>CM040463.1:18401942-18510275 GCA_022758105.1 Pangasianodon gigas
AAAAAAAAAAACATATAGTGAATAAGGTAGAGAAACAAATCTGAAATAGAAAAATCTCAGTTTCACTGTTGCCATGGAGCCCAGTGCTGAAAGACAGCTTCATTTTCCTCCTCAGAGTGTTTACTGGTCAGTTTACCTCAAGAAAACAGTTTAAGGTAAATTTATCACTTTTACTAGTTAGTTAGTGGGGTCACTGAAATGTTACTGAGTCCCTGAAAACAAAGAATTCACTTTAACAAAACATAATATTTCATGAATTGTTGGAAATTATTGATATATTTTCAATACATATGGGGTAAAATTTCCATTTGTCAATGAGGGGCCACTGAACACATTATGAATAAAAATCTATTATACTGATAGATGTATTTATTATAGTGTAATATAGTGTACTCTTATAAAAATATGAAATTAAGATATTAATATTTTTCCTTAGCAAAATATATAGTCATGGTCAGGTAGCTAGCTTGCTAATAAGATCAGTATTACATAGACTAGTTAGCTATTAATTAGACTAATATTATAATGGATATAAAAAGTCTACACACCCCTGTTAAAATGGCAGGTTTTTGTGATGAAAAAAATTAAACCAAGATAAGTCATGTCAGATCTTTTCCCACCTTTAATTTGGAATTGCGAAGTTCACAAATAAAGTGAAAAACCATCAGAAATATTTTAGGGAAAAATAGGAAAAATAAAAAAATTACAATAACCAGGTTGCTTAAGTCTGGACACCCCTGAACTAATACTTTGTTGAAGCACCTTTTGACTTTATTACACCACTCAGTCTTTTTGGCTAAGAGTCTATTAGCATGGCACATCTTGACAATATTTTCCCACTCTTTCTTGCAAAAACATTCTACAGCCATCAAACTGTAAGGGCATCGCCTGTGCGCAGCCCGCTTCAGGTCACCCCACAGATTTTTAGTTGGATTCAGGTCTGGGCTCTGGCTAGATCATTCAAAAACATTGATCTTCTTTTGGATAAGCCATTGCTTTGATGATTTGGATGCATGATTTGGGTCGTTGTCATGCTGAAAGATGAAACTCCCAGCTTACTAGTAGAACCTGAATGTTTTGCACTAAAATTGGCTGGTATTCGTAGCTATTCATGATTCCCTTCACCTTGATAAAAGCCCCAGTTCTGGCTGAAGAAAAAGCCCTAAAGCATGATGCTGCCACCACCATGCTTCAGTGTTCTTTTGGTGATGTGCCTTTTTTGCACCAGACATATCATTATGGAATTATTACACCTTTTGGAATTGTTCTCATCAAACTGTAACACATTTTGCCACATGGTTTGGGGTGATTTAATTGGGCTTGGATGTTTTTTGTGAGAAAGGACTTCCATCTAGCCACCCTACCCCATAGTCCAGACATGTGAAGAATATGAGAGATTGTTGTCACATGCAGAGAGTAATCAGTACTTATCAGATATTCCTGCAGCTCCTTTAAAGTTGCTGTAGGTCTCTTGGCAGCCTCCATGGTAAGACTTTGTCTTGTCTTTTTGTAAATTTTTGAGGAAAGTCCTGAGAACGTCCTCTCCTGATTGATTCCTTTAAACAGTGAGATCCTGTACATGCTTTGTAAGCTCTTTGAAGACCATGGCTTCAGCAGTCAGATGAAATCTAGAAGATGTGAAGAAAATCCTACAGAAACAGCACGTCTTTATTTGGGCTTAATCAGAATAATTTCATTGATGAATGATAATTACTTTTGAACATGAGTTTGCACGTGATTCACTCTGAACATGGCCACATCCCCAATTATAAAAGGGTGTGCACACTTATGCAACCAGGTTATTGTAACTATTTTATTTTTCCTATTTTTCCCAAAAATATTTCTGATTGTTTTTCACTTAATTTTTATATGTTGTAATTTCACATTGAGGGTGGGAAAAAATCTGACATGATTTATCTTGGTTTCATTTGTTCATCACAAAAACCTGTCATAAACAGGGGTGTGCTTGACTTTTAATATCCACTGTACTTGTAATCTTAATAAGTGCTAATAAAATGTTTTTATGGCCCAGTGACAGCCCACACATCCTTCTTTATCTGGCCCACATATCACTGTGAAATGATGGCTGTGAATTCATCTGAATCTGACCTCAACCCAACTGAGCATGCTTTTCACTTACTAAAGACAAAACTGAGGCAGAAAGACCCACAAACAAGCGGCAACTGAAGACGGCTGCAGTAAAGGCCTCGGGGGAGGAAACTCAGTGTTTGCTGATTTCCATGGGTTCCAGATTTCATGCAGTCATTGATTGCAAAGGATTTGCATCCAAGTATTAAAAATAATCCTTATATTTACAATTGTTAGTGTGTCCAATTACTTTTGAGTAAAAATGGAGGGACTCTGTAAAAAATGGCTGTAATTCCTAAACTGTTAATGCAATATTTTTGTTAAACCCCTTGAATTAAAGCTGAAAGTCTACACTTCAATCAGATCTTACCTGCTTCATTTCAAATCCATTGTTATGGTGTACAGAGGCAAAAAAATAAAAAAATAAATAAAAAATAAAAAATAATGGTGTCACTGTAGAAATACTTGTGTTCCTGGCTTTATTTGGCTCAGTTTCCTTGATTCACCTGAATGTAATTTGGCGCCATCTAGTGGTCGTAATCTGAAATGCTTTCACAATCAGTCTGAAAGTACTGCCAAAAAAAAAAAAAAAAAAAAAAAAAGTACACGACCTTTCAGTTACACTACAAGTTTGAGACAGTCATTATGAAATAAGGGAAACTTCAAATAGTCTGAGCCTTTTCCCGTGTTTAGCCTGTTTTGTGCACTTCAGTAGCTCGAGTGTTTTAACGCCTTAGGCAGCCTCGCCTGTTTTTGACAAAGCCATGAGCATTACACAGCTTGTGTAGTCACTCTGTGGCACACCTTTCCAGCCTTATCAGCGAGGGCGTGTCCCAAACGAGCGCACTCCGACAGCAATCACCTGAGCTCACTACGCCACTACAGGAGGAGGAAAATGGGTAAAGCAGGTGGACGTGGGGACTTTGAATGGGTTTACGACGAGCAGCCGCACACATGGAGAAGAAGGGAAATTTTAGGTAGGTCCACTTTTAAATCTCAGTAGACATTCTGTCCTTGTAACATTTCTCTAAAAAAAAAAAGGTAGGGAATTATATGTAGGGCAGGTGTTTCGGATTTAACCCTGTCATCGCTGGTTTAACTCGGCGTGCTTGTTTTCTTTCCTTTCATTTTCATCTTGTTTGTTTGTTTGTTTGTTTGTTTGCGTAATTGAGTGTCAGGTTCTGTGTACTGTCTGGCCGCATCCGCAAAGCCACTAGACACACAGTTACTTCCGCTCACACAGGTGCTCCAAACCTCACCGCATGGATACTAGATTCTGTCTCAACCCTGTGTTTAGGAAACTCAACACCCCAAACAGACGCTTGTCTACACACTCGAGGAGCTCAGAACTGTTCCCAGACTTCCTTCTAGTACTTCCTTCTTGCTGAGGGTTAGATCAATGTGTAAAGTTTGCTGGGAATGATTGCAGCATTCTACCCTGTTGAAGAGCCTGTTTTTTTTTTATTCAAGTATCACATTTTTTGGTACTCACAGAAGCATACTAAATAGTTTGTTCAACAATCAGCATCAATCAGGTGAGGATATAAAAATGGATTATTAAGTACCCTAAAGCAAAGGCATGTGAGGTTGTACTGTAGTACTGTAGTACTGTAGACCTGGATTGGCAAAGCACAGATCCACATTTGCTTATTCAGTTATTGTGTGCCCCGTAGATAAATATCATAAACTGTTAAACAGTAACATCTACTATTCTGGCTTTTTTCAGTTCATTCACCCTCTAGCCTACGGTCTTTACCCAGTCTGGTTGAAACAGAGAGATGTAGTGTGAGTGACCAGGCTGATTTATTTTCTGTACACTGACTCTAGACAAATCACACTTTGACAAGAGGAACAATCGCTGAGTGGCTCATGTGTATCTGGGTGGTTGTTAGGCTTTGCTTGGAAACAGAACACACTTGAATACTGTGGTGGTCCATGCACACACACACACACACACACACACACACACACACACACACACACACCCTGTTGGCATTAATGTCTGAAAGTCAACAGAGCAGAACTCCCTTCAGGACTGGTGAAATGCCGCTATACTGAGTTGCCAGTCTAACAGTTACTGGATTGGTATACCTAATCAACTAGTGATTGACTCTAAGGATGTATAAATGTGTATACAATGAATTACTGGTTTATTAAATGTGTAGTGTATCTAGATGGACTCTACTCTGACTGATATTTTTTGTCATAAAAATACATAAATTGTAGTGATTGAAAGTATTATACAAGAATGAATGGCATTTGTGTATGATGAAAAATTCAGTTTTATATTCGTAGTGGTTTTCCTCTTGTGGGCTTCATTAAGCCTCTGTTGTGAACTGACACCTTTGGCTCTTCAAATATTTATAACGCTGTATTTTATCATCCCTTTGCACATTGAAAGAGAACCGAGGAGTCAAAATGGCTAGTGATTTTAAGCGACAGTCAGGGTGTGGAAGGTGTGGAAGACATGTTTCCACCACAGTCATTTTACACCTTAGCTGAAGACTCTACTGCTCATTGAGCTGATTCATGGTGCTTGAAGGTCATTAAGAGTCTGCACAATGCTAAAGGGCCATTTCAAGAGAACCATATTTCTATCAGAGAATCGTTTACCGCATGTAGCTATTTTCATGGAGCAATACTGGGAAATTTTCTATCAAATTGATCAAATGAGCACTCATGAGATACTTTAGTCACATTCAGGAATTATGATGAAATAAATGTGAGTGCTGACTTACCATGTGACCAAAACAGCTGTGTTAATAATTCACATGCTCAACAAAAATGTATCAGGATGAATGATAAAGAGAAAGCTGTTATTTTTTATGCTAGTTTTTTAAATATATATATTTTTAATTTTAAGAAATACTTGCTCTATAATTTTCCTAGCTATAAAACAACCAAGGAAGATGCTGCACATATTGCATTTACATACATTTGGTCAGCCACCCTGTTATTGGAGAGCTTGTTACACACAAGCCGGTGGTGAAAAAGGAAAAAAAAAACAAAACATTAATCTTTGTCCAAAAGTCTTTGCACTTTATAGTATATAAAAAAACATTGTCATTTATGCTGAGAGTGGGATGAGGAAAGGTTTAGTGTGATACAGCAGTGTGCAGGTTAGACAGCCAAAGGGCTTTCAGTGCAGTCCATGTCCCCTGCATTAATAAATAGATGTTGCTATAGTATAATTTGGGGTGTTGTGAAATCCAACCTACATTTTTTGGCATAACCGGACACAAAAAGGATGAGAACCACTGCAGTAAATAGTTAGAAATTGAACAGGCAAAAGATAATGGACAGAAATTTTACATTTTACTCTGTATTTTGGAAAAAGTCAGTGGTGAGGTAACCATCCAATCATACACAGTGCCTAACTGTGAAACTGTGACACCTTAACAACCCTGCTTATCAATCAGTAGGCTCCTTACATCCTAAATTATTTGAGGCCTACTAATATGCAGAGTAATGCTTTGTCTGAACTAGGTCTGGTTGTGGTCAGTGAACTGTTGAAGTTTAATGTATCAGTGTTTTTCTTGTCTTAAAAACGAAAGGATCAGTAGTATAATTAAACGGAACACAATTAGACTTTCATTCTTGGGGGGGAAATGTACAATATAACCATTAGACACCTGTAAAAAAAAAAAAAAAAAAAAGTAGTTCATTCAAATAATACTTGTTTGACTAATAGTGACATAAAGCAACCCAAGGGATTTTGAATTTATTCAAATTGGACCATTGTAGCCCAGATGGTACTATTTTTTTTGTTGTTGTTGTTGTTGTTGCTGTTGTTTTAAGCTGTTGCTAGTTGCTTTAGTATTGTTGGAAATATTCCCTTAAAAAAGAAGGATATTTGGAGTTTCCCAAGTGGAAGTGGGAAGGGAAAATCGGACAAGGCTCAGATGAACTGTAAACACACCTACGGTACAGAAAATAAACTGAAATCTTATGTTTGCATACAGCCTGCATGCAAATTAGTAAGGGTAAGTGTAAGGCCTGGTTTTCTAGAAATAGAGTTTTATGTTTATTTTATGTCATAGACCAAAATAATTGAGTGTGTTAGTGCCTACCATGAGTGCCATTTGACAAGTAGGCACGGGAGCAAGTGTGCTCATTTCAAATAAATAAATAAATAACTAAGGCACAGGAGCAACAAGTGTGCTAATTTAAAAAAGGCACAACATCAGGAGGCCTTCCTGCCCCACAGGGAGAGCATTAACCACTGCATGACTTCCTGTGTACCTTGTTGCATTTCCATGTAGTATCCAGGTTACCTGCGCCTGCAGAAAAAATGAAAGCAGGATTAAAGTAAAATTCAAGTAAATGATTTTGACTTCCTGCTCTCTCTTTATAGCAAAGTATCCACAGATCAAGACTCTGATGGGTCCCGACCCCCAGCTGAAGTGGGTTGTGTCTGGAATGGTACTCACTCAATTAGTGGCATGTTACCTGATCCATGAGTTGTCTTGGAAGTGGGTGTTTTTCTGGGCATATGCCTTTGGTGGCTGTATAAACCACTCCTTGACCCTGGCCATCCATGACATCTCACACAACATCGCATTCGGGAACAAGCAGGTGCGCTGGAACCGGTGGTTCGCCATGTTCGCCAATCTGCCCATCGGCCTACCTTACTCGGCCTCCTTCAAGAAATACCACATCGACCACCACCGCTACCTTGGAGGGGATGGCCTGGACGTGGACATCCCTACAGACCTGGAAGGCTGGTTCTTCTGCACACCTGCAAGGAAGATGCTCTGGCTCTTCCTCCAGCCCTTCTTCTATGCACTGCGGCCTCTGGTGGTGAACCCAAAACCTGTGACCAGATTGGAGATGATGAATGCAGCCATGCAGTTCGCAGCAGACATTCTTATCTACTATATCTGGGGACTCAAACCAATTGTGTACCTTATCTCTGGGTCCATACTGTGCATGGGCCTGCATCCCATCTCTGGACACTTCATTGCTGAGCATTACATGTTCCTGAAGGGCCATGAGACCTACTCGTACTATGGCCCTCTGAACTTAATCACTTTCAATGTGGGATACCATATGGAGCATCATGATTTCCCCAGCATCCCTGGTAGCAAGTTACCTGAGGTGAGTGTCCATTTATATGCACTGTTCCCAACATCGAGTGCCTGGTTGACATTCCAGAATGTGTGTGTGAAAATGAATTAGATGAGCGTGTCACCATGTGGCTTGACTTTTAGAAATTAGTAAAGAATGTAATTCCAGAACAAGACTGAATGACAACAATAATAAACAGCACATTAGCCACATAGAAAGACAAATATTTGAATTGTTCGGCAGCTTGTTTAAGGTCTTAATTGCAATTAAATCGAGTCCCCTAGATTTAAAGCACTTATGTATATTTTGGTACCGCATCCATGGTATTATTTCTGTTAATATTAAACATATGAATATGCAAATCCCAGATATATTCTAGCTATACTTCCTGGAGCTTGTTTTGTTTGCCAGTGTTGATTCTGTACCTAGAATGTCAGGTTATGATGGTAGGATACCTACTCTTGGGGGTGTTGTAACAAACTATAGAAATACATGGTTTGAATGATTTGACAGCATATATGTAAATTAAGCTGAAAACAACCAACACAGACTCTTCTGAATCTTGACTTCCAGTCCCATTCCCTAAGCAACTATTGAAATCTTTTGTCCTTTCTTTACCAGGTGAAGAAAATAGCAGCAGAGTATTATGATTCACTACCGCAACACACCTCCTGGATACGGGTGCTCTGGGACTTTGTGTTTGACGACAGCATTGGCCCCTATGCCAGAATCAAAAGAGAATACAAACTGGCCAAACAGGAATAAGTTGTACTGTGAGTGCATTATTCTCACAGAGCCGCTATTTAAACGGAAAAGAAGAAAAGCTTGACAGGCCTGCTGAACCAGTAGAAACACGTGTTTAAAACTTTTTTTCACTTACAACTGCAGCAGGGAAACGGGTTTAGAGTTCATATGAACTGGATGTTCAGTTCCACTAAGTTGAGTTTTCAACTAATCTTGGGCAGAAGCAATGGATGCTGAGATGAAAAATGTTTTTGTGCTAACCAGCCACTAAAATGTCTTTTCATCAGTGAAAAAGCATACTGTCCTTTGGACATACAGAATATTTTATAAGAGGCTATAATTCTAAAGCTATTGTAATCTGTGATTAATCACAAATTTGAATAATAATCTGAGTCATGAACTGTAAGTGACAGTGTGAATCACCCTGGATACTTTACAATGCAATGGCTAAATTAAAACAAGCATTCCTTAAGTAGTTGAAGCATAAGTATATAAAGTGTTGTGTTTTTATTAACATATGTGGGATTCTAAGTAAAAAAAAAAAAAAATACTGTTTCATAATGACCCATACTTTTCAAAGCTGGGTAAGGTCAAATCTTATTTCAAAGCAAGCATCCACACATTCCATATTGCGCATATGGTTCAATTTCATCTATCTGTACGATCAAAGTTGTAATTTGAGTGTAATATTTACACAACCTAAAGAATGCTTTATTTGCAGTTAATTGAGTATAATCTATAACAAGCTATAGTAAGTTATAGATTAAGTAAGTTAAGTAAGGCTATAATAAGTGCAGTGCTCATACTAAAATATAGGTAATGGGCTTTAGTGCCAGCATGTAATTTGTAAATGTGAATCAGAATACTCAGAGATGGATCTTTATAAGCTCATTAGTCCTTCAGTTAAGTAATATGTGTATTTGCAGACATAAAAACACCATGAAGTGCTTGGTGAAGTGGAGTTGGAGGTTATAATATCATTTCGGATCAACAAACACGGCAGCCAGGCCTTTATTCATTTTGGTAGTCTGATTTTCAGTGCTTCATTGATTTCTTTCAGCATTTAAATGAATCAAAATTTACATCAAAATCTTTCAGCATCTGTTCAAGACGGAAACTTGGCTCACTTAGAGCTTATTTATAAATAAAGCCTGTACAGAGATCTCCTAACTAGCTGCAGGTCAGGTTGGAGAACAGTTCCAATTTCTTTTTTTACCCCTTTCTACAGAGCACACTTTTTTTTTTATTTGCAACAACCTCGGACAAAAGCACTTCTCACTCACGCCTATCTTCACTGAAAATTTTTCTCCTTACTGCTTTGAATAGTTCTTTTTCCTCTAATCTGGTAAGACTGCTTTTCTTTTATTGGCTCCCTGCTGCAACAGCTGTATAAATTAGGGTGTGTTTCCGTGTAAATTAGATGTGTATGAGGGTAAATTGGGGGTGTGCCTTATGCATATGATATGTAAATAAAGGATTAGTGGGTTGGAGCCTGCGTCCATGCAGGCGACTGTTATGCTCGTAACATGCCTCTGGACGTTATGACTTTAACTACTCTACTTACTGAAGTGTACTTGCACTATTTTATGATACCGATATCGCTTTTTGATTATTTAACTGCAGGTTGTTTAAATTTTACACTCAAATTTACACACTGTCGGCTCAAACATGAGTTTGATCATATGAATATGCCAAAGATGAAATTTGATGATGAGTAAGGAAACTGTTGGTCGATTTTGCACACGCTCATTTTATGATCAGATTTGATCATATGCAATTTTGATGAGTACTGGTCAATGTGAGGATTGTATTTAAAAAAATAAATTAATATTAAATGATATCATTACAAAAATTCATTTAGTTCTTTAAAATCCTTTATACTTTATTTGGTACATTAAAAAAAATTATGCTATTTATTATATGTGAGATTTTAAATTTTAATTAAATAAAAATAGTATTAAGTGATTATCATCTTATTATATTTAATGTTGTGTTATATAGTGTGAAAGTACTTTCATTTGAAGACATATTGTATAGGAAAAATGAAAAATATTTGAGTACCTTCTTGTGCATATAAAAGAACACAAATTCACAAGTTATAGATTCAGTGTTTTATTCAAAGATCATTTGAATGCTAACTTTTAAGAGGATTAACCCAGTAGGCTAGGCTAATCATTTTAATAATTTAGGACCCAATATTATGAACCAATTCTCTTTCAAATCAAATGAGGAGAGTCCACAAACTGCCGTTTCACAGGGCTATAGCTACAGATACATCTCTCATACGACCATCATCAATAACTTCACACTACCAATTCAAATTCAAGCTAAAAAAAAATCCAGTGAACATCTGTATTGGCAAAAAAACAAACAAACAAAAAAAAAAGATTAAAACTGTGATGCAGGATGGTGACAGACCAGCGCAAAAAGTGTGCTGAATGTGCTTATCAAAAACCAAAGTATGAAGATAAACTATAAAACGCTGACATAAAAAGTGAGCAACTTTGTGTTTCTCTTTCTCTGGCTGATACCACTGATAATAAAATTACTTTTACAATAACAGTAATGAAACAATAAAACAGTATAAAACACAAATATCTTCATCAAGGTCCACCTAGTCAAATTTCTCTTTAAGACTTGAAAGACTGGGAGCAGCAAACTGCACAGTGGGCTTAGTCTTTTAATGTTTATACAGGAGGAAATAGAAAATTCAGTGTGAAGGTCCATCCATACATCCACCCATTCACACATGCATACAAGCACTCACTCACTTCCATTTCACTTCTTTCTCTTGCTCCTTTCTGTAATGCTCCTTGTTGATGCAACATTCCTGCAACACCAACTTTTTCCAAGCCGTTGCAGCTATGTTGCAAGACCGTTCCTCCAAAGCGCCACAGGATCCTTTCTGTACTTTCCCAAGAGCCTTCTGGTGGTGTTATGCTTCTAAACACTATGTAGCACCCATCCTAGTGAGTTCTCTTCTAATGGCTAAGGAAAGGAAAATATACAAACAGTGCTAGTGTTGTTGCACAAATGTCGCAGGACATATGTTCAATTAGAGAATATGCGAGTTCTCACCATCTATTATCTCATCTTTGACTTTATGCAGTTCACGCACAACCTCCTCCAAGATCTCCTTTTTGAAAGAAAATGAAAAAAGTCTCATTTCAGATTTCACATCTCATATCAGTGTTCAGCTGATGCACAGCCCCTTGTGGCAAGTTGTTTTAAATGGTCATGTCTATTCTCTGCATGGCTATAAAACATACCTGTTTCATTCTGTCGAAGTCTCCTGATTCTCCGTCAGCGGTGCTGCCAACAGCTCTCAACCTGTGCAATTAAGGGCATGGTTAATTAGAAATACTGAATGAAACGATTTATAATAAAGCCCTAATTTATAGTAAAGAAATGTTTAGAATGAAGCTGCTGTAGTTCGGGTTGATTTCGGTCTGAAATATCATTCTGATATAATGTTAATCTATTACCTATTCCTGACAGACCTTGGTGGTTTCCAGTGACGACTCATCAACATACAGTATGCATGTTCTACCAGGTTGTCAGTACTACAGCTTCTGCACAAACTCTTAGCCAGAGAGACAGCGATAAGGTTTCGCTCTGTTTACACAAAGCCGCTCCAGGATCCTGTTCAATATGTTTTATTTTCGGAAGCTGTGTGTTGATAAGACCCACAATAGTTACCAAGGCATTTAGCTAAGCCATTATGAGGCTTGCCATGTCATGTGCCCATTGACTCATATAAACCTGAGGCTAATGCACTGGGCAAAAGTTCAATTAGACGTTTGCTTGTCTTTGGACATGGAAATAGTGGTATGTATCTGTGGTATGGTGGTATAACTGATGAAGGAAAAGAACAAACAAATTGATCAAATCAAATTTGCTTGAAACTGACCTTGATCCAGCAGAAGATTTGTCTGAAGAATTTGCTCGCTCCCATGGCTTCTTCAGAGCATCTGGAAATCAAAATTCAGTTAGTTGTGAGCATCTGACCAATGTCAGTGTAAAGAATTTACACTGATTTCTTTCTTTTTTTTTTATTTTTAACATGTTGGACAACATAACTGACACAGAAACCATAACAAGGCTTACTATTTGGAAACTGGTCCATTTTCTAAGAACTGGCTAGATATTACTATATGATGTGGCTCAAGTTTTCTGCTCTTTACATGATGCTGTATAAATTTTTTGGACAGAGGCTTTGTTTCCCAACTGTATACAAATCCAAGTTAATAATGCACAGCTTTGGTTTATTCTGCTTCAGGAAGGGTTTTTTTCTTATCCTGTTTGATGCCAACCTCGATCAATAAACCTCAATCTTTCACCAATTTCCCAAATATCAGGACAGATTCCATGTTAGCATCTTCAAGGGTTTCTTACATGTCTTTCATTCTGTATATCATTTCTATTTTGTGTCTAAAATTGAAAAAAATCCCAACAAGGATGTTTTTTGCAGCCACTTCAAAATACTGCCTTCAAAATGTGGTCTCTCCACATTTTATCCACCAGTTTGTTTATGCCCCTAGTCATGCACAATTTAATCAAAATAAAGATATAAATATATTCTTGGTTTATTACAAACCGATCAAAAGATACTTTACATAATACGATTAAAATGAGATGCTGGCAGTTCTGTTTAACAGGTTGATTAATGTGTTTTGAGCCCACTAGGGCATCCAGCGTAAAACCTGTGCCAAATCAAACATGCGGACCAATGATCTGCTGTGGTGACCCCTAAGGGGAGCAGCTGAAAGAACAACAACAACAACAATATTTTCGATCTTCAAATTTTCGATTGGTCACTGCCCTTGCAGATATGTACTCCACTGTCACTTCTCATTTTCATCATAACTCCAGTTGAAAGTTCTTCTCTGAAATGCTTTTGTGATTTTGCTGATGATGTTCATATTGCTTTTCTCTGGACTTTATTTACATATGTAACCTTGAAGTAATCCAAAAGTAATCAGATTATATTCCTTCCATATTGTGGTACTTGGATTACATTACTGATTACATTTTTTATTAAGTAATTTGTAACTGTAATGGTATACATTTTTAAACTAACCCTCCCAACCCTGCTGAAGAGACAGGTCAGAGGCGAATGACCAGGAAGGTGGTGAGCAGAAAAGCATCTCAGAACACACAACACATCAAACCTTGAGGTGGATGGGCTACAACAGCAGAATAGCACATTGGGTTCCATTCCTGTCAGCCAAGAACAAGAATCTGAGACTATCATGAGCACAGGCTCACCCAAACTGGACAGCTGAAGACTGGAAAAAGACCAGATGATTTTTTTTCCCTAATCTTCAACCGTCCAGTTTCCACCCACAGAACTGTTGCTCACTCACTGGCTTTTGTTATTTTGCACAATTATCGCACAATTCTATGTAAACTCACAGACTGTTGTGTGTGAAAATCTCAGTTCCTGAAATACTCAAACCAGCCCATCTGGTAGCAACATCCATGCCACAATTAAAGTCACAGAGATCACACTTTTTCTTCATTCTGATGTTTGATGTGAACATTAACTGAAGCTCTTGACCTGTATCTGCATGATTTTTTGCATTGTGCTGCTGCCACATGATTGGCTGATTAGATAACTGCATGAATGTGCAGGTGTACAGGTGTTGCTAATAAAGTGGACAGTGAGTGTATATTTTCAGATTTTTGCTAACCTGAGCCACGTGAGGCTGGTGAGCCGTTGGACTCTTCCTGCAAGAAACATGCACAACATTTCATACAAAATTAATGAAATTATTACAAAGTCTAAGAGAAAGAAGAAAAAAGTGTAAAATGTGAATAGCTCTTTTGAGAAATATACAAACATTTTGACTGTCTTCAGGTTTTTCGGAAGCTTTCCTCCTGAAGGGAAGAGAGGACAATTTAGTCAAATCAGTGTGACTAATATACAGTCTCGTACATGATCAGCTATAAATAAATTAAGCAAAGCTAAGGTTCTGATTCAGACTAACCTTCGTGCTAGGAGCGCATTCATTTCTTGCATGAGGCCCTCTCCTCCTCCTCCACTGCCTCCACTGGAGCGGCTGGCATCGTTCTTGGCACTGCCCAGCCCTGCAGAGCTCTCCTCAGGCTGCCAGGTTCAAACAGAGGGCATCAGGTGTGCCCAGAACAGATAAATATTACATTGCTCAACAGATTACTTTGTGTCAGCAGTTTATTAATTAACAACTCAGTGTATCATATATAATTCAAATTTTCCATTCAAACAAAAGGAGAATTATTGTTCTATTAAAAGTGACAAGTCTCATTAGAACTACTTTTTAAATAATTGTATTTTTTTCAAAGATATACACTCACCACGCACTTATACTTATACTAATACTGGGTAGGGCCTCCCTTTGCTCTCAAAACAGCCTCAATTCTTTATGGCATGGATTCCAGAAGATGTTGGAAACATTCTGAGATTCTGATAAATTTTTCCATTGATCCACTGATTCATGTGAACAAAGCTGCTGGCCTGTATCTGCATGATTTTATACATTGCACTTCTGCCACACAATTGGCTGATTGGCTAATTTCATGAATGAGTAGGCGTACAGGTGTTTCTAATAAAGTGCTCAGCGAGTGTATGTGCCAAAGTTCTTGAAACAATCACTTGACAGTTATAAGTGGAGTATAAATATGAGGCTCATACATGTACAATCCCTTTACCAATGGAAAAAATGAAGGTTATTGTCAACCTGCACAAATCAGGTCATGGATACAGCATATTAAATGCATAAGCAGTTACAAGGGGCACTGAGAGGGAACATGTAAAACGTGGGAAATAAAAAAAATGGTGGAGATAATGGAAGCATAGCTGATCACATATTTCATTAGATTTACTCTATAAGTATAAGCAATTGTCAGGAATTCTAGCTACACTATGTGGACAAAAGTTTGTGGACACCTAACTAGAACACTCTTATGTGCTTTGTGAAGATCCCTTCCATATTTAGTCCCCTCTTTGCTGTTATAATAACCTCCACTCTTCTGGGAAGGCTTTCCATTAGATTTTGGAGTGTGGCTGTGGGGTTTTGTGCTCATTCAGCCATAAGAGCATGAGTGAAGTCAGGCACTGATGTTGGGTGAGGAGGCCTGGCATGCAGTCAAATTCTGTTCAAATTCATTCCAAAATTGTTCAGTGAGGTTGAGGTCAGGTGTGCAGGCCACTCTAGTTCTTCCACTCCAACCTTGGCAAACCATGTCTTCATGAAGCTTGCTTTGGGCACAGGTGCATTGTTATGCTGGGACATGTCTGGGCTCGGCCCCTTAGTTCCAGTGAAGGGAAAACTTAATGCTACAGCATATAAACACATCTAGACAACTGTGTGCTTCCAACTTTGTGGCAACAGTTTGGGGACATATGGCTGTGATGGTCAAGTGTCCACATGCTTTTGGCCATATAGTGTGTCTAATTTTCTCGACCTCCCCAAATCAGGGCCCTCAGTTATCAGTTTTGCATACCCACCAATCTGTGCATAAATGGTGTGTGCAAACCTTTTAATGCAAAGTGTGGGATTTATCAAAGCGAACATTTAATTAGATTTGGTATATTTACAAAGTTCTGACCATGTGTACAAAAAGCACCTATTGGTGAAAAACAAAGGCACAATGTTATGTGTTCACCCAGGAGCACTACATTACTGTACATTATTGTATGAATGTATTTGTTCAGTTAAATGTTGTATTTAATACATTGTGACTAAATAAGATAAAATCATGAACTGTAAATGTTCTCTCTATTAATATGATCACTTAAACTCTCTTAACAATAAAAACTGTTGTCATATAGTCACTGTAATAGTTTGAAAGCATAACCCTGCTCAGTGTTTTTGGACAGGCCTTGAGTGGAATGAATCTGCACTGGCAAAGTTCAATTCAATTAATATGCACAGGGCAAAAGAATTTGTAGAAATGAGTTGCAATGCTCGTCACTATGTCACAGCTTCTCAAGACCCTCAATCTTTAAAACCAATACACACGCACCCACCACTTTATTAGGAACAACTCATTCTTGCAATTAATCAATCAGCCAATCATGTGACAGCAGTGAAATGCATAAAATCATGCACATCCAGGGCAAGCCGAGACTGCTGAAGATTGGAAAAACATTGTCTGGTCTTTTTTCAGTCTTCAACTGTCCAGTATGGTAAGTCTGCGCCCAGTGTAGATTCAGGTTCCTTTTCTTGGCTGTCAGGAGTGGGACTCAATGTGGTCTTCCGCTGCTGTAGCCCATCCTCCTAAGGTTCAATGTGCTGTGCATTCTGAGATACTTTTCTGCCCATCATGGTTGTAAAGAGTGGTTATTTGAGTTACCATACACTTCCTGTCAGCTCGAATGACCTGTCTGGCCATTCTCCTCTTACCTCTCACATCAATAATACGTTCCACCCACAGAACAGCCGCTCACTGGATTTTTTTTTTTTTTACTTTTGGCACCATTCTCTGTAAATGCTGAGACTGTTGTGAATGAAATACTCAAACCACCCTGTCTGGCACCAACAACCATGCCACAGTCAAAGTCACTAAGATCATATTTTCCCCATTCTGATGTCTGATGTGAACACTAACTGAAGCTCTTTACCTGTATCTGCATGATTTTATGCATTGCACTGCTGCCACTTGATTGGCTGACTGGATAATTGCCTGAATGTGTAGGCGTACAGGTGTTCCTATTAATTAGGCTGGTGAGTGTATGATTAACAAGGCAAACAAAACCTGTAAATGCACTCTTATGTAGTTGTGCCTAGCAACCACTGGCCACTTACCCGTTGTACTTTGCGCAGTTTGGCTCCAGCCAGAGCTGCAGCCAAGCCTGATGGAGCTGGGAGAGGAGGCGGGTTAGGAGGAGGTGCAGCAGCTGGGGGAGGAGGTCCAGGTGGAGGTGGAGGAGCTGGAGGACCTGCCATGGGAGCAGGAGCAGGGGGATGGAGGGGGGGAGTGGAGGAGAGCATGGAGGGATGTCCTGGAGGGATGGGAGGACCTGCTGAAGAACAAAAGAGAGATGAGTGCACAAGTGTTATACATGACTCAATTAAGTAATTTTAGTAATGAAATATTTGGTGGTTCAGATCAAAATGAGCCAATTTTAAGTGATACAATACTAAAACCATAATGGCCTCATTAAACATGGTTTTATGTAGATCGTATTGACTTGAGAGTAACAAGCTACACTATGTGGACAAAAGTTTGTGGACACCTAACTAGAACACTCTTATGTACTTTGTGAAGATCCCTTTCCATATTTAGTCCCCACTTTGCTGTTATAATAACCTCCACTCTTCTGGGAAGGCTTTCCATTAGATTTTGGAGTGTGGCTGTGGGGTTTTGTGCTCATTCAGCCATAAGAGCATGAGTGAAGTCAGGCACTGATGTTGGGTGAGGAGGCCTGGCATGCAGTCAAATTCTGTTCAAATTCATCCCAAAATTGTTCAGTGAGTTTGAGGTCAGGTGTGCAGGCCACTCTAGTTCTTCCACTCCAACTTTGGCAAACCATGTCTTCATGAAGCTTGCTTTGGGCACAGGTGCATTGTTATGCTGGGACATGTCTGGGCTCGGCCCCTTAGTTCCAGTGAAGGGAAAACTTAATGCTACAGCATATAAACATGTCTAGACAACTGTGTGCTTCCAACTTTGTGGCAACAGTTTGGGGAAGGCCTACATATGGCTGTGATGGTCAGGTGTCCACATGCTTTTGGCCATATAGTGTATAATAGGAATTTGTACATATGAAACAGAAACTCCCTAAGCACGGGAAAGAGTGTTTCTTTTTTTTTCTGGCAAATAATGCTAAAAATGCTAATAACGGAGAAGATGAACTGGTGCAGTTTTTGGTTTGGCTACATTTTAACTGATTATTACTTAATCTTTTATTTCAAATAAAGATAGTAGTACTGATAGTAGTGATAGCAGTACTAATTCAGCCATCCCAAAACAAACAGTTGCATATATATTTTTTGCTACAGTTTAACCCGTAAATACACACACCCAGTCTCTAGAGACCCATTACCTCATTCTTGTTCATCTAGTTTATACATATTTTTCCAGTTGTTCCCCATCTCCCTATAGTATTTTCCTTTTTTTTTTAAACCTATTTACCAGTACTTTTTTATTATTACTAGTACCAAAATCACATAATTACATAAGAATGTACAGTTAGATGTGATCAGATTAATATGTTTGATAATGTCTATATTGCCTAAACAAAGAATTGTGTACAATTAGTTATAAGTCATTCTGTAATTTGTAACACAAGCTCTTTGACAATCAAAATATCAGAATACAAAAAATAGATTTAATTTTATTATCTTATTATAGCCAAATAAATGTTGGGACAGTTTTACACTATAATAGCAATTTATGTTAAATATTAGTGCCAGGTCACTAGTGAAGAAGTATGCATAGTTCATGAAACACTTTTATACTTAAACCCAAAGGATAAGCTGAGTGTAAACTAAAGTTCTTTAGTAGTAACCATTTCTGATGGAAATTTAATCAGTCAGAAGATCAGGAAAGGTAATATCTTACTCTCAGTGCGCCTCATTTATCAATCTTTTACTAAAGTCCTTTGTGAATGTTTTCGTGAGCCAAACTGAACTAAAAATTTACTCCAGATTTACAAAGATTTCTTTCTTTGATTTTCTTTGTACTCACCAATCACCGATAAATTACAAAGCACGTTCACAGGACAACTGATTTACATTTAGTTACAGTTTCTACAAGACTCCATGAATGGCAAACAACAAAATGATGACTAAATGGTGAAAGAGTGCCACCTATGCAGTGCACACTAAATCTTCTTGTAATGCAGGTCAGCCATTGCAGCACTTTGGCTACCATACATCACATATACACTAACACTTCTTCCTTTGATAGGGTGCCATTTCTTTTGTTCTAATTAAATGGTTAGTCTTATTTGTCTTAATTTATGGATTTCTTTTGGATTGCTTTCTTTCAAGTCAGTAAGGACCTAAAGGAGTAAGTTTTAAAAAATTATCATGAATTTTTTTTGTGCAATTAAAATAAATAAGCTATTTAAACTTGTCTACAACCTGTATGTAAATTTGCAGTAACTTGTGCTAATTATATGACTTGAAGCATATTGTTCAAGGTTCACATTAGTTAGTCTCCTTATACACAAATTTATACAAACAAAGGAGCTCTGGCAGGACACAAACTGGATGTTCATGAACAACACGTTTCTTGTGTAAAATGCTCCTGTGAATGATTTATGAATAAATTTGTTCATATCCAGTTTGATAAATGAGGCCCATTGTATGTATTATACAATTACATATGCTTAGCCAGTACGTCATCAGTTGTCTGTTAAAATAAGCCGGGTACCGTGACAGTATGTGTATGAGAACAATTGGTGGAAGAGCCAACAGCCTGATGAATAGTGTGTAATGCAAATGTACCAGTATTTCCAACTAGGCACCATTACAGCAACTGTATTGTTTCTTCAAGCAGTACATAAGAGGTGTGTATATCATCAGTCCTACTTTGTGCAACAGCTGTGTGCAGTGTGTGTGAGAACCGTGTTGAAGTCCCCAGACACACTCCACAGCCAGCTGGATGGTGATCTGAGTTACTTACTGCTGGGTGCCGTGGCAGCCTGAGAAACAGCAGGGGGTGCGGTCTCGAGTGACACAGAGCTACAAGAGAAAGGCGTGTTTTCACTGGGGGGCTGAGGGCTGAAAGAGGCAGCAAACTGTGGCTGATGGGCATGGCCTTGAACACTCTGACCAGTGTGAGCAGGAAGGGGGATATCCTTGCAGTGGGAAGGATAGGAGAGCTCAGGATTACAGTATTGTGGGAGAGGAGGAGGCCCAGAGGCAGACTTGGAGAAAGGGTTTTGGAAGGGGTAGTAGTGCTCTAACTGGCTGTTAGCATCAAACTGGGCGGAGGTAGCGGGATGTACAAGTTGGTTAAGAGGTATGACTGGCTGGGGTGAGGAGCTATTTGGGCCATAGATATGAGCAGAGGTCCAGGTGGTGTCTTTGGGGTGAGACTGGCGACTTGTAGGGGGAGAGAGGGGGATCTGACGCACATTTCGAGAAGGCAGAGTGCCCCCTGGCTGCACGGGAGAGAAGGCAGAAGCCAGGGAGGTGGAGAGCTGTGAAAACTGCTGAGCCTTTTTCTGAGACGAGTCCTTCGTGTGAGAGATGCTGTTTCGCTCCTGTGAGGAAGAGGAGGAGCAGGAGGAGGAAGGCGGGGAGGGGGCGAGGCGGGTGTGGGAGGGGAGTGTGTTGGCACGAAACTGCCTGTATTCTGGTGGAGAGGTGTTGGACTGAGAGGAAGACACTTTAAACTGCAGGGTGGAAACTGAGACAGAAATGGAAACAAGTGACAAACAGAAGGAGAGAAAAGTGACAGTGATGAAAATCAAACAAAAGACAAACTGAAACAGAAATAATGTGCAAGCGTAAGCAGAATTATGAGCAAAGATGTGGCCCATGCTGTGTATAACATGTATTATGTCTCAGCTGTCAGACTGAAACCTGATGAGTATGTGTATGGAATTATGGGATATGTTGGTCTGAGCTGGACTGATACATGGGCAAGCATGAGTAGAAAGCACGAACTGACAGAGTAAGACAGAAAGCATAGTCTGAATAAGTAATTTAACAATAAATGATCCGGAAACTGTCAGATCAGGGAGGTGAATTGTGTCCACAGGAGTTTGCAGTGTTGAGTGTGAAGTATCCTCCAAAAACCTTGGCAGAAGGGACGCTTTTTATAAAATTAAAAGTGACCGATTGTGTTGTGCAGACTCTTTACCTGCCGAGCCAGATGTCCGTCGCTCCCTTTCAATTTGCATCTGATGCTGCTCCATCATCTGCCTACACAGATATAGGTTAAGAAACATTACAGGATGAAGCAACATTCTGTCTCTTCACAGCATTAACATATAATTGACTCTGAAACATGCAAGATTTGTTCTTCTAGACTACTCTGACCACTCTTTGTGTGTGTGTGTGTTGTTTTTCATGCACTATTTTCAGTCATGCTCCGATGTCACCAGCCCCAGTAATCTGTAGATGTAATACATTCTTTGAACCACAAGAGGGCAAAAAGCGATTTGTAGACCAAACAGTAGCCGCCCTTTGAGGAGATTTAAGGAGGTTTATGTTTGTGAGGCTTGATAAAAGATGACAGAAGTATTCAAGTACATGAGCTGAATAAAGTTAATATCACACACCGGGAACTGGGAACATTCATGGTGATTAGTGATGAGGAAACATTCTGGCCTAAAGGATTTGTTGCATTTAAAATAAAGACTACAACGGGGGTGTCACACTCATTTTAGGTAACGGGCCACGTTACACAAGTCTGACGTAAAGTGGCCTGAACTAAAAAAAGATCAGTTCAGTGACCTATAACACATAAACAAATCTTAAATGGGTTATCAGAGTTTATCTGAAAGGTACATTCTGAATGCACAAATGGATTGAAGAAGATACATCACCTACAAGCCACATGATCAGACTGCAATTCATTACCAAGAAAACAAGTTTTCCAAATTATGTTGTAGTGTTAAAACATAGAACTGAAATGAACTTAATTGGGATTATATCTCAAATGTTTAGCCTGTTAATGAAGAATTAGATATCATTTGCACATTCTGTCAGTAGCTGTGTTTGTGGTCATAAGTGTATTGCAATACTGAGTTTATTTTTCCCCTAGTGGAATAACACACACTAGCGCTTTTTGATTTCAAATCTTTCAGCTCAATTGCAGTCTACAGATTAGGATTAGGGCCAGTCCCATCCCGGTATGTTTGACACCTCTGCGTTAGAACATCAGGGGTTTTATAAATCGGCTGCTCCAGCTAACAAACTTTGGCCTCATAGTTTAGAGTTTGAATCAGTTTCAGTTTCATCACAATCAGTAAATGTCTGATCCAAAGTCTGACATTTTGCATTCAGATGCTTACTGTAATTAGAAGGAGATATGACGTGACCTAATCCTCACAGATAAACCAGGCTTAACACATTGTACTGTTAATCTAGACTCTCCTTTTCACATTGTTGATTTCATGCCTGACTCTCAGCTGTTTCTGTGTTTAATATGGTAATGATTATTATTAAGTGGTAATAAAATCTCTAGTCACCTCCTCTGTGCTTCTGTGTCATCCGTTGCTGGTCCATTCTGCCGTTGACCAGCTGGACCTGCTGGAGAAGACATGGCAACGTTCTAGACATTAATTCGGTTAGATAACGCAGATGAATATATACAGTGCACCATAATAATATTTCCATCCGTTTTACCTAATTAATGTTTTAATACATAATTGACAAAATGGACAGCATAAAGGAAAGAGACAAATGTCTAAAACCATTATGCAGTGCTGTAAGTATGCCTATTAGACTCTTCTTGGAACTGTATCCTCATTACTTCCCATCCCATCTCCAACTTTACTCTGTTATCTGATGGATGGACTGAGACAGAGAGCTGCTTAGAACTAAAAACATGGCTATCAGGTTTCTCAGATGATGTCTGGGTGCCTGGGGTGTAGAGTAGTGTTGCTGATATCTATCTGCTTATCTATGTGATACAGCGTAATATAGTTACATAGTTATTTACAGTTAGTGAGTGATAGATGGCACTTAGGTCAAAGTTGTGAAAAGTTTAAAAGTAAGAGAAGTGTGGAGTAAATGTTGAAGAATATTTTTTGAAAATGGGAGTGTGAATGGGAGTTTAGTCAAAAAGGGTTGTAAAGTCTTTTTCCTCAAGCACTGGACTTCCTCAAGCATTAGAGAAATGGTGCATTTTTAGCTGCTAGGTGCAATTTTAGCGTGGTTTGTTTGAACTTCACACAATGATGATGCGAAGACTGATGCAGTACAGTTTGTAATTAGCACAATATGTTCAAAACTGCAGGCATTAAGACTAGAAATCACAGCAAAACAAAACAGTTTGCTCTGAATGCTGGATTTCTGCCTGCATTATTACCACACAGCATGTTCCTTCTGAAACAAATCCATGGTACACTGTGCACCAGGGGTTGTCAACCGCAGTCCAGATACAGACCAGGCAAAGTATTTCAGCGGTTTGAACCAAACACTTGAAAAATACTCTGGAAAAAAAAAAAAAAAGCTACTCTAGTTTTTAAACATGAACCACCTCTGCTTCTGTATCAGATGTTCTGTTGTGGCTTGTTGCAGCTATTCACATATATTTCTGTAAATTATTCAACTGAAGGCAGCTCATAGAGAAAGTGAGGAGTTTTCACAGACTTTCATAGATTTTTAAAAAAAATTTAATTTACCCTCTCTGGTCTGATTAGTGAAATGACGATATGGCTTGTTAAAAAAATTTAAATGTCACTGAAGAAAACAGAACGTTTAAAGACGACTGGACAGAGAAATACGCATTTATTCTTTGCATCAAGTTCAAAACAAATGTCTCATCTGTTCACAGTCTGTGGCGCTACTCAAAAGTATTAATGTGAAATGCCAGTGAGAAACAAAACATAACCACTTCAAATCGATTTGTCTTATTTATAGCCATAAACTACACATTACTGGTTAAGCATTAAAAGGGAACTGTTGTCGCCATTCTGTCATGTTAATTGCTTATCCAGACCTTCATATGAAAGGAATTTTATGTAGCTCGACTTTTGCAAAGTTTACCCCTGCTGTACACAGATAAAACTGTATGTATCTGTATGCCTGCACAGCAAAATGTCAAATTCAGGAGGACACTGTCTTTGCTCTATTAAATCAGTGCAAAGCTTCGAGATCAATAGATAAGCTGTGAAACCTCTGAATAAGAACGAGTATAATTCATTATTCAGCAGTCAGTTCAGTGTCCACTGCTGAGCGTTGCATTTGTCTGGTCTTCTTCTCAATGTCAGAAAGATAGAGTAAGCACTTTCGGTAATCTCTTAATCAGTTGCATCTGATCATGACTGATCGCCACTTGGTCTAGTTCAGCAAGAATTTTGTCCCGGATTTCCCATAATGACATCTGATATTGAGTATCAGTATGGAAGCTAGTACAGATCTGAAATTCTGGATCGGTTTTAAGCAGATTTGATATTGTTCAACCCAGCATTTAATGTTGTGAAAAACTGCTACGTTGACTGACACAACATGCACATTAACACAGGACACACAAAAAAGCCTCTGATGTTTCACAATCAACTTTCAGACAGTCAACTCTATTACTGTGAGGTCAGTATCAGATCAGGATCAGGTATTAGCCAGTACTCAGAGCTCTGATATTGGTATTGTACTGGAAGAAAAGACTGGTGCATCCCTTACACCATGAAACACTATCTGCAAAGGTGAAAAATATACCTTCGCATAACTGAGCTAGAATTCGTAAATCTGTTATGTTAGTGATGGAAATTGTGAAAATGTCTTAATATTAATTTATAAATGTGACTCAGAGACTGTTCTCATTAGCACCACTAAAAGCATAGATGATTAATATTTTGGTTCCATAGCTGAATATTGACATCAGCTCTCAAAACTCAGAAAATATACTCATTACACAGTGAGGGTATGTGTTTGGTTTGGGGGGATGATGACTCATTTTCTACTCTGTGTGCGTGACACGGCAAGCAGATCACACATTATGTGCTCATACATCATGTGACTCATACATACATCAATCTGTAAACCGAAATGGCAACATGAACTACATATACAATGTCACAAATGAAAAATACCTGTTTTATATCAAATAACCAAATGATTTCCTGATGATCTGTGGCTAAGTAGTATATACAGAAAACCCGTCTCACCACAACCAAGTGTGCATCAACATTAAAAAAGGTGAGTATGCTTTTCCCCAAAAATCCTGTTTCCCAAAAAGCTTAACAAGCAGAACATAAAAAAAACAAAAACAATATGTTTCACTCCACTAACCTATTTAAGGCCAGGTTTTCTTAACCACACTTTTTTTTTTAAGAGAAGTGCTACAAAATAACACTGAATAAAAGAAACACCATTTTACCCTTGTTCTGTTTTGTGATTTCCAGCCTTATTTTGGGGGATTGCTTTTCCAAAAGGAAACAGCTTCCTTTGAAGGTTAGAGAAATGCTCTTTTGAGGGGGCCATAACAGTAAAAAAAAAAAAAAAAAAAAAGGAAGAACATTATACACAGAACAACCTTCGGTGGTTGAAGTAAACTTTGTATTATTTATTTAATATTTAGCAAGAGATGCCCACAAAATATCCTTATCTGTCACAAATTAGGTTTTAGACATACCTTTGTTCAACTGTGTTTGATACAGCAGGTGTGTTTCTGTAGCCATTAACCAAGGTTGCCAGGTTTCAGCAAAATTCCAAGCCTAACTAAATTTCAAAAACCACACAAAAGACTGAAACTAACAAAAAAAAAAAAAAAAAAAGCCATTGTGTGGAAAACATGGTCCCCCCTGCAGTGCATACACATTTCTGATGTATGGACATTATCCACTCCATAATCCCCCTTTCTATGTTCCAATCTTTGCAATATATCTTACAAGAGAAATGGTATTCATCACAGACACACTGTCTAGACTTACACTTTCCTTTTTTTGCAGAAATTTCTTACATTTAGAGCAAATCAATGGAACATCACCTTATATCTGTCAAATAGGAATTTAAAATGTGTGTAGTTGTGAATGAGGACTTTATGAAGATTAACATTTGTTGAACAGATAATATAAACTGGCTAAGAGCTAAAGCTTGCTTTATCAGAGCTGAGAGTCAGTGTTGCATAAAACAAGCTATTTTTTCACCTCAGTCACCGATGAGTCTGCGTTTTCACTTCCCAATTTTGCGTTTTCAAATTCTAGAAATACATCTGACAACAACATGCACTGATGCAAACTGGAAACTTAAAGCTGCAGATGTTTTTTTTTAAAGCAAAATCCTCAGAAAGGAGAAGAATAACAGTAAAGTGTAAAAGAAAGAAGGAAGAGAGACACCATATTGCCAGGCAAAATATCACTCGTCATTCTGAGTTTTGTGACAATTTGTGAAAAAGATTCATAGTCATTATCCCACACCCTTATGTTTTCATGGCACTACCAAGCACTGTGCTGGAAAACTGCTAAGAGGGGAGTTTTTTGTGCAGACAATGGAGAAGCAGCAGCTGGGACTGCACTTGGGAAGAATGTAAGATGTGATTTTAATATTTGCCAAGGTATCTCTAAAATAGCACTAGTCTACATTCTGGTTAGGAGCTGCAAATACGAACTCTGAATCATCTGAAAATCACTAAGATTTCTCCTTTTTTTTTTTTTTAGAAAATCTCTGCAGAACTAAGCTTGATTTCTGAATGATAAGTGGTGATGTATTATACTTCCCTAACTATACATGCAAGGTTACCTCGAGCTGCAGATGAAAGCAAATGAATAGAAACAGTGCAACAGAATTTAGTCACTTTATTGTAAAGAATAAAGCACTTAGAGAGAGAAAAGTGGTAAGAGTGATGCAGCATTGCTTTAGTCCTTTACTCTGTCCAGCTCTCTCACCTCCTCATCTGTACTCTTTGCTCAAACAAATCGTCAGTTGTCTTGCCAATACTGCAGTTAACGCTATAGTGCTTGTCATCTCATAGATCTCTAACTGGCCTCATCTTTGCCATAACTCAGTGCAACTTCACTGTATAAGATGCATTGCATTATGGAGTCCAATGTATGTGGTGTCCACTAATTCTATGTTGTATTTCCCATTAATATGATATTGATTGTAATTCCAAAAAATAAGCTTTTGCTCTTCTGTTTTAGGAGGTAACAGCAAAACCTGTTAAAGAGAGACATTAAATTCTTTTTTTATTAAACACGATTGTAACTGAGCTAGCAATGTCCCCCTGTAACGTGAGTGTGGCAGACAACTGCTAACTTCTCACGGGAGTAACGAAAAAACAGCACCAATCAACAAAATAGCATCAGAATCACAAATATTTCAATCTAAATATATTTAATGTGTTTCAGGGTGGAGTTTTCCTTTAAAAACCATTCCATGTGAATGTTTCATATCCAAAGCACCATCATTTGTGTTGACATCACGTGATGTTTCAAATCGAGGTGGAAGGAGATACTGATTGATGCTTTCTGTTCAAAAATAGTCATGACAAACATGTCCACATTCATGACAAGCCTCAGACAGACACTGAGCCAGACTCCTTTCAGAACCTCCACTGAGGACACCACAACAGCACTTCATAGCCATTGCATTATACTGTCAACATCATGCAGAATATCATATTCACTTCTATTAACAAATCAAAATCATAAGCTAATACACCCTTCAGTAATACTTACTGCTGAGTTTTATAACAACAGAGCTCACCCGTCGCACTGGCCCAGGTGAGAATGGCGGTCCTGGCATAATGCCCTGGCTAATACTTCTTCTGTAGAAAATCAGTATGAACAATGTGCTAAACCTGGGTTCTAGAGGTTAGGTTATTATTCTAAGTACCCATGTGAGTGTATCCAGGCATATACAACCTTCCCTGTGCTTTGCATGGTAAGATGCTTCTAGCAAACTCATCTCCAGTTCCCTCCCCAAAAAAAGCACGAGAACATGTAAGATTGGTTCCGCGACAACTTGGCTCCATGGATATTTTAGCCAAGCTAGGCACCAATGGGAAGACGTTGTTATTTAACCCCCCCACCCCATACGCTTTAAGTAGCAGCAACCTGAAACCCGAGAAGCTCATGTGCTGTTCTTAAGTAAGTGACTACATGTAAAGGAAGAATTAACATACTAGACTGCTGCATCACAACAGCTTCTAGAGTAAACAGCAGCTCTGAAACAAAGGCAAACTAAGACCGCCTCAGTGCAGATTTTTTTTTTAATGAACATAATCCAACTATTCAATCATTAAGATTTATTTGATACATATATATATATATATATATATATATATATATATATATATATATATATATATAAAATATCTATACCTATCATAGTTCAGTTAAGGCCTGGAAGAACCACAAGCTAAGCAATGGTTACTCAGGGTTATTCTACAAATCTATATGATTTGTTCAATTATAGTATGAGAATATCTGGCAGCTGAGCCAAAACTGAACCTACCTGCATCTTGTGAGCTGAGCACATTGAGGGCAAAAAGCATGGCAGTGGAGAAAGTGGTGGCCTCCTCCTTGCTGGCAAAGTTGAGTCCGTAGACTTGTCTGGCATCACGCCACTGGTGGAACGTCGGAGTGGCCTGGTTATATTTCAGACCCTTCACTATAGAGTAGTTTATCACAACCTGTCAAAAAAACAAGGTGATGTTACAGGCTACAATACTGCAGCAAAGTATGGCACTGACAATCCATATTCATTCAACTAATGAGAAAAATCAGTGAGGAGACAGTATAATAGTCACTCTTTGACAATAAGGCACTAAACCTCCATTTTACATGGATATTAATGATGCAGAGAAAATCAAATGCTCTCATATTGTGTATCTAACACCTGTGTAGTTACCCATAAACTTATAACTTACAACTATAAGGTAACTACTGAGGATGTACGCACTTTTAGAGTAGTGCATTTCATATGTACAATCATTGAATACACGTCAGTGTCTACACACATAGTGACTAAACAGTAACTCCACTTATTTTAAAGTCTAACATTTATGTGATTGTTGTGCAATATTTGTTGATCCCCCAATACACAACAGTTAGTTCCAATCCACTAATTTGACTAGACAAGTGGCGATTAAGTAACACTTAGTATAACAGCACTGGTACATTTCACTGTTCGTATCACTACGCTTGTCTGTGTCCGCTACATAAAATTCCAATTGTAGCAATTGCTCATTACACTGAAACCGTTACTACACTTACTACAGGCTGTCAGTACAGCGGCCACAAATTCAGTACAACAGCACTCTTGCTTGTGTGATATAATGCTTGGCAAAAAAACTGATGACAGTATAAGAGGGCGACCCTGCAGACTAATTAAACTGGTTATTACAGCCTATAACAACTACAGGTTGCACATAAAGTCCCTCTTTAGATTCATATCAGCCACAAGATCAATAATTTCCCCTACAGGGGATCAGTAAAGGTACATCTTATCATTCATGAATAATGTGATCATATCACCATGTGTGATGGAAACTCACATGTCCTGTGTTCCTTCATAGCCTGAATGCCAGATATTTATCACAGAGAAGACAACTTGAGACAATAGTATCCAAGAAATCATCCACAAAAACCTCCCAGACTACTGAATCTGAAGAAAGTTGTCTCTAGTTTTTGCTTCAGCAATGATAAGAAAAAAAAATCTGTTTCAGAAAACAGACCAAAAATATGTGATGCTGTCTGTTGTGTGTGTTCTTCACACTGTTCTTAATGAAAAAGTGTGAATAATTTTGATTCAGAGACAGTATAAATACATTACACTACTAAGGACTCAAGACACATTAACACATACACTGCTAATGACATTAGAAACCAAGTTTTGGGTTTAGTTATTTAGGTTTCCAGGCAACCAAACATTGGGCTAGCTATTTATTTTATAATATGTCTACCCCATCCATATACCTACACCACTGAATTTATAGTTTAACTCAATTTGTATGGTTACTGGAATATCCAAAGTGTGCATTGGGATACTCTTTGTGTGGTTAAAAAAAAAAAAAAAAAGTCATATTTCCTTCACATTATTGGCCCCTGCTCTCACCTGCTGGTCCTGCAGTTTGACTCCCACCACTCGGAAGGTGTTGTTAGCAGTGTTGTGGTAGATGTTGATGCGGCTGAAGCCCTGCTGGCCTGGCTTGATGGGCACCCACTTCTTGCTAGTGTCATCGTAGATCATCACAGAGGCCCGGGCCTGGCAAATGCTCTGTTCACTGATGGAGGGAAAAGGAAAGTTGAAAGATTAAAAGGAAATTGTACTGACCAGAGTTCCCAAGATCATATCATGATTTGGTGTGGAAATAGACCTGGGAAATGAAAATATGCACAGACTGACATTGTATATTTACTTTATTTTATAGTAAGTGATTTTGAAAGAACCTAGTGACACATCTCAGTCTAAATTATAGTTATAAATTATATTCATTATACAGTGTTTGCTCAGTGCTTTTCAAAAGTCACGGACAGGGTCCCTCCTATTCATTTCATTTTATACAGTCGCCTTGAGGGAGGAGTGGTTATACCGAGTAACATAAACAAGCATACAAGCCATGAATGCATGACAAGCCCTGAAAAAACAGTCCCGCCTCTACTATGGCAATGTAGTGGTAATGTAATTACACCGCTGAATGACACTGAGCAAGGGGCGTGCCAGTTATCTATGCTAATTATACAGTAGGACATGAAACAGGCAAAACCATGAAGCAAATGAGAACTGCAGCAGCTGTGTTGATGGGCTAATAAGCGGCCATGGTTAAATTAAAGCCAAGAGTTTCTCAGATGCTTTAAATAGTCCTCTTTTGTCCATATGTTGACAAGGCAGTCAATTAGCATCCAAAGAACAGGAAAGTGTTTAACACATGGGCAAAACTTAGCCTGCTGAATGAGTTTTCACCAGTGTGGGGGTTCAACTGTGCTCAAATTGACGACTTCAATCTACTCCAAGTGCTGCAAGTCGACTCTGACACATTATGAGACTGCAGACATCATCAAAATTTATTATAAAGTGCCGCTGAATTGCTGAGGTCTTCAAAAAGATTAAAAATACAGCCTTTAGCGACAAAAATCTCTAGGGAATATTTGAATAGTAGGGAAAGGAAAGGGAATTAAAGAGGGTTGAACAGAATTAATGCTTTTTAATGTTAAAATTGCCTTTCCAGAGTCTTCTTAACTTCTTATATAACTAATACATAACTAAAATTTATATTGTCAATAATAATCATGTCATTAGAACGCTTTGTGGGACCTAACCTTAATTTAAAAATTTGTCAAACTATACAGGCTATGCCTTAAAAAATATAAAACAAATCTAAAACAAGTAACTATATGCTACATTGAGTATAGATGTATTTCCAGTTTTGCCACCACAATTTACATTACGTTTGAAGTCTGAATATTTTTAGATGTCCAATGAGAGGATAAAGATGAAAGCAGTTCTCAGTATCTGGAGCTGGTCTCTGTTATGTTCTAAGTTAAGCATGGCAAATTTCCACCCTGGCTTTCCCATCACAATCCCACCACTACCACACCCATCTCCATCAGAAGCACCCATAAACACGTCCTTTAAAGTGACTCCAGCAGCATCATTTCACATGTCCATTAGAGTAAATAATATGATACATGCTGTATTTATACCAGAACTTGTTGGAAACATATTTGGACATCTAACACATTTGCATTGGTTAAAATGTAAGAAAAATATGACAGACTTACCAGTTAACTGACATGATATTAATGTCTAAATTTGACTGCTGTAGAGACTACAGTACAAGACCAATAATCTCCGAGTCTAATGGACAGAATGAACAGAAGCTGGACTACTGTGGAAAGAATACCCAAGTATAGAAACAGGAAGTGCACGGACGTGCACAGGAAACAGGTTGAATATGTGAAAGTGTTAACTTGTCAGTTTCAAAAACGAATGCAATTAAATGATCAGAAATTAAATGAAGCATGATTTTCAAATGATATTCATTTATTCATTCATCTTCAGTAACCACTGTAAGGGTTGCAGTAGATCTGGATCCTATCCTGGGAACACTGCGAAGGAGGTGGGAATACACTATGCTCATACACATTCACACACTCATTCACACCTAGGGGGAATTTAGAGTAGCTAATCCACCTACGGTATGTTTTTGGAAAGTGGAAGTTAACCCAAAAGAACACGGTGCAAACACGTAAAACTATGCACAGACAATAATCAGAGCTCAGGATTGAACCAGGGAGTTCAGTCAATGCTACCTGCTGCACCACTGTTCCACCCTTCAAATAATTATGTTCTAAATAAAACTGATCTAGTACACATGGTCTAACACAATTAGGTAAAAATAAGCAACCCATCAGACAAAGTGTGGATTGAAGAACCACATCAGCAACTCCAAACTACCATACTCTGTCGAACCGTCATAAAAAATATAGTGTATTTCAACAGTACATTTTATGTAATGAAACATGGTCCCTGTTTTCATGACTGAAGCATCACCTATCCATCAACACTTTCAGTTCTTCATTCTGATATTCTTCAGTCTGCTCAACTTACAGTGACATCTATTTATAGAGTAAGTTCTAAGCTTTAAATCAGCTCTAAAATATATATAGCATCTTCCAACTTTAACAACCATCAGTCCATCACAGGCCTGACAGCTCATAGCTCCCAGAAACTTCACACATTTTACAGGCTCATATCTATTGCAACTTTCTCAGCTTGCTCCTGCTTATTTAGCTTGATGACTGAAAAGCAGAATTTCCTGATTGTATTAATTGATTCACTATTGGATACGCCATCGCTAGTGAGCTCTGCCAACTATTAACATGTCTAGTAATAGCTGTGTATACTGAAAACTCCATTGTACCCTGATACATTGCTCTGTAGTCTCATCAAGCATTGTCACTTCTGAGAAAGGCTATATTAGAAAATCTGAGAGTTTTTGGAAAAAGATTTTGTGGTCTGATGAGAGTAAATTTGAGGTATTTCGTCTTTGAGGTATCGAAGATTCACTGCTAAGGCAAAGGGAGGTTGCACAAAGTACTAAATGCAGGGGTGCCAATAATTGTGACAGTCGATTTTGTTCAAAATAAATGTTTGATAGTGGTTTATATTTCTTAGAAGAATTTAACTTCAAATAAGTGATAGATTTCTGTCATATTTTCATAACATTTTCTACCAATCTTTGGCAGTAAGAGCTGACTCTGTAAGTAAAAAACAAAACAAAACACAGATTCATTATCATTCAGATTAATTAATTGACCTTGTTATTTAGTACTAATGAATATGTTTGTCCATTGCAAATCATACAGAACTTGAGTACACGAGGAGGTTAAAAGTGCCTGATGGGTGAGCAGCAGAAAGGAAGCTTTGTGATTACAAAGCCAACAGTCTGAATCTCATGAAGCCCTGCAGCACTGCATTAATGCGTTCACTTCTTACAGTTCCACACAACTCTCTCCACTCAGGCCTTCCAGTCATCTCTGCGTTAGCTGAGTGCTCTCTGCTGTGTATGTGTAGGAGTAGTCTGGCCTGTATGCAGTTGTCTTGTTCTGTTCTTATCAACAAGGGTTTCTGCTTAAGGGGGACTGCTTTAATAAAGCAGCTTAGTAGAAGACAATCTGATACTAAACCTAAATGGTTGGTTTGTGTTAGTGATGTCATAGCTGGTGGAGGTTAAGTCAGCATTGCTGGGTAATACCATGGAGAGAGCTGTTGTTTCCAGGTTGTTTCCAGGTGCAACTGTGTGAAAGGGCAGGTCAGTGGAAGATATGCATCATATATATTATTGGCTTGGGAGGGTCTTTTGTGTTCAAAGTAACATAGATATGAATAAACATACCAAATGGATACTTAAATCCTAATAAAATCTGGGATTTTTTAATTTTCATTTAAAACTAAAAAAAAAAGAAACTTTTAGAATATATATATATATATATATATATATATATATATATATATATATATATATATATATATATATGAATATTCAAGATTCTGCACCACTTCTAGGTCACCATTTAAATGTAAGCAAATTTGTGATATCGACCATGTAAACTCCTTTGTACAAAAGTTCAGATTTTGCTCATGCCTATTCTCGGCTATTGAAGCAGGTGTTCAGACGACACTCTGATGGATTTGATGTAAAATGTATCATAAGGTTTTACAGAAACTTGTGAAGTCTGTGCCAGCTCGCAGGCACACTGTCATTAAAGCAAAAAGGGGACATACCAAGTACTAAGAAACTCTGAAATTCATGTAAATATTTCAGAGATTCTACTTTTCACTCACATTGTTGTCAGTAATATGATTTGTAATGAAAATTGTTGTATTAAATTAGAAAAGAATGCAAAACAGAAGCATTCTCACTAGTGCTCTCAGAAACAAAACAAAACCCCACAGTAAGTATATGAGAATGTTTTAGCAGGAGGAACTGTTGCTCTGATAAAATAGCTTTTGATTAATTAAGGTTAATTAGTTCTCACATCAAAAGACAAAAGGAAAACAGAAAATGATAGACCTGTATTAATCAAGTATCTCAGATTAGGAAGACAATACACTCATGAACTGCATTCATGAGCATTATGATAAAAAGGGTAAAAAAAATTATCCCACAATACATCAGCACATGAAAAACCATCCTATTCAATCTATTCTTTCTTTTGTGACCACTGTACTATTAGATGACTTAAAGTGTTAGTTACAGTAACAGAATGAAGGAGGGCAAATACTTAGGTCATCACTTCCTGTGAACAGGTCAACTGCATCAAGGAGGAATGCAAACATACACCACAATATCCACTTTCCATCAAAAATTTATTCAAATAAATCCAAAAGGAATATAATTTCTACTCAGATAGTGAATAAAAGCATACCTTCATAGGACAGTATAGGTTTTGGTAAAAGCTTAGAAAATGAGAAAAAAAATATATTAAATGAAAAGAGTCTGCTGAAGACCAGTTAAAAAAAAACAAAAAAAAGAAAGAAAGAAAGGAAGAAAGGAGAAAAAAGATAAAATGTATAAGTTCCTTGTTATTAGGCAGCAGGGAATCAGAAGTTTTATGGCAGGGTTATATGAGGGAATGTGAGTGATTTTTTAGCTTGTAGGCCAGTAATTATCTGGGGAGGGGAGCTAAATCTCTGGTCTTCTGTCAGGGAAGAACACAGAGCTCAGTAAGAAGATGGATTGCGTTTCCTGAAAGATCATTAACTCCTTCCAGTTCCTCCTTAAATAATGCAGGGCCTAAGCAGCCTTCCACCAAGTGAACTCCATAAACACACACACGCACACACAAACGCACCAGATAATTGAAAAGCTATTCTAATATGAGACATAAGGGAATATTTTGAAATAATACGAGTATATTAATATGGTTTTGAGACGCTCCTCTTGGCCAAGAAAGAATGATGTCAAAAGAGTATTTAGTATACTACTACAGTAAGATTGCTTTATAAGTGGCTAACTATTATCATATTGATTTATTGATGAACTAAAAGCATCCTAGACTAAAAATGCTATAAGCATCTCCAGGGTTGGGGGTTCGATTCCCGGCTCTGTCCTGTGTGCGCGGAGTTTGCATTTTCTCCCCATGCTCCCCAGTCCAAAAACATGTGTTGTAGGCTGATTGGCATCTCTAAATTGTCCATAGTGTGTGAATGGGGGTGTGTGATTGTTCCCTGTCCAGGGCGTCCCCCACCTTGTGCCCCGAGTCCCCTGGGATAGGCTCCAGACTTATCCTATATAGGATAAGCAGTACAGAAAACAGATGGATGGATTATACAGCTATAAAACACCTAATCTGTGTGGGTTTGTATGTAGCCAACAATGGTTACTACTATGTATGAAGAAGACAGATGTTTAAATCAGACCCTGGGTTCATTAAGAGACCTTTTGCACAATTATGTGCCAAGCTGAGTTGATATCAGCAACAACATGTAGTTTCTTTCTTTTCGTTTTTTTTTTTGTTAAAAATGAAAAAATATGACTACTGAATCACATGACAGAAAGATCTATAATGTGATGTCCTTGAGCTGCTGTGAGTCACTCTGACAATCCTGTAATATCACAAATCTACGAGGTCTCGCATTACCACCTCATTAAAAGTACTCATGCTTTGCACCAATCTTTTTTTTTTATATAATCAACTCACAGAGCAGCATTAATCCAAAGGGGGGGTGATGGCTGTTGGTATGGCAGTATTACACGAAGGCCAGATTTCTTTTAAACCCGGAGGAACTGTATCCCCTTGCAACACCTGCCTCAAATATATCCTTGCAAATAGTGATTTATTAACGTAAGAGTGTTTAAAATGTACATTACTCACAGTGCAGGGACAAACGGACACTGAGCTTACTTTGAGATGTCCTTCAGTGTTTTGCTATGAGAACTGATTGCTTGAATACAGTTTATGAACGTGACATTGTGGTTGCAGACTTTTAATTAGGGATGCATCAATACCAATACTGGTATCGAGGATCAGACTGATACCATGCTCATTTACTCACACGCTAATGAACAGGTGACACAAAATTACAGTGTTCTGGACATCATTAATGATGACAATCAAAGCAAGGCAGATTGGAGCCAACCAGTTTCACATCTCGCTAGTTCAGTATAGGCACAAGTTCAGTATAGACATTGCTAAGTTTCTTTATCTGGAAGAAGGTGTGTAAATGCTTGCATAGAAATGGACATGGACAAAAGCTTTGCTGCTGTCAATTTCCACCGTATTTTACAATCATACTGGACTTTGGAGGGAGGTTTAGTCTGAGGACGAGGGACTGAATAGGACTCCTGTTGCTTAAGTCTAGCAGAAGTTAGCAAAAACTGCTAATGTTGGTTAGAATAGCTGAATGAAACTTCAGTGTTGTTTACACCAGTGACACTTTATCCTATATGACCATTCACCATCACAATGAAGTATATCAGTCTCTAAGCACACCACACAGCAGCACTTATTATTATTATTTAGTGTTGATTAGCCTCCAATCACTAATGCTACTAATACACGCTAATGTCCCAGTGCCAAACAACAACATTGCTGACCTTTATGCCCCTTCTTTGCAATTAACATGGTTATGTGATTAACAAAACATTTTGTGGAAAAGATCTGCTATATTTTGTAATTCTGGATTTGGCAGAGTGTTCACTATTGGATTAACTGTCTTTTCTAATGCTGTGCAATGTACAATTCCACCAACAATGTATGCATTAATTAAAGAGAATAATACATAATTAAAATGTTGGTCACACAGTTTTGTAACAATCAACCTATGTTGCTATATAACATTTGAAATTAGTGATACGATTAGCTTTTTACTACCGAAACATTGACTACAGTGAAGAGATTTTAATCATTTGTAAACTACAGCATATAAAGGAAAGTGCTGATATATTATTAAATAAAATTGTTTCGATAAAATTACTATTTTTACTATACATATACCTAACAGAGAGATTCTTTTAAATTGTTTGTTAAATGAAAATATCCACATTATTATTATTATTATTATTATTATTATTAGACCATTTTTCTTTAAAGTCTCTTAACCATATTGTTTCTAGCTCTGACTGATATTACAAAATGGGCCTTTTGTTCTGGTAGCAGTCGTGTGTCTTGTGTAATGCGGGCCTCACCCTTTATCTTTCCAAGAGAAGCACTTACACAAGAACATTTAGCCTAAGTCATTCTTTCTGCAGTAACAGCATAAATTAGACATGAGCTTTTATACAAGACCCCACAAAGGACATCCATGAAACTCCCACAGATATCCATCAGTAAACAGCACTGACTTAGCGGTATGTATTAACTATTAAGAACATCTTTCTATCTCTTTCTATAAACTGGGTTGAAACTAAACCAGGATTCAGCAGATACATCATAATCTGCGCATGCTAGTCAGAAAACCAGATATGTATGAAGCTATAAGGTTGCATAATCTCAGTAATTATGACTGCTAAGTCAGCAATGATGTGTACTGAGAAATGATCTGGAGAAGAGCCGTGTAAAGCACTTAGACATGACTGAGTGGTCCACAGTAGAGCTCTACTGTATAGCACAGACATGTCATGGGACTGAATTGCACTTTTGAGAGATTTGGGCTGTTAGAGGACATGCCCAGTGTCCAAGCCTGAGGGGGATTACTTCATCTTACACCCAACCCCCTGCCAAGCAAGAAAGAGGTTTATGAAACACTGACACATTTAGAGCTTCATGGATGCTTGTATCATACACAGATAGACAAAATCACTGTGAGCACTAATCCCACCTCATTCACATCCAAGTATACTACTTGCATTTTTATAATTTTACCTTCAAAACACACACACACACAAAATCTATTGCCAATGCCTTAAAGCACACATTTTGTCCTCTAGCAGTACTATAAATGTAAACTTGACATAAATGTCTTTGCACATTAAATTTAATGAAAAAAGCAACAGTAAATCTGTTAGGTTGACTGTACAGGGGTGGAAAAATCATAAATTTATTAGCTAGCATACCAGGAAAGTGAAAGCTCCAGTCCCATATTTTGGCTTCCCAGAGACCTAATTGACTCAGTAGGCTAAAGGGGGTAGCTAATATGATGTAATAACATATTGTGAGCTAGTTAGTTAGTTAAAGTGCATTTATACAGACTAAGGGAAACAAACAAGTATATGAACATGTAGCATGAATGTGCTAGTGACCTCAGCAAAAAAAAGTCAGGAGCCTGGGCTAGTGATATGTCAACCCATGCTATAGTACATAAATTTCATGTGAGGATAAATATGTACCTTTGATATAAATACAACTATTATGCAGCCCAAGGGTCCCTGAAGGACTAGTGATCAGGCCACCGTGATCTCAACACTGCGACCTGGGTTCGACATGACAGTGCCCTGCCAGTGCCGGTCCCAAGCCCGTATAAAATTGGGGAGTATTGCGTCAAGAAGGGCATCTGGCATAATAAAAACAAAAAGTAAAAAATATGCAGACCAATGATCCGCTGTGGTGACCCCTAACAGGAGCAGCTGAAACAAGAACAACAACAACATTACGCAGCCCAAATAATTCAGAGAACTGCATTTGAGAAATATAAAAAAGAAAAAGGTTACCCATGGCAATGCACATCAGAGGAAAATTAGCAATGCCTGCTATTAGTGCAGCTGGTTTGCTTCATAAGCTACATTCAAGAAAATGATTCTCAGAGCTAAACACTGGCTCTCACTGAAGTGTTGTTTCGTGCACAGCAAACTATGTTGTTTAGGTTATAATGTTACTCTTTGGGAGAACAACAAATTTTATTCCTTTCAAGGAATAAAATTACTTTGCAGAAGTGAGCTTCTGTTCTTCCCTTTCATTGCTCCCAGGTCTCTGCAGCTCAGTTTTTCATCCATCCATTTTCCATACTGCTTATCCTACCCAGGGTCACAGAGGAGCCTGGAGCCTATCCCAGGGAACTCAGGGCACAAGGCAGGGGACAGCCTGGACAGGGTGCCAACTCATCGCAGGGCACAATCACACACACATTACACACTACAAACCATTTGGAAATGCTGGTCAGACTATAATGCATGTCTTTGGACTGGGGTAGGAAACCGGAATACCCAGAGGAAACCCCCGAAGCACAGGGAGAACTTGCAAACTCCGTGCTCCGTGGGATTCGAACCCCCAACCCCGGAGGTGTGAGGCAAATGTGCTAACCACTAAGCCCAATAAGAAAGAAGGAATGAGAATAAGAATGATTTTCATCAGTTTAAAAGTAATTCTATAATGTAAAAAAAATGAGCAAAAAGTGAGAGAATCTAAAAACTGTCTGAAAACTGACAAAAGTATGTGAACACCTGCCCATCAAACCCATATGTATTTTTTTGAACATCCCATTCCAGATTTAGTTCTCCTTTCCTGTTGTAATAACCTTCACTCTTCTCGAAGGCTTTCCACTAGATTTTGGAGTATGTCTGTGGGGATTTGCTCATTCAGCCACAAGAGCATTAGTGAGGTCAAGCGCTGATGTTGAGCGAGGAGGTCTGGGGTGCAGTCGGCATTCCAAATTATCCCAAAAGTGTTCAGTGGGGTTGAGGTCAGGGCTCTGTGCAGGACACTCGAGTTCTTCCACTGCAACCTTGGCAAACCATGTCTTCATGGAGCTCGCTTTGTGCACAGGGGTATTGTCATGCTGGAACAGGTTTGAGCCTCTTAGTTCCAGTGAAGGAAATTGTAATACTACAACATACAAAGGCGTTCTACATTTGTGGCAGCAGTTTGGGGAAGGCCCACATGGGTGTGAGGGTCAGGTGTCCACAAACCTTTGGCCATATAGTGTACTGTGTGTATTATCAATGGCATAATTACAGATACTCTATAAAACAGTTGCTATAGTACTCACAGCAAAAAATAATAATAATATCTTGTATGATGCATTCTGGGATCTTGTAGTCATTTATATATATAGAAAATGACAGGAAATCTGCTTTTCCTGAAGAATTGTGGGATTGATTTTGGGATTGATCTAGACGGTTTTAAGTGATGGAATGAGACACAGTAAAATATAATTATATAAGTTAGATTAACAATTATATGATAAACATAATAACTCTGCTAATGGTTTATGGTCATGGACCACTTGGTTATGCTTCACGGACCCCTGGGGTATCCTGGACCCAACTTTGACAACCGCCCCCTTAAACTGGTTCATGTTAGCCTAAGACAGACCTCCAGGCATCCGTCAAGCATAACAAAGTGGTCTGTCAATTGTTTTTCTCACCATTATCATTGAGCTGCTATAATTATTAGCTGGTTTAAATAATTACTTGAATTGAAAGGGTTTAATCCAAACCTCAAAACCTCAAAAACAAGTTGGTATATAACCAATGTGAACTGGTTCTGTCTGTGGAAATTCAGAAATAAAAAGCTCTATGGCTCCAACAAATAGCCAAAATATCACCATACACATTTGAATAATGAGCCTAATATTTGAATTGTTGGATTATGTTCATAAAATAAATTTCTAACAGGAGGTTTGTGGAACTTTGTACACTGAGCAAAAAGTTTGAGAACCCCGGGTTTAAGGTTTATTTGTTACACAGGATCAATTGCATGCGCTAATGTTAGTTGAACTGAAGTCTGAGTGAAGGGTGTATGTGTGTGTGAGGGGAAGCTAATTTCTTAAGCTCAGTTAGCAAATCAGTTGCATGAGCTGGTGAAGTGTCTGATGGAAATGTACTTCAGAGTTTTTTCTCTGTTGTTCACTAGGCTGATGTGACTCGATACACTCGGAACAGTGCACAGTAATAACTGAATTAATGCTACTTTAAACAACACTACAGTGCATCTTTGCTGATCTGTATTTTTACAGCATTACTGAAGTTTTCCTGAACCGTAAAACAAATATACTTTACAGCGGCAGCTTTTAATTTTTACAGCAATTAATTTTCAGTAATTTACTGTTAAATGTACAGAATTTTTTAACAACGTGTCCAAGCGAAATAATCACACATGACATGATGAGAGGGACAATTTATCAGCTCCTGCTCAAGATGTGAGTACAATACAAACACAAACACACACACACACACACACCCAACGCTCATGAACAACTCTTGCTGTGGGCTCATCATTAAGTCACAAATTAAAAAACATGCTACAAACTGCTCACCCCAGCCACATGATATAAGCAATTATCACATTATCTCCAAATGTATTACTCCTGGTGCTAACTTTCCTAACTCCCCTACAGTCCCAGAGTAATGATACAGACAAAATTGCTCTTACAGAACATTTACCCCAACCCCCCACCCCCAAAAGCCCCAGTGTTAAGCGGCTCTGTTATGAGGACTGAGAGCATGCCGCGCAGGAGGTGAGCTAGGAAGCGGTTCCCATAGTGACGATGAAAGTGGACACATGGCAATCTCCTTCCCCGCTGAGGCTGGAAAGAATAGCAGCTGCTAGTCGCTCATTCACAAATCCTCATACATGCAGTCTAAGGGCTCTGCTTGCAAAAACCATGTTACCTGAACAGCCATCAGAGACAAGCTGCTGGGAAAGAAGAGATATTGCTCAAAGTAAGTGCAGATTCAGCAAGGCTTCTCAAGGTCAGGGACTGTCACAACACCGGTGTTTTGAAAACACTGTTTTCCTTGCCTTCTCTTTCCTTGAAACTTGTAGATTATCGTTAACAGTACAACTGATGCATCTTTTTCAGAGATGTCAGTCTGACAAACGTCTGTTCAACAGAAATGAGCACCAACAATAATATACAGTAGTTGTGCAGAAGTATCCACTAATTAGCCAGAAACAAGTGCAGACAAATCCATAATATAACGGTATTTGAATAATCACTAGTACAGTACACAGTGCAAAGCACACACACTACCACTAAGCTACAGCACATCACCCTACACACTTTAAAGTGCACTGATCAATATTCCTTACTTCCTATTACAAATAAATTGGCATTATCTGGAGAACATGGTAAAACAAGAAGGAAAAAAATCTGCTGACTGCAAAACCTAATGCAGTTAGATGCTGAAGTACCTAGTTATATTTCTCCTGGCCAGGTAATGCAAGCATTAATTTAATAATTATGGCTTGGATCAGAAACCACTGCAAGTCACTTGGCGTGTCAGTAATTTACATAATTATTAGTTTGTCAGAATGGATTATGCAGCTGCCTAAAATAAGCAGTAAACTTCCGAATTCACTTTCTTCTTAGGAATTCCAAATTATTACATCAATAAATTAGTAATGTGGCACGGTGGCGCAGTGGGCAGTGTTGCCACTTCACAGATCCAGTGCCCCGGTTTTGCATGTTTTCCTAATGTTCTCATTTTTGTGTGTGTGTGTGTGTGGTGCCCTGCAATGGCCAGATATCCCATCTGGGGTATTCTGCCACTTTGTGCCCAGTGTTCCCAGAATAGGCTCTGGATTTACCATCACACTTGACCAAGATAAAGTTAAAAAGTTTAAAAACGTAGTAAGCAATTCAGTGAACCAGTATTCTGTTGGTCATAACTAACATTATGAGACAGTTATGAGACAAGCAGTCAACAGTACTTGACCGAAATATGTTCCAGGTGTGTATAAATGTAAACTCCAAAGCTCACTCTTCCTAGGCGGTCTGAACAATTCTTGCGTAAACAAATCAGTATGTTATACGGCATGTCAGTATTTCACATATTTATAATTATTTATTTATTGTCTTAACCAGTGAAGTAGAATGAGACGATGGAAAGTTAGCTAGCTACCAAACTAATGTGGATAACCTGGTTATTGGCATCTGGCAACATTGTGTTAGTTAAACACAAATTAAATAATAGAATAATCAGTGTGAAAGTAGTTTGGTTTCGACTTACATGTAACACGCTAGGCTTCATGCTAGCTTTGTTGCCAGATTAGCAAAGCAAACAAAGGCACCAATATTCTCTGCTACTGCCTTATCGAGCTTTATTTTTCTTTGTGAACTCTGTGTACAGGACAGGATATAATCAAACTGAAGAAGCATCACACCAACCGTGCCATATGTTTGGGCCAAGGAATCATTTGAGTCAATCATTTGGATTTGTCACTTCACCTCATCATACCTAATCTGCATATATTGCTCGTCTTGCTGTCACGTTGTTGCTTGTTTGTTGCTTGCTGTCATTAAATCGCAGCTGCTTGTTGCTTGCTATTGTGAATGTAGAGTGATAGGGTAAAAGAGTGGAAAAAAAAAAATCTTTCCAGTGTATTTATAGTTTACATTGTAAGCACTAAAGAGAAAATTCTGCCCAACGCACCTTTAAATGAAAACTCAGAAAGAGGTAGAGACAGTCTTGACTCACAGCTGCAGCTGGCATGGATGCTTATGGAAACTTTCCCAAATCTGGCCTTTCCAACAACATACTTACACTTCCTGAAAAGGCTCCCAAGTGAGCTCTGTCTCTATTTTTCTGCCCAGCAGCTCTTCTCTTTTGAAAGTCTCAATACATTTTTCTATTCACATGGACCCTCATTACATGTGTGTGTTTACACCATACAATTTGTGTTCTATATATGTCATTCTTCACATATAATGAGACAGCAGGGAATTGTGGGAGGCACATGCAGTAATGAAAGCTATTATTTGACAGCTGCTCCTTGGCTTCTATCCACTGTAGAGCAGTTGGATCTTCAAAAAACTGCATGTTCATGCCTTTAAAGCTCACAAGAACGTGAGAGTTCTGTTTGTGTTATGGCTCAGTGTGAGAAAACTAATCAGCTCGTTCTTCTGGAAGAACAGCTGGCGAGACAAATCAGCATGCCTGGCTACCACACTTGCTGAATGAGAGTATGTGTATGTGTATGTGTGTGTGTTTTAGTAGTGCTGCGAAGAAGAATTAAACCTTAGACCTTGCACAGGGGAGCAATAGTATGCAAAGAAGGAACGGAGAGAAAGAAGGAGAGGAGCATAAGCATGTGACAGCTACAAACCAGTAGCCTTCTCCTTCTGACAATCATTTCTATCCACAGGAATGAAGGGTGGAGGAGGAGGCTGGAATATTGCTTATGTTGAACAACCACATGATCTTTCTAACTACTGCAAGCAAGAACACACACACACACACACACACACAGAGTAAAGCCCACAAGCAGAGATTTCTGCAATCAGTAGACATGACACGAGATTGCTTAACTGAAAAACAAAGTTTTTTTTGTGGTGGCACTCAGTCTTACACGTCTTATGATCTAAAATGTATTTTTAAAGACTGTATCCCAGATAACACACATCTGCACACACAGCACAACATGCTCAGATTACATCTCGACAATGTCACATGTAACTTGCTTGCTAAAGTGATGTTTTGGACCACTGTAAAGGTATGTTCTTAATATTCTGCTTTATATAGATTTAGACAAATTGGAATATTTATTTAGTTACTGGTTGTAGTCATTAATTGTAGGTTATGTAGCTTAATCACAGGAAGAATCTTGCATGAAGTGAACACAAGCTGAATCTGCTTATCACAGTGCGAAAGTGTGGAAATTAAAATAAATTATCACCAGGAGGGTGTGCTGTCTTACAACTTCTGATAGGATTTTAATCACACAGTATACTGAAGGATGGCTGAAAGTAACAGATCATAAAAACAACATTGTCCTGACTTAACAATTAGGAAAAAGGTTGTTGTGACATTGTTGTGATACAAACTGTGCCGTGAAACAATGTCGTGCCGATGTATGAGCGATGTATCTGGGATTTGCAATGTCAAGGGCCACTGTTGAAAGCACTGATGTATAATGCTTCTAAGAAGAAACACTATCCATTCTATCTCGTATGCTTCCCATCCCATAGCTTTGCACTCATTTCATCTGTATAAACAGTTAACTGGATACTTCAAATCTAGCAAGATGAACCATAAGTTGGGTGAGCTCAAATGCTTACGAGGATTTAAGCAAGTGAGGAAACAACGAAGACAATCCTAACAGGAAGTAGATGTCTTTACAGGAAAAATAAAAGGCCAAATAACTGAAAGGATGTCCAATTAGCTAAATTTTCTACAGAGAAAGTTTATGGTGGTAAATGTTTTCATGATTTCAAGTCTGCCTAAACAGTCACGAATACTGATTGGGGTTTTTAATTGCTTCATTACTTTTAAGCATGCATGGTAATGGGTTGATATGTAATTTCAAGATCAACATCATCAGCATATATAAAAATAAGGGGAGAATAGCATGACTAAAGCCTGGTCACTGACAACAGTTTGATCATTTTCATGTTTCCAAAGACATGGTAAAGATTTTAGAGGCGTAGCCTCTAATGATTTTTCTGCCTCAAGAGCCCCTTCACTACACCTGTGACATCCAGACCCACTGATCTGAAAACATCACTACACACACATGTACAGACTACACACAGGCCCATGCACAGGGCCACCATGAGTCACTCAAGCAAACGCACTCACAGTCAGTCTACAAAAATAGCTCTTCTGAACATTTTCATTTTCCCACTATGCGCATATGGCAGACAGGGGAAAGAATGCAGATTCATCTTACCATGATGGAGCACAACTTCAAAATCTAAAAATAACCCACATTAGGAAGATATATATTTATATAAGAGAGCTGTGGGTTGCGTAAATTCTTCCGGCCGACCGGTGGAGTTTTCTTGCTAGAGAGGACGTCAGCTGGAATGGAGAGCTATTTGAGACTTCCTTTTGGCAACAAGTAAAAAAGAAAGTTTATAAAGAAGTGGAAGGAAACTCTTAAGACAAACTCATGATTGTTAAGGATTTGGGGCTAAACCCTTGCTGCATGACCAGTGCAGGTTTTAGCTGGTCATTCTGATCTAATCAGGAATTTGAAAAATTCATTACAATAAATGAATAAATAGTTTACACTAAGATCGCAGTACTAGTTCTGCAGTAAAGGTTCTGTAGTGGGGACCAGAAGGTTGAGTTCAATCCCATCATTGGCAATGGTTCATCTATATGCTTGAATTATAATTATGCCTCAAAAAGTGTCAAATGAATGAATGTAAAGTATTGGTGTTAGACTAGCATTTAGATTATTTTTTTTTCTTTCAAAATAAATTCACTCTTGTGTAAAAGTGGCACAGCAGGTAGCATTGCCCCCTCACAGCTTCAGGGTCCCCAGTTTCATCCTGAGCTCAAGTGATTTCTTCCTATGTCTATGTGGGTTTCACCGAGGTTTCCTCCAGAGAGTTTCCTCCCAAAAACATGCCAGTAGGTGGATTGGCACTCTAAATGGCCACTAGGTAGAAATGAGTGTATGAATGTGTGTGGTGGCCTGAGATGGACATGCAGGGTATATTCCCACCTTGCACCCACTGTTCCTGGAATAGGGTCTGGATCCACAGCTACCTTACCTTACAAGTTTCATTCTCTCCTCCTGAGCATACCAAGATGAACTTTAGGTGTGAGGTACTATTGTTCACTCTGCTGCACTTACCATAACAGTTTATCTCCAAGACTCACCCATTCTTCAGTGAACAATTTCACTTGGATACTACTGGTTGTCCCAAGAGTCTCCATACATAGCAGAAATTAACACTTTTTTAGCAAAATGTCTTCCAAAATTTTTCATACTTACTTTACGTTATATATTTTAGATATCCAGATAGCCTTTAAGAATGCCTTGGACAAAAGAAGAACTTAGTGAAATCATTCCCATGGCTGGATCAGGAAGCTGTCGCAAGGTTTAACAGGAAACATAGAAAGCACATCACCGACGACGCTGTTGCCAAACTTATTAACAAATTCAAAAAGACAGAAAGTGTTGCAGACCAACCAAGAAGTGGACGTCCATGAACATCCACTGACGAAGGCACAACCGACGTGGTGCTGGTGCACATACTCCCCATGTATGGAGACTTTTGGGACACCGTGTATAGACGTGAACCTAAAAAATCTGCTTTAATCATAAAGAAACTGATGCTCATACTGAACAACCTTTCAACATACTCAGTACTGTCTGACTTTATAGTATACAATTCTTGATTGTTATAATCCCACTATCTGATGTCAACCAGAAGATGATGATGGATTCCTACTCAACGTTTCTTCCTCATTTCCTTGCCACTGTCTGCATTGTGGCCAGTGGGTCGCTCGGTAGGGATCTAAATCTACATAGATTTCTGTGAAGCTGTTTTGTGACAATGTCTATTGTTAAAAGCTCTGTGTAAATAAAATTGAATTGAACTGAACTATAGTAATGAGACATAATGAAAGAAAAGACGTGTTCAGCTTCACTGGATATCAATCACCACTATAAAGAACAGATGTATTATTATTATTTCCAAACTAGTTTGTTGCTACATATTGTGACATTTGTTAAGGGGGGGAATCCTGAACGTGCGCGCGCGCGTCTTCTCTTAAGGATTCAGCATCTCTGCTCAACATCCGAACTGTGACGTCATCAAGACTCATCGCGTCGCCTGACGGTCACTACGATTACATCATTTTTACTATTATATTTAGTACACAATCACTAGACTATTAGCCAGTAGATTATATGATGGGCGGATGTTTATTTGCCTTGTATACAATTCTTCCCCAATAATAATCAAATCGATGAGCATGACCATATAGAGTGCCTCATTCACAGAGCATTGAATGCATAGTCTGTAATATGGATCATAATAGAGGAGGATGATGAGGATTTGGGCGCTGGATGAAATATAACACACCCTGATTTCTGTCAGCACAACAGGAGGACAGGTGATTTGGCCATTTCACAGGCCCTGTGTGAAATCAGACAGCACAGACATCTGCAGTTAGATGAGACACGGATTTAAAAGCAGATTTCCTGAAATCTCATCTGTCTTTTCATTCATGTTTCTAATGTCAGCGTCCCTGTCGCTGTCAACAAATACGCCAAAGGATCGCTTACCTCATTTTAATGCCGTTTTCCACGAACTATTAGACAATAAGGAGGTAAATGCAATGCAATCTCAGTCCACGCAGAATCACCGGCGCATTTAGATCGCGTATGAGCCAAAGTCAGATGTGCAATTCAGTCGTATAAGATGAAAGCCTTGAGATTTTTTTTTTTTTTTGGGAATAATGGCTCTCAGGCGAGGTGATAACAGCTCTCCGGCAGTGATGGGCGACGCAGCCCTCTCAACAGCTCAGCCGACTCAGCAGCGTCTGCATTACATCGCAATTTCTCATTATATACATCTAAAACAAATTCCATGTTCAGACAACAGTCGCGCCCATAACATCGTCAGTAATGAATAGTGTGGCTAAAGCGCTCCGGAGACACCGTTTTAACTCCCTCCTGAATTTGGGCAGCCGGTTTGAAGGGAGCGAATCTGAATATTGGCCGTAAAACACTGGCCCCTAGTGGCAACTACGAGTACTGCAACGTCTGTGTTAGAAGGTGTGGCGATTATTCTTCCTGTCGCCTGGGTTAACTTCTTCACATAAACACACAGCTAACTGCATGTATTTCATGACTTTTCCCTTCTCTTTCTTTCTTTCTTTCTTTTTTTTTCTTTTTAAAGCGAGCCAGTCAGCTCTGGTTCAACTCAGTCCATCTGACCTTCTCTTATTGTTGCAATGCGCATGCGCGACAGTTCGACGGGACGTCACGCAGAGTAGGCGGTGCCCTCTTTGTTGGACAATCAATATGCTGTAATGTGGATTCATACTTCAGCACGTGCTCGGATTAATGAGTCGCTGGGCCACTGTTCTTCCAACAATCATAAATAGTTATGCGGATGAATAATTGTAATAATCATCTTCAGCTGTAGCTAATTAGACTGTAAAGGCAGCTTCTGTTGACTTTTCCCCTAAAAATATTCCGACTAAATAATAATAAAGGCACTGAAAAATATCAGCTTGGTCTGACCAGCCACCAGCTGCCAAAACACAGGCCGAGCTGGTCAAGCTGGTGCACAAGTTATTTTCCAGCTTACTTATTACTTGACTAAATTGAATATACTGTACAATACATATTTCAGATTTTCTAATTTCCTTACTGCTGTGTTATGTTCTTTAAAAAAAAGTCTATATTGTAGCTTCAGTAGTAGTAATTTAGGAGCTTCAGCACTTCAGCACCAGTTTGAGCAGCTCGGCCTGTGTGATGGCAGCTGGTAGCTGGTCAGACTATGCTGGATTTTTAGCAGGGTTAGCACTCAGACCTCTAAAAATACTCAGTGAGAACCAACTGAGCAGAGATATCCATGGCCCGATTTAAACTGGCCCATAAAAAGATGTTATTATCAGTTCACCTTTATATAGCCCATAACTATGCAGAAGACCTTCTGTATAGTTGGACAAAATAACAGTAACAGTGCATGAAAAATTCCACATACAGCTGTATAGATGAGTTATATTAGACTGATTGCCAACTAACAGCATGTAGCTCAGCTATAGAAGAGGTCTGACAATTAGTGCTTTGAGATTCAAAACATCATGAGACAACAGTTCCAAAGAGGCCAAATAGTGGATGTCTGAATAGCAGGTGCATCAGTTACAAAAACTGGAAATTATTTAATGTATAAAGAGAAACAATCTCAAAAGTCATGGCAGCATTTCAAAACTGGACAAATGGCAAAGAGGACACTTTACAGAGTTGCTAAGTGCCCAAAATATACAACTGTAAAATTAACCACAGAATTGAATGAACACCTCTTATTAAAAACTGTATGTCATGAGCTTTGCAAAGATAAACTTTGTATCAAAGGTCAGTCTACAAAAATACATAATGTGATGTAAGGAGCACAACATCTGCAGTCTGATTAGTCAATTTTTTATCATATTTTGTTACATCTGGATCGATTTATGTTGGAGGAAGACAAAAGACGCCTTCAACACACAGTGTCTGCTTCCAACTGTTAGGTACAATTGGAGATCCATAATGGTATGGGCAGCCATCTCATGGAAATCATTAGGTCCAGTGAATGCTTTTCATAGTTGTATAGCAGCCAACAAACATGAGGACATTTTCCAGGACCAGATGCACCCTGTGGTGCAAACACTCTTTCCTGATGATGTACTGCTATAAATATTTAAAGGTTGATGCACTGGGATGATGTCAAGCTTCTTCTTTGGCCTCCCCAATCACCAGATTTAAACATAATTAAATCTTAATGGGAAGGTCTGGAGCTCAGACTGCAACGCAGATATCCACCACCTTCATCCCTCACAGGACTGGAAGATTTTCGTCTTAAAGAACAGTCTAACATCCCACCACAAACCATTTAGGATTTGTGTGAAAGCATTCCAAGAAGGATTAAAGCTATTCTGGAAGCAAAGACTGACCTTATTTATAAGGTTCTTGCTATTAATATATAGTTACAGGTTTCTGTTATTTTGTCCAACACCTGTATGTCTTTTTTTTGGTCCTTAGTAAGTTTGACATCTTGGGTACAATTACAATAGTCAACATTTCTATATCTTTACAAAAAAATTATTAAAACAATATTCAATCTGGTCAAAATTTAGACATTCTATTAACATCACAAAGACGTCTATTTAATGTCTTTTCATTGTCTAAAGTATGTTTTGATCATAGAATAACAGACTTAAAGTCATAGGTTTTTAATTGACCCTATATTGACAACCCTTCACCAAATATCAACATGAATTAAATTCAGCTCTTAAGTTGTTACTTAATTAATAGTGACATTCTAAAACAACCCTGGTTGCGAATGAACAATTCTTTACAACAGACAAACACCCAATCAACATGTCCACCTTGAAAATAAATATAACTACTAAGTCCTACTAATGCTGTATATTTATTTTATATATATATATATATATATACACACACACAAATACCCTGAAATGTTAACTGAACTTGAAGTTAGAATTTTAAATGTTTGTTCATGAGCAAAAGACAGAAAACAGCAGCAATCACTGTAAATCGGTCAGTAACTTGTTTTTTTCTTTTAACTTTGAAGTTACATATTAGCAATTTTGAGCAATTGATAGGAAAGCTTGCATCCTCCAATTTTACCATCATTATAACAACTTCTCATGTAATTTACCTCTTGTATAATGCATTATATATAACTCAAATGTTTGAACATAAATAGCATCAAGCTAAATCGGTAGTATTCCAAATTGCATGGAAGGAGAGCCTTCTTAGCTATAGAAATGTGCTTATTAGTGCTAGATTAGCATATCTCTTAACCCTAATATAAGATAGCAAAAATAATCCTATATTCTTATTTAATACAATAGCAAAGTTAACTAGGACCAAGACCACCATGTACTAGTAATGAATTTTTTCAATGACAAAATTGAAAATATTAGGCAAAAAAATTCAGAGTATTAATATAAAGCCGTACAATTTGAAACCTCCTATGTAGAAAACAATATAACCATGTCAGTGGAGCCATTAATCAAAAACCCTTGATCAAAAAATCTGCCCTCAACTCTTGTCAGCTGTCTAAAAATAGGGTGTAGCTCAGCAGTTATGCTCATACTTGCATAGGAATAACATTCATGAAATCTTTCAGTCAGGATTTAGGCCTCATCACATTACTGAGACAACACTGGTTAAAGTGGTAAATGAACTACTACTGGCCTCCAAGCAGGGTTGTGTCTCCTTGCTTGTGTTGCTTGATCTTAGTGCAGCTCTTGATATTACTGATCATAATATTCTTCTAGATAGACTAGAAAATGATGTTGGAGTTAAAGGAACAGCCCTCACCTGGATCAGGTCTTATTTGACTGATCGCTATCAGTTTGTAGATGCTCCAGATTGTAAATGGTAACATCTCTATGCATACTAAAGTACAGTTTGGTGTTCCACAAGGTTCTGTTCTAGGCCACTGCTCTTTTCTCTATATATGCTACCTCTAGGTACAATTATTTGTAAACATAGTATTAGCTTCCTCTGCTATGCTGATGACACACAGCTATATGTTTCAGCAAAGCCAGATGACAGACACCAGCTTAACAAAGTTGAGGAATGTGTGAAGGACATTAGACACTGGATCCTGAATAACTTCTTCCTACTTAATTCTGACAAGACAGAAGTACTTCTACCAGGACCACAGGCAGCTAGAAGCAAGCATTGTGATTACATAATAACTCTGGATGGCCTTCAGTTACATCATGTGCAGCAGTAAAAGACCTTGGTATGATTATTGACTCCAGTATCTCATTTGAAGCTCATGTAGATAATACTACTAGCCTTCCTTTATTTCAGAAATATTGCCAAGAAGAGAAATATAATGTTACTACAAGATGCAGAAAAACTAGTTCATGATTTTGTCAGCTTTAGGTTGGGCTATTTTAATGCCTTGCTGTCTGGATGTTCCATTATGTGCATAAACAAGTTCCAGTTAGTACAGAATGCAGCAGTCAGAGTCCTTACTAGAACCAGAAGATTTGACCACATTACTCCTATCTTATCCACATTGCATTGGCTCCCATTAAAATTTGGCATTGATTATAAAATACTACTAATGACCTATAATGCACCGAATCGTCTCTTGCCGCAGTACCTGAGCGAACATTTAGTTTTTATGATCTGCTATGCCTGCTTCCATCAAAAGGTGCAGGCTCTTTGTTGGTACCTAGAATAAAGAAGACTAAAGCAGCGACCGGAGCTTTTTCTTACAAAGCCCCACTATTGTGAATCAGCATTTCAATTAGTGTTAGAGAATCATCCATAGTCTTAGACCCAATCCCAATTCTATTTTATACCCCTTCACCTACCCCTACCACTACGCCTACCCCTTCCCCTTGTCCCTTGAAACAGAGTGTCAAGGGGTAGGGGTGAAAATATTCCCCTAAGAATTGGGACACCACTACTATACCATTACACATCATCATACGTCATCTAGGTCCTAATTCTCTCTCTCTAATTGGCAATATTTGAGAAAAACGTTTAGCGATTTCTAATTATTGGGGGGACTAGCCCCCCTCAATGTCTTTGGTGGTTACAGCCCTGATCAGACATGAAAATATGTTGTGGCACTATCGTGCAGTCTGTAATGATATGACGTTAGCAAACTTTAGCGATTTTTTGCAAACATTTCTTTGAATAACATCACCGTAAATATGAACACACGATTGAATGTAACATAAAACAAATGATTTATGTTCATTAAAATCTTTATTAACGTCAATAATGCTTACATTTGTGGGTCTTTTTGTTCGCTCGGGCAGCTATGTTGCCGCTGTAGCTGGTTTACGCTGAGATAATTCATAGCCCTTCATTTGAAGTGTGGTCCTGAAAAATCTTCATTTGAAGGGCTATCTGGCCCTTCCCCTTACCCCTACCCCTCCAACCAAAAGAGAATCAAGACACCCCTACCCCTTCACGTGAACGCGCGAAACGGAGGGGTAGGGGAAAGGGGAAGGGCTAAGGGGTAGAAATGGGATTGGGCCTTAGTCTTTAAGTCTAGGCCGAAAACCTATTTGTTTAGCCAAGCCTTTTGTTAATAGTTTTTCTCTTAAGTAAATGCACAGATCTGGAGGCTTTATGTCTTTTGGTAGTCTTTTTGAAGTCTTTTGGCTTGCTCAAGAGGGGCAAATCCAAGTCTATATCCAAATATCTGTAAATCTGCTTTGTGACAATGTCCATTCGTTAAAAGTGCTACATAAATAAAATTGAATTGAATTGAATATATTCAGTTGCATTTGAGTGCTGGATAGCTAGCAAACAAGCGTTTTTAACCATGTTTCCATCTAATTATGCATAGTATGCATAAGTTTTAGCAAATTCATATAAATTTATAACACAAGAACCATGTTCCCTATACTTTGCATTATTAATCTAGGTATCTTGCTAAGCATAAAGAAAAGTGTTTATGGAATTCATGTTGTTTGGTGCTTTTCATGCTGACCAGCTGTGCTGGTCTAAGCTATTTGTTTTCAGCAGGGTAAACTAAGCTTGCCTAGTCTTGTTAATGGATTTAACATACAGGTCACATAGGGCCATGCTGTAGTCTTGCTCTAGAAATCAGGTGACACAAAATTGTTTCTATATCTATACACATCTCTCTTTATAAAATATTACAGGTAATTTATCCGAGAGGTGTGTAAATAAAACACCACATACATCCAAACAAGTTTGAATTAATTTAATCATGAAAGAAGTATCAAAGTTGTTAATGGTTATAATGAGGCCTGATTTTTACATTTTATTATGCATTCTGCAACAGTTGCTGTCCGTTCATAATTGCCAGTTACATGCCTAATACCATCAAGGCTACTGATTCATTCATATGTAACGTTCAATTTCAGCCTACTCCTTAATGTTAAAAAAAAAAAATTGAACACTCACATTTTCTGAAACAAAATCACATTTTTACATTGTGTTACCTGCCAATCAATAGGCAAATGAAAATCTGAATGAAAAAGTCTTTAAAAAATACAGCCAACCATGTGCATGCTAAGACAGTTTTAATATATCAACTACAGTCATTAAAAACCCTGATGAGTTTCTTCTCTTTCAGTGCAAAAGAAATGAAGCATGGTTATGGCCATTAGGCAATGCAGAGACAGAGACAGTTCAGCATAGAGAAGTTTAAAATAATTACATTGCATTGCTAGATTTGTTGGCATTAATAAAAATTAATGTTAGTTCTGTTTAATCTAGTCTACATGGTAACAGTTTTCTCTGGGAGAGCTTTAGAAATGAATCAAATACAGTGTATTGCATAAATATTGACCTCACCCCACACCTCCTTGAATTTTACCACATTTTGCAATGTTACAACCTGGAAATGAAATGGAATTAATTTAGATTATATGTCATACATCTACACAAAGCCCATAATATTGAAGAATATTGAACTAATTCAACTACTGAATGAACTGAATGAGGCCCGTTTGCCAAGGTTGTACCACTACAAAATGCAGAAGTGGGGTGGGGGGATGGGGGGTGAATACTTAAAGAATGTACTTTAATATTCTCCAGTCTTATTAACTTGCAGTGAATTAAGACACTTCATTAAGCCTTATTAGAGAATACCTTTATGAGAAGCCTAGGAACCTAACTATGAACTATTGGCTGTAGTGTTGTCATTAGATTTTTAAAAAGGGTTTCACACATCATTTTGGTACAGTTGGGGATTATTTTGATCACAGTGCCTTTGCCGTGTTTGGTAAAGTCATGCTGTTTCACTTCTTTAATATATACAATGTCTTTTCAAAAGAAGAGTGAAAGCTGAGATCAGTTCAGAAGGTTTTGCGACAATCATAAATTCACACTGAAATTCAATCACACAGGAGTGGTTGCAATACTTCTTGAGGCCAGACGGTGGGGTCATACACCACTGTCTGCTGTAACAGTTTCAAGGTAAATTTGTCAGCTTTGGCATCACATAATATGTATCATGTGGAGAGAAGTTTTTCATATTCATCACTCCAAGGTAAATGTGTGGGTTGAGGTTGCAGAATGTCCTCCTTATGCCCAATGAGACAGTAAGCTTATTTTGAATGCTGGGCTCATGTTTTAGCAAATAGCAAACAATAGCTTAAACTGCCTGCTTCACGTCATTACACAGGATATGCCTTCAAATAACTGCCACTCCTTCATTTCAATCTAATAGGAATGGGAATAGTCCCACTCCATTTCCACATACACTGTCAGTAGTTGTTTATATCACACGCCACTGCATTACACTCATGTCCTTTCCACCAGTGGACACCAAGTGGCTGTCGTCAAACAGGAAGTTAACATTGGTGACATGACTGCTGTGACCACCATAGACATGACTAGGAGCCTGAGGAAAGAGAGAAAAAAACAAAACAAGTGAGGTATATATTTTTCTCCTCTGTATATAATGTACAAGAAGGTAATAGAATGCATGCTGATTGCTTACTCTGGATTGAGAGCAGGGGAATGAGAAGAGGTGCACTTTTCCAAAATCGTCCCCAGTGGCGAGAAGTCTCTTCTCACTGGAAGTGCACACGGCATTAATGTCTGTCCCATCAGAGCCATCTGGCCACAAGCCTGAGGGAGAGCACAAGTAAAATCACCTTACCCGAGAACTAACAGTCAGCAAATGTAGTCCATATTAATCCATATACAATCATACAAAAGGACATGAACCAGTGCAGGCATTTTAATGAACACATTAAGCACTTTTAGTATCGTCTCCAATGAAACCTATTTCATGGATCTTTGACCAACCTTATTATTACACATTACTGCCTGAAACTCACCAAACACATGAAAGCCCAGCGTGCAGGTAAAGGTGGCCCATGGGATATCTCGAGTAGTTTCCACACTCACTACTTGTTTACACACAGAGGGTATCCCTGGACAAACAACCATATTACCCAGTGACTGATTTCTTATTCATTTCAATAATTTTTAACAACTGGCATCATCCAGATGTTTTGTACATCATGTTTTGACAGACATAACATACAAAAGACAGAGCTCATATCATGTGTAACTCAATGCTAAACAATGACCTGTTTATGAGAATAAGGTTAAACTGGTTAATAGTAAATGTAGCTGTACTCACAGTAAAGGATCTCATAGTCTCCAGAATTGGACACCAGGTATTGAGAGTCTACAGACCAATCTAGATGAGTTATGAAACTGGAGTGACCCTACAAGAGACCACAGCGAAAATATCTTCACTAAAACTGCTTTCTAAATTGTAATTTACAAGGAAAACATTCCACCCTGAACAACTTTAATATCAATACTTCAATGGTGTCAAAAATTTATTTTGTAATGAACTTCTGAGTTGACTTTTGTTTTACAAGTCTTTATTTTATGGTATATTTTAATTCAACCATTCAACTACTGATAATCGTGTCATTTGGAATAAAGAGAGCAGTGGAACAGCGCTTTAGTCCTTTAGTCAGTCCAGCTCTCTCACCTCCTCATCTATACACTGTGCTCAAACAGATAAGTTTCCAACGCTTCAACTTTCAAACTAATACTGCTGTCATACAGCACCAACCAACGAATTAGCACCATCTCTAAGTACAACATAAATATTTCAATATAAACATAAGATATTTAATGTATTACAGGGTGGAGATTTTGTTTAACTCTATTATTGCTGTAGCATGACATTTGTGTGTAAAGCATATTTTTGTACAAATACTGTATATTGCTGTTTTGTAAGATTAGAAGAACAAACAATGGTCAATTATGGTCATAATTTATAAGACAACAGTTTGACACTAATGACCATATTTTGTTTAAATAAATGTAAACTTGAGATGCTTTTACAAAAAAGAAAAATACTGAGCAAAGACTTACTGAGCATTTTCCCACTCGACTGTACTTCTTGCCATTCTCAGCCACAGCATAAATGTAGATGTAATTGTCATGTGACCCAATGGCAAGGAAATTGCCATCTGAAAGACAAAATGTTCAATCCAGTTAAACATAAGTGTCGTGTGCACTGATGCTCTGTCAATGTCCCTGTGTTTATTACTTTAAAAAAAAAAATAAGATGGAGAGGGAAATTAATTATAGTGGCTGTCAGAAGAACACTGACCTGGAGCAAAACGCATAACTGAGAGTTGTTCATTCCCATCCGTATGTACCGTGACTAGATCCTTAGTTTCGGTATCCAGAACAAGCCACCTGTCCATACAATTACAACAGCAGAACAGATCATGTAAAGCGCTGCATGCTGAAGAGCTTGGAGCATTTTCAAAGACTTCTATTGTTATTAGGCTTTTTTTTTGATATGTTGATGACTGTTTCATGAATATTAATAGTTTCAAAAGATATCTGAACAATGAATCTAGACTAGTCCTGTGTCTGTGTATTAAATTTGCATAATAATGATGTGTTTGGGGTCTTCCATGTATTAGACTATTAGAAATTTGCCAGAACAGTAATGACATGTCAGAGACCTCATTGCTATGAAGGGACAGCCTCTCTCACCTGCCTGTCTGTGTTCCTATGGCAACGATTGCCCCAGAGGGATGGAAGCCGGCAGACTGAGCAGCATCCTATCCACATAAACACAAACAAAGACCTCAATCATACACAAGTTCAACCCAGACTTACATATTATTGTGAGATGCTTACTGACATTTTGGTCACTTCATATAGTTTTAAGAAAGACAGTGCATCCTGAAAATACTCTAGAAGTTCATAAAATCACTACCATGTCTTCACTGAGATTATTACAATTTATTTTATTTATTTAGCATGTGATGCATGCTGTGGTTTCTGCTCACCTCCAGTGTCTTGGTCCAAAGTGGCTGATGGGATTCGGAGTCCCACAGACTGACCAGTTTATCATGGCCACAGGTGAGGAACTGCAGCTTCAGTGGGTGCACAGCTAAGCCCCATAACTCATCAGTATGACCCTGAAATACAACCATAGGCATAAGTTTCAACTAGTATTAAAGTTTTTGAGAAATTACAAATGTTTTACAGTTTCGTTTATGGATAATCACACCTAATACTGTAGAACTGCTGCTGTAATCATAAAGTACAATGATCCTCATGTTGTACATCTTTTCACCTTAGTTCTGTTTGACTTTACAAACAGAACTATACAGTTCTGCATACAGCTGTGGAAGAGAAATTCTTTATAATCTCACTATCTGGTGTCACCCAGAAGAGTTTCCCTTTTGAGTGCAGTTCCTCTTCGGGTTTCTTCCTCATATCATCTCAGGGAGTTTTTCCTTGCCACTTCCTTGTCACCTCTGGCGTTCATTTGGGATCTAAATCTACATCTACATCCTGATTTCTGTAAAGCTGCTTTGTGATAATGCCTCTTGAATTGAATTGAAATATTAAGCTTAGTTGTAGATGAAAAAATGTTTCATTGCAGAATATGGAGTCAAAGTTCGGGTTGTACTTACAATAATTACTATGCATTCAGGAAAGCCAGTGTTATTTTAACATAATTTAATTATATACAATTAGGCACCGTGAATAAAATGAGGCATTTTTCACCTAGTTAAAAAGAATACTATCTTTATGCTTAACAGTGAATCACCTGTACAAAGTAATTAGATAAAAAAGACCATGAGCTAAATAGACCTTTTCAAGTCAAAGTTTTCTATTTCTTGAGATAACTTTCAGTATTCACCTGTGTAATGGGGGTGAATTCCCCATTCAGATTGCCCAGCAAGATGTAGTTTTTGGTTGTTCCAATGAGAATAGTTTCTCCCTTCCCCTCAGCAACTGTGCGAATAGGCCCATACACTTCAGGAACCTAAGAAAAATAACATACAGTGGCAGAAAACTAATATTATTATTTATTAGTATACTGGTGTTTTGTGTAATTTACTGCATGCTTACACTAAATATAAAAATCAGCACATGACATGCTATTTAATGTTAAATATGAAATAATCATAATTTCACTCTATTTACTGAGGTGACATAACAGTGTCTCACCTCCACCATATGAATCTTCTGGTAGTTTCCATCCCAGGAAGTGAGCTTACGGTCTTTCCCACCCGAAACCAATGTGCCGTCTCTCAACATGCACAGAGCAAACACGCTGCTTTCATGTGCACCCAGAATGGACAAACTAATGCGATTAGAGCCTTCAAGACAGACACAGAGCAGTGAACCACATTAGCAAGCATTAACCTCACTCTCTGGAAGGTCAGAAACAATGAGCATATGAGGGATCTGCTCTGCAAGGCAGCACTGATTGAAAATCCTTACTAGACATCTATAATCAAATTTTGTGGGTGCAGCTGTTACACTGCTACAGTTTGCAAAGCTCAGACCAGAATGATAAGAATATAATACTAACACAAACCTGTTTATGAAATATTCATCATGTGTATATGAAATGGTTACAGAATGCATTATGTATGATCTAATATCCATCCAGGCTTTAAAATCAGCAATTCTTTAAACATTGTGTGTTCAAAGAATTCAAAAAAAATTGTGTGTCTACAATTCTACCATTGAATACTTTACCTTTGCCCCATACAAGTAGATTTCCACTGGAGTCACCAGTGATAGCATCACCATTTTCTGAAAAAGTCACACACAGGACAAACTTGGGCTTCTCTTGTTTCTGCAAGAAACATAAATATGGCTTGGTATTACTTACAAAGTAACTGTTTATACAGCCTACCCCCAAAAATATACTGTAATCTGTAAATTTACCTCAAACAAACCCTGTTTCTTTAGAAAGGAGCCTTTTTCTAGTGACCAAAAGCAAAGGTGGGACTTCCCACATGTTACAATTATGTTTGCATCTGTTGGATGGAAATCAGCAGCAAAAATGGACTCATTGGAGCACTGTAATAAGAGTGCAGAAAAACAGTGATTAACACTGGACTTGGAAACTAGCATTGGAAAAAGAGAAATAAACTGTTAACAACATTTTTTTTAATTCACATACAAGACTAAAAACATTCCTCTTCTAAAAATCATAATATTTGTAACAGAGGACTGACTCATCTAGCCCCAATTTGGCCCCAATGCTTTATACATGACAGTACTAATGGTCAGATTTGAAGTTCAACAACTTGCTCAAAGTGGTTATTTAAAATGTTGACGTGTCCCAAAATTACATACCTTAACTTCAGCAAGTCTCTCTTCTCGCTGCCAATCCCATACTGAAAGGACATGATCGTTGGAGTCATCTACTACACACAGCCAGCTGCCCCCATTCTAAATGGTTAAAATATAGACATAAATACAGTTATAAGTACAATGCTCTATCATTGATGGAGAGCGTAACAATAGTAGGCTCTTTAATCTGAAATCCGAAAACAACGTTTTCCTATCAGAAATATTAAAATACAGTATGGTAAATGGATAAGTTGTTGAAACAGTCACGTATAATAGTACATCTTTAATGTCATATAAAGCCATTCTGAAATACGATATGCAAAAATTGTCTCTTACCGACTTTGAGAAGGAGAGGCACACAAGAGCCCTGTCGAAAAAGCCAGTTCCAAGAACATGAAGCGTGTTTAGACTCACAGAGTCCCAAACACGGACATGAGGAACTATCTGCTGCAAAAAAACAAAACAAAAAAAAAACAGTTAGTATTATTATCACTGAGCTGCAGAACAAAATATAACAGACTACACATCAAACAGTAAAATATAGAATTAAGTTTAAACTGAATCTGAAAATTGGCTTTCCTGTGCTTTTTACTTCAGCTAGGTAGAGGAAGGTGTTTCACAACGTCTAATATAATGGGGTGCAGAAATGGAAAAGGGTCAGTAACAAGATGCCCAGAGGCACAGTAATACTATAACAAAGGCAAGGCTTCGCCAAAAAAAAAAAAAGACAAGTACAGATAGATATAAATACATTACAGAGGTAAGATCCATGAGTAGCTGGGGCTTGTGGTTGGTAGACTGTCTGGACAGAGCACTGTAAAGCCCAGTCAGGATTAAGGATAGACTGGCATATACATAGTCTACTAAACACCGTCACAAATGCTGAGACAACAAATACAATTTTGAAAACCAAACATTCCACAATCTCCAATCCTTTGGCAGCTGTGTCAATGAGTTCTTAGAAACATCCCGACTTCCTTCTTGGCGTGTTACACTTTGGCCTTTGGATTGTGTATGGTATTGGAGGTAAGGCTCACTGATTCTCAAGGAAAGCTTTCCACATGCTTACATGGAAATTGGGACTACATCTGAAAGGCCATGATGGCAGAAAACCTCAAATAAAATATCTCTTCAACCTGGAATGTATTCAGGAGTGTAGTTATTGGTATGAGATTTCACACCTTGGAGAAATTATCCAATACCACAAAGACATTGGTATATCCTTTTCAATGGGGTTTGTTGTTGGCGTTGACATTTGGGTAAAGAAACAAGCTTACCAGGTGGGAGTGCATGTGCTGCACAACTGAATATATCTTAATGCATCTTCAGCTAAGGTGGGCCATTCTTCAGCAATGAGGGAGAGCAGTGGCTACTAGACTGTTATGTTTATTAAACCAGTGATAAAAGTGAACTGATAAAACTCATTGTTTGCATTAAGGTCATGCTACCACCACAGAAACCATTTTGCCCTTCATTTTAACTGCCTCAACACTAAACACACACACAAGGATAGAGATACCGTTCTGGTGGAAGTGACATTTCTAAGCTTACAACTGGTGATTTTGCAAACATTTCAAAACTATATGAATATACTGTATTTAGTATGATCTTCCAGATTATTTGGTTGGATGAAATCATCTGTAAATATAGCCATGTATACAGCAAATTGCAGAACACATCATTAATGAATGCCTGAAAAATGAAAGGTGCATTAGCTAGCCTTAAAGGCATTACCAATTATTCTTAGTGTCCCGTAATAGTACTAAAAAAGAGGTTTTCCACTGATGCCCTCTTGGATACATTTAGGATTACATGCACTACAAAGGTTTAAATTTGTAAAATACTTCAGCACGAATCTGTGGGTGCAGTGGGCTAAAGTGAGTGTGTTGAAAATGATTTACAAAGAATAATTATGTGAATTATGACATGCACAAAGCCAGGGGATGAAACAATAAGTAAAAAAAAAAAAAAAAGGATTTTGCTTGCGTTAAATGTTTCCCACCATGGAAAGTATCATGAGATCAAATATCAGAGACTCCTGGAAAAGTAAAGTGAAGTTGAAACTCAAGTTCAAAATACAATATGAATAAAAGAGTGTAGACATGAGTGTGCATTATGTTAATAAGGAAAACATGAAAACATGTGCACACAAATATTGCTTATGAAGGGACTTTCGACTTAAGTAAATCACAAAATACACCATCCTTTATTTTGTACCTTCAGGACAAAACACCCCAGATTGCTTTTTCATTAAGCCAAATACACGATACATGTGTTATTATGCAAACAAACCTTTAGTAAATGTTCCATGACTGCTGGAACAAATGGAAGTAGAAAGGTCAAAACTGGCATACTCACTATTGGCAAAACCAAAGCAACATGACAAGAGGGGGAAAAGGAAACATTACAGTGATGGGAAATAAATATTTGGACACTTTTGTTTGTTATTATATAATATAATTCCTGTGTATATATTTGGGTCCATATTTTGGACCCAGTATTTGGACAGTGACACATTTTTTTGTAATTCTGCCTCTGTCACCACCACAATGGATCTGAAATGAAGCTATCAAGATGTCATTGTAGTATCAGCATTTGCTGATGTCCATGGGTTTCAGACTTCATGCAGGCATTGACTGCAAAGGATTTGCTTCCAAGTATTAAAAAAAATTCTAATATTTATAATTATGTTAGTTTGTCCAGTTACATTTGAGCCTGTGATAATGGAGGGACTATGTAAAAAATGGCTGGAATTCCTAATAGTTTAATGCAATATTTTTGTTAAACTCCTTGAATTAAAGCCAAAATTCTACACTTCAATTACATCTTGATTGCTTCATTTCAAATCCATTGTGGTGGTGTACAGAGGCAAAATTACAAAAATTGTGTCACTGTCCAAATACTAATGACTGTATATCCACTCCAAATTTACACACGTCTTTTGTGTTTGTACTTATAAACATGACCCAAAAAAGTATATACTAATAAGCATAACCAAAGATATTTTCTAAAAATAAAAAAAAACTGATAGGGAAAAGTTTTCAGACAATGAAAATTACCAACATTAGTACTTTGTTGCAAAGCTGTTGCAACAAAATGCTAATGTACATTAGCAATTACAGCTTAGAGACATCTATAGTAAGAAGTAATTAGGTTTTTGCCACATTGTGGCTGAATTTTGGCTCATTCCTCTTGGCAAATCATCTTTAATTCCCCAAGGTTATGAGGGTCCCTTTGATGGACTCACAATTTCAAAATCTTCTATAAAGTTTCAATGGGATTCAAGTCAGCAGATTAGCTAGGCCATGCAAGGCCTTCTTGAGTAATTTTGGCTGTATATTTGGGGTCATTGAAATGTCCATCTTCTCCCCAAATTCACTTTCTTTGCTAAGATTAAATTCTGTTCTAATATGTCCCATAAATCACTCCATTCATGGTTCCTTCAATAATGTGTAATGCCACAGTACCATTTGCAGAGAAGCAGCCCCATATCATGATCATACTCTGTACTTGACGAGCTGAATTATTGCCAAAGAGTTCTATTTTTGTTTCGTCTGACCAGAATATGTTTTTCCAAAACAGGTCTGATTTGTTGAAATGCTTTTAAACACAGAAGACTATCAGGTTATCCTGCAATTCTTTTCGAGTGATTGCTGGCTTCTCTTTTACCTTCCGTATCATTGTGAAATCTAGCATGGCACGCATGTCTGGGGACCATTAGTTGTGCGTCCATGAACTTTCCACCTGAATATTATCGAACCAATTGTACTGACAGAGATTTTTAAGGTCTTTGCTATGGCTATGTAGCATTTACCATTCCAGTTTCATAATGTTGTCCATGAGAAAGGAAGCGCCTTCAACTTCACCATGATTGCTTCTTGTTGCATGAAATCTTCCCAACCTTGGCAAACCATGTCTTTATAGACCTCGCTTTGTGTACAGAGGCATTTTCATGCCTGAACAGGTTCACCACGGTTCCATCCCTTAGTTCCAGTGAAGGGAAATTCTAGACAATTTTGTGCTTCCAACTTTGTGGCAACAGGTTGGGGAAGGCCCACACATGGGTGTGATGGTCAGGCGTACACAAACTTTTGGGCATATAGTGTATCTTTGTTTTATGCTTATTAATACATAGTTTTTGGTGTATATTTATAAGTACAATGTCAAGACATTATGTGTGCAAATTTGAAGTTGATATATGCACTGTATATTAAACCACAAAAACAAAAGTGTCTGAATACTTATTTCCCCTCACTGTAAACACTGAGAGAATGTGCATACAAATATAAGGCCAAGTAAAGAATAACTCTGTAAGACTTTGTAAAGACAAGCATAAAATGGTGGGGGTTTACAAACTGAAGGATAAGAAGTCCTGAAAAACATGGTCAGAATAAGGTATGGACTAGAATGTGACAATATTCCAACGCGTCTCAAGAAAATGATGTGCTGTATCCATTTGATTTTGCTACACAGATGTACAAATTTGTTCACCCATTGTATGGTGTATAATTTTAGTTGGATGCTACACTGTCTGCATTGGGGGAAGGTGAATATATTCCATAACTTTTGGTATGTGATTTTCGCACATTCTATTTACACTTTTTTCTTTAAAAAGAAGGCTTATATTAAATTAAACATCAAGTGTTATTCATGTCTTGTGGCTCGAGCAGAAATGCACTTGAGGCCAAGATTCAATGATCATTCAATGACAGATTTAATTGTGCCCATCCTTCAAGGCAACTCAGTGTCAGAGTCTGTGATGGTATGTAATCTCTTACTTTGCCATCCGAGGAGGTTCCAGCCACTTGTCCTGTTGCTATGGTGATTTTATCAGGATGGACAGCTAGGCTTCAGGGAGCAAGAAGGAAACCAAAAGGACAGTAGTTATTAACAGTGCTGAAGAAGAATGAAAAGTACATCACAGGGACTGCTACAACAGTCACGATATAAGGATTCGATATCTTCGTTGGACATTTATTTTTGCATTATATATAAATCAAGTTCATCTTATAGAAAGTAAAGTATTGGTTGCCGTATTAACTTTGGCCCCTTTTGACGATCTGTAATAAACAAGATACAAATCACTTTACACAGTTCCCTGTTATGCAGAGCTGAGCAAAAATATACTCATTATCATTAGAAACCCAGTCTAAGTAAATACTGCTACAATGTGTACTTGTCCTGTGTTATCACACAGAAGAGAACAGGATGTGGATAAATGTTGTTTACCGTACCAATTCAAACAAATCACAATGAAACCTGGTTTCACTTAGTGTTACAACACGAATCTGGGCAATAGTGACAATAAACTGCTCAGCTGATTAAAAAAAGGCATTGCTGAGCTGTTCTTTAATGTGAAAATCATAGTGCAGTCAACACTGCCGCATTTTCTTAGAAGGTTAAGAGTCAACAGTTTTTTTCATTTAAAACATATTAATATTTTTGCATACTATTAATATAACATATCTTGGAAAGGTAAATGGAGTTGCACTAATGATTGAATGCCATACAGAGGTTCTTACCATTTGATGTCATCAGTATGCCCAGTGTAGTGTCTCTGCAACTGCTCATCTACGTTGTACAACACCACCACAGAGGCAATAAAATAAACCGTCTCTCCAGTGGGGAGCAGGTAGAGATTGGATCGACAGTCACGGCCCCGGTAGCCATAGCTAACGTTTGGTTAAGAACAAAAGCAAAGCTCAGCAGTATGTGAAATTAGGCTGTTAGATACTAATTTGGCTTTGCCAAGAAGTGATCAGTTTAAGAGATTGATATTTGCTCACATTCACTTTACAATTCACAGCTCACTTTTTTTGGTTTCCAAGAAAGCTCTGACACTGACAGATTACCCAGTGTCAACATGTGAAGCTAAATCCACAAGGTAATCACAGAGTTTCTAGAGACATCTCTCTAAAAGTGTATAATCCATTATGTTGTGAAGTGCCTGATGAATCATGAGCAGGAAAAGAACAGACCTGCAGCAACTCTGACAGTCTCCAGCAATGAAGATTAAAAGCCAGCTGTAACCCACACACTAAAAACTAGATTACTTGGTCTTCCATGTAGATATTACAAGTAAGAAAATTACAAAATAGTAAATCATGTTAAAAGATCATTGCTTCTCATCCTTTGATGTACAAGTAATCCCAGAACACAAGTTGATTTCCCCTTTAGGCTTTTCATGACCTCCATACTGAAACAGAGATGCATTATGCATAGATGAGTCAAGATTATAATATGCCTCCAAACTATAATGATTTGGAAATCAGAGCAACTGCAGGTGATGAAACTTTTTATATCTCTTATGAAAATAGATTTCCACTTGTACAAGATTAGGATTACAAAGACACTTCTGTTGGAGATTACATATTTTGGCAAAAGCAATTGAAACCCTTTAATTTCACTGACATACTACATACATTAGGACACAACATTCTTTGCTATTCATAAAAGCAGCTAAAGGAACAGAGTATCCATTTCACAGCAAATTATGCAAACAAAATAAATCCTTGAAGAATTCATTTTCTGTTTCTTGGTTTCGGATAAGAAGAGCTGGTCCTAGCCATCTTTCTTAAGAGGAGTGTGTAGCTGTACTTTTCTAGAAGAGAATGAATATTTCCACTTGGTCAAGACACCAGTTCCCTTGGCTGCACTCGAAAGATAAATATTTCAGTAAATGCACAATGAAAAACTCACATTATGTTGTATATAGTATAATTGTATATATTAAAATATACTATATATAAAATATATTTTAATATAATCAAATGGAGTTATAAAATAACTACAGTTTGGGAGAAAGACCACGCCTGAAGATCTAACTTCCTATAAATTCCCATCTCTCCCATTCTCTGTTCATGATAGAGATTCTGCACCACCATCTACGTGTCTCTTCCAAACTCTTACCCAAGACTCTGTGCTGGCTGTCCAGCACAAAGCAGAAGCTATACAGAACTCCAGCAAACATTCTCAGACTTCCCTCCCCATTACAGTTCCACAATATCTCTTCATGTCATTTATTTGAGGGCGTAGTCTGCACTCACAAAGTGCAACATGTGTCAGTAGATTTACCCCATTATTCATTTAGGCCTTGTTAACTTATTCATTCATTCATTCATTCATCCATCCATTCATTTTAACTGCTCTATCCTGGTCAGGGTCACAGTGTATCCGGGGCCTGTCCCAGCAACAGTGGGTGTTATGTGGGATTACAACCTGAAATGGGAAGCCAGTTCATCACAGGGAACCATGCACACACGCATTCACACACTCATTCACTCATTCCTGGCATGTTGTTGGGAAGTAGGAGGAGAAACCTGAGAAACGGTGAAAACATGCACAGACGTTCATGCATTTGGAACCTACCATCATGTAATATTATTCTAGTGAGTCAAAATGAGTCTACTCATCTGAACAAACGAACAGTTACAGACAAGTTGCAGGTGAGAACAAACAGATTAATAACCATTCACTGTACATGTTCACATCACAGGCAGCACTGATACAAAAGGATACACCCAGTCTAGCTTCAGTTTCTTAGGAGGCAGATCGGCTTTTGCTTCGAGACAGTATGTATCCACCAGCTCTTTGGGCATGTACATGGTGATGGGTCTTCCTTTCAAATACATTTTGACATACCCTTCATCTAAAAAAAGCAACATATTTTCAGAACAACAAATTATCTAACATTGTGAGACCTTAGTATTATAAGGTTCTATATCCCATTCATTCTTAACTTAGATAGAACCTTATAATACTAAGGTCACAACTGCACTGGGAGGCTGTATTTATGTCAAGATATGGATTAAGATTTCTATAAAATGTCAGTGATATGAATAATTTGTCATAGATCCACTGAAAATGTATTTGCTTTAGTAACCAATGTAAATGTTAAGTGAGGTTAAAACAAATGAATGGAAAGAACTTGTTTAAAGAAAATGGAAAAAGAAAATTATTTTCAATTCATTTATTATTTCTCTATTATGCATGTTTTATTATGTGTTTAATGGACAATGAATAAACAAAAAGAAATAAGTGCAGTTTCTTGGATTGACAGCTTAATAGGTACAAATTTAAATAGTACAAATTTAAAGTAAGCAGATATGCAAGCAAAGCAGAGAGTACTAGGTCAAAAACAGACGTTAAAAAAAACTGATCAACATTTAACAGACAAAAGAAAAGTGTCAAAATGGCAAGTAACATGCAGAAAGACAGACAAAACAGCTCAACAGAAAACCACCAAAAACAAACAAGAAAAAAAACAAAGAATGAGAGAAGATAAAAAAAAAAATCAGAGCTGTTGTTTATAACCACTGACTACTATTTCCATAATCAGTGCTATATCTGAGATCAGTAGCAGATTTGAAAGTACTGGCTGGGGGATTTGATGGGGCTCCTATAACTTGGTGTGTCTAATGGAGAGTTGGTGGAATGAGAAGGACACTTCTTCCTTGGGAGGGTAAACGGTACAACCAGTCTGCCCCTGGACCGAGTTGCCTTGCTGGATGAGATCTTGGCCTCTGGGGAAATGTGTGTAGAGCACAAGGGCACAGCTGATTTGCAGGGCTCAGTGGACGTGGTCCGTATAGCTGGATGGTGCAGATAGATCTGCACGGTCACTAGGTGAAGTGATGGGATTGGGGAAATGGCAGAGAAGTTGGATGGAGTATAAAAATAAAAAAAAATTATCTTCTGTATCCTCTGACATGACCACATTCAACACAATAGGACTTCTACAAAATGAACTACTGGATCACAAACCAGTGTGGGAAAGGGGCATTTGGCAACTAGGTATTTAATTTGAGCATCATTTTTCTTGTGAAGGGTAATGTAGGGCAAGCAGACACATCACTGACATGGTGACTCATCCACAGACGTAGACAAAACTCTCACTGCATCTAAATCTGCTACTCACATGACAAGAAGATTGCCCAAGAATATTCAGAGGCATTTCATATGGTTAAAAAAAAATTAAGGCCTCTAAAAGATTGATAAAACAATTAGAGGTGCGTGGAGTGAAAGCAGCTCTACTCTTATTGCCAGCAAGCCTTTGAATGAGCTGCTGGGTAACTGCAGGAGAATGTGGGTTCCTGTGGTGCATGTGAAAAATAGGCATTGAGGGCTGTGAGCAAACACACAGTGTGCCTCTAGCAGGTTAACAGGCAATCAACCACAGGCTGTCAACACTCTCGATGCATGTTAGGGAGAGTGCTCATTAGTCGATTGGGAAGAATTGCACTTTGGGGGTCTCTTACACACACATCCATCAGATCAACCCGTGCCTTTACACCAAATATGGATCTGGTGCATTCTGTGCCATTCTAAGCTAGGCCAGGCTGCTCTGAGACGGTCTATGGAGGAGCATGTATAATTAAAAAAAAGGACTGCCAAATTGCCCCATTGGATTAAAATCCAGCCTGTGGCCTCATTTCCTAGAGCAATGTTTCTTAATCCTTGCTGTAATGTAACCAAGCACTGCACTGTTTCGTGATTTTCTGGATTCAACACACCTTATCAAATTATTGAACTTTTCAAAGGTTTAACTTCATATGATAAAGTTGGCAAAAGAATAAACAGTGTAGTGTGAAGCTACTCCTTTAGAATCACTGGGAAGCTCACTCCAGTATCTTTATTGTACATTCATGCACTATTAGAAAAAGGGTGCTCTACTGTACCTTTCCTTGTAGCTGGTGTGGTACCCTTAAGAGTACATCTTTTGTGCCTTTACTATGTATCTTTTACCCAGAAAGGTGCATATAGTGCACCTTTAAACCTTTACGGTTAAAAGTCATTACAGTCCAATTATGAATCTTAAATTATTTTGAAGGTATATTATACCTTATATCCATATTTCCAGGTGAAAGATACATATCAAAGGTAGAAAAGACCATCCCAGCAACACAGAAAGGTACAGTTTAGTACCCTTTTTTTCTGAGACTGTACTCAGAGCAGGAGTTCATAATGGATGTCTTCCAGCTTAAGGATGACACAGTGCCCATAGAGCCATTTGGGTAAGTGAGGGTTGATGATCAGGGCCTACCTTTGCAGTGTGTCACCCGCCGCATCCCTTAGTGAGTGTACACAGACAGAGACAGAGACTGTGTGAGAAGGCTCTTTATAAAGGGAGAAAGAGAGAGAGATCCTGGCTCATCGGCTCCTAGACCTTTCTTAATTACTCTACAAGGCCCTTCGGGGAGACATCTCTCTGGACCTGTGCTCTAGATAACAAATCGCTTACGTTAATGTGCTGTTTTGTTAATTTACTTAACATCTGGAGTGGTTGGTGTGATGACTTCAATTAATCAGGGATTAACCAACATGGACAAACATAAGATACATGCCATGTGCAGTCCAAGGTCCCAGATAGTGTAGTTCAGTATTATGTAAAGTAGACTGGATTTAAAAGAGTGGTAGGTGTATATATTAAATCAAATTATTGTGATGATCACACTTTATACCTTTGGTGCCTTATGAGGTTTTGTGTGCTGCCTTCAAATCTAAGGTAATGCAATAAAATAAACAGTAAATGATATACACTTTTAATGTGAATGACATACTGTATGTGTATTACATTACTGCTTGTAAAAAGCAGATAACCATTGATGTTCTGCTTAAAGTAAATTCATCTGCAAAGAATAAAACAATGTAAACAAAAGCACAATCACGTTAGCAAAACAAAGAGAAAGTATACTGTAGTTAAATGATGGGTGAAATGGGTTACTGATGATAGATGTGGTTGTGATTAGCTGATTGGATGAAATGCGTCATACCCCAACATACACAGAAACAAATTGTCACCAAGGTTTTTACGAGCTGAGATCAGAGGAGGCAAGCCCATGCATTTGAAATGATATTTCCTTTAGACTTGTTTTCCTTGTCTTAAAATGGAAGAGATAAGGGATATACTAATTCGGATATACCGAATATAATATTTGAAATGAATAAATATTGATGTGTTCTTTTTTTTCAGGCTAGAGGACTGGGAACCAATAGGGCACAACAGAAAAATCGTACAAGTGGGAGGTTTTTACTTCCATGTGGTTGCAAGCGAATGGTCAGATATGAAGCTTGCGTGAAGAACACAGGCCATATTCAGTCATTTGTCCTTAGTAACTGTCTGGTTAGGGTCCTGGTGGTTTAAAATAAGCTACTAGTTTGTTTATATTTGGGAAATAGAACCAACTAAATTGGTTAGCAAATATTTTGGACAGGTACAAACAAAAAGAATTTTTTGAAAATTGGATCTCTGTGACATTAACCGTGGCATGGTGGTTGGTGCCAGATGGGCTGGTTTGAGTATGTCAAACTGCTGATTTCCTGGGATTTTCACACACAACAGCCTCTAGAAACTCTAGAGAATGGTGAGAAAAACCAAAAAACATTCTGTGAGAGGAGGGTCTGCAGGCTGAAGCACCTTGTTGATGAGAGAGATCAGAAGAGAATGACCAGACTGGTCTGAGCTGACAGGAAGTCTATAGTAACTCAAATAAGCACTTTTTACAACCATGGTGAGCAGAAAAGCTTTTCATAATGCACAACACATCAAACCTTGAGGTGGATGGGCTACAACAGCAGAGGACCACCTCAGGGTTTGATGTGTTGTGCATTATGAAATGCTTTTCTGCTCACCATGGTTGTAAACTGTGATTATATGAGTTACTGTATCCTTCCTGGCAGCTCGAACCAATCTGGCCATTTTCCTCTGACCTCTCTTATCAACAAGGCGTTTCCACCCACAGAACTGTTTCTTACTCAATGTTTTTTTGTTTTCACACAATTATGTGTAAACTCTAGAGACTGCTGTGTGTGAAAATCCCAGGAAATCAGCAGTTTCTGAAATACTCAAACCAGCCCATCTGGTACCAACATGCATGCCACAGAGTCACAGAGATCACATTTTTTCCCCCATTCGGATGTTTGATGTGCATATTAACTGAAGCTCTTAACATCAATGTGCATGATTTTATGCACTGTGCAACTGCTACATGATTGGCTGATTGGATAACTGCATAAATGAGCAGGTATACAGGTATACAGGTGGACAGTGAGTGTACAGATATATATATATATATGATGAATTTCTTGCCACAGCCAGTAGTAGTCAAACAACTGTATGGAGTTGTTCATGCAACTATGACGTCTCCAGTCATGGTTCATAATTTTAAAACTTTGCATGATAGTGAACAACACTCCAGCATGTGTCACTTACCAGCACTGAACACAGGCTCCCTCTGTTTGCTGCAGGGTGTGAGAGAGAAAAAAGCATATAATCCAAATAAAGTGCATGTACCTGTGAGTGCAGTGTTAAATTAACCAGAGAGTGATATTTATATCAGCACTGTAAAATTAGATAAGTTTAATATATTCATAACTGGGGGGTTTACTATGTCTTTATTTTTAGTAGTTATGCTCCTTTTCTAAGTAACAGGCTTAGTCAATATACAGCAGTTCTGATAGGTACTATGTGCCAGTAATGAAAAATATGTACTGTGTTTAGTAAGGGTCAGAGGTTGCTATACCTCTCACTGGCTCTCTTGCCACTTGAGTTGCTTCCAGTTGAGGCGGTGCGTGTGCGGTTGCTCTTGGCTTCACCTCCAACCTCTTTTCTACTGCTAGGACCCACTTGCTCTGACGAGCTTGTTCTTTTCACAGTGCTGAGAAAATACAAAGAATGGCAAATCATTAGTTCCATTTTGAATCAGTTATAGGCTGTGTAAGGGGTAAAGGTAAAATCTCAAATGGAAAGATAAACTCACCCATTCTCTAATTACACACTAAAAACGGATTCAATTTAGAATGCATGCAACATGCTTTCTAACTGCTACAGGAGTGGACAAATCATAAATTCATTAGCTAATACAATGGACAAGTCAAAGCTCCAGTATAGCTCCCTATAACAGTATGTCTCAAAGTGTTTTACAATGCTGATATTTTTGGCAAATGTTTACAATTTTAAATTTATTAATGAATGACACCTTGTCCTTTTTATCGATTTATAGTTACATTTAATGTTATGGAACATCCACAAGACATGTTAGTGCCTGCAAGATCCATGAAGCAAGGTCCATGGTTTGCCAAGGCTGGTGAAGAAGGCACAAGTGACCTTCACAGAGCCCTGACCTCAACCACACTGAACACCTTTGTGATGAATTGGAACACTGACTGCGCACCAGGCCTAGTGGAAAGCCTTCCCAGAACAGTGGAAGTTATTGGTATGGTCAGGCGTCCACAAATGTTTGGCCATATAGTCAGTGACCAGTCATTTGTTCACCAGGCTCTCTTTTTTCTCTCTCTTGAAGTAAAAAAGGTTGTCTTGTTACCAAGAAAGCACATAGTTCTCTGTCCTGAAGACATTTGCAGTGATGGAAAACTTACTGACTGTTATAAAGTGCTGACACACAAGACACCTTCCATAAATGTTAAATAAATATAAACCTACTATTTGAATTACGCCTGGGACTATGGTCAGAGCTACTGTTCAATCAACACCTTCTCAACAATGCTGTCATATAACATTATTTAACACAAAGGCATGAGGAGCTAATTTTGTGCATTAATACAGACTATGGAAAATAAGAGAGTACTTGAATCCCTGGGAGGGGTGACATAATGTAGCTACAGTCTTTATCTTCTCCTGATAATGTCTCAGGTGTTGAAGCATGCCATGTTTGTGCCCATGACAAAAAGACAGAGTTAGGCTAAGATTTCTGCTCTGTTGCATTTTCTTGTCACATGTAACTGAATTATTCGTGTCTAGATAGCGTCTTTATTTTCATTTGACAAGTGTGTAAAAGTGAGGTGATCATTGTGCTAGCATTAGAGTTATATAACACTGTGCAGCACTGTATTTTATTCTGTTTAGTCATTGTTTCCACATCCCTTCATATTTATGATTATAAAAATAGTGTCTAGCATCTGCAAATTAATATGTGTATTAAAAATAGTTCCTTCCAGAGCCAGACCACATCCTTGGTGCAAGTATGTATTGCAGCAGGTAGGGAGTGGGAGGCAGAAAAGAGTAGCGCAGGCCACAGGTTCGAGGTACATTGTGCCACCAAGAGTTACATGAACCAAATGGAGCATGTTACTTTTAAACAAACATAAAAAAGTTTAAAAAAAAAAAATTATTTGGCGGAATTCAGTAGGAAGTAGAATTTTTCTTTCTCTGCTTGTTGGAAACCTGGTGACCATTATATTAATTGCTTACTGAACCTGCTTTTCTACCTGGCAACTGTGAATGTAAAAGCCTGAGTACCTAAACTGCTTGTCCTAGGTGCCTGTACTAGCAATTTGTCCACGATCCCCCTTTAATGTAAGAGAAGCCTGAGGCACTAATATGAGGAGATTGAGAAGCTAAATTATACAAATGAACTGCACATCCTTAGATTCTGCTTATGAACTTAAGAACAGGTGTAATGTTATATAAATCACCAAATCGAACTATTATCGCAATGGAAAAATGACACTGAAAAACATATTTTGTAGTTCTTAAAAGCACAGTACTGTTCCGTGAGAAATTATTTTTAACATATCAGGCGGCATTTTACTCAGGAACTGGCCCTGTGCATGAGCATAAACATTTATTCAGAGAAGAGGAAATGGTGCTGGGGAGATAACGCAGGACACATCCCCCACTGACAGTCTGTTATACCTAATATCCAGTCTTCACAATTACTGAAAACACACACAAGACACATGCTGGATATAGATGGACAGGCCAGCATATTTTTATTTGCTTTCCCATGACACACTCGTCACCAGGTTCGTAATGGCTTAGAGTGGACAGAGAGGCCTGGACAGAGAATGACTGCCCTTTCAAAACACCCAAACAAAGAAAAAGGCTCTATCAGCAGCTTATTGGTTGCCAAGCCTAATCCAGGCTGCATGGGCAAAGCTCTTTCAGGTCAGTCACTGGCTGGTGATGTTATCCTCTGTGAACAGAGCTGCTGGATTTTTAAGCTTGAAGAGGTACTTTTGTTAGGAATGAAACTTCAGGCAATGAATTGGAGCACACACAGTTAATCAAGAGACTACACAGCTTTCAGTCATCAAAGAAATTGTGGGTTGAAGTGGGAGCTTTAAGAGAGACTGATGGCGATGGAAACTATGGAGCTTTGTGATGAGGCCAAAGAATGTTCAGTTCCTGAAACTGGACTCATTACTTCCTAGGTGATTTTAGAGCATCCATGGCCCATGTGAGAAAGACGTTTGTAGAGGCAAAATGGTTTTGTACATATGAAAGCCTTCCAAATAACCAAACCATATACAGAGATAGTATTTTGTTTAAAAAAAAAATTAAGTAGTGTATAGCACTCATGGAAAGGAAATATCAGCGAACACATACTCTCACCTGTAGGATGGTCTGAGTGGAAACTTGGATGAGCTGGACAGACTGGACACAGAGCATGCAACATAGGAACAGAGAAAAATCTAAGAGTAAGATACATAGGGGCAAGACAGATGGCTTGAAGGTGTTTAAAAGAAATGAGTGAGGGACCTGAAGTAGAAGGAAAGTGTGTAGTTTAATTAGATAAGGATTGTAGCACACACACACACACACAAAATTTGTCTTACAATACTTGTGAGAACCTTCCATTGCCATAATTATTAATGGAGATGATTAATGCTATGCCTACAACTAAATCTAACCCTAAACTTAAGCTCAGTAATAAAAAATGTTTTAGGTTTTAAATAAAAACTGCAATTTTTAAAAAAATAAAAAGCAGTTTTCCTCATGGGGGCATGCCAAAAATCCCATTAAGGCCAAAACCATCAGAAATTCCAATCCTTGTGGGTACATTCGGTCCTACCCAAGACATAAAAACATGCCCCTCCAAGTTACATACACGAAACAGATTTTTTTTCACTGAGAAGAATGAAATGCCATCCTCTGTTACAGTAGTCACCTCATCATAATGTATTAATGTATTTAAATACCTAAATGATGTGTGTGATGCTATGCTATGGTGATAAAAGATAATATATAAACCACAGCATTAGCATCATTTTTGGCAGACACCGGTGTTCCTAACATTCACATGCATTTCCTTTTTCACTTCACCCATTTATATAAGGCTATTTTCTCAACAAAAAAAAAAACATACACATATATATATATATATATATATATATATATATATATATATATATATATACACATATATATATACACACACACACACACACACACGTGCATATATATATATATATATATATATATACAAACATATCACATATAAATATATGTTAATATGCACATTCATTCATTCATTCATTCTTACACTCAACTACTCTATTGACCTTGGCCCTTTACACACCTTTCAGGCCTCCAATGTCTCAGTCATCCATCTATCCTTAAATTATAATTGAGCTCCAAGCCAGACAACATCTGAGGTAGTGCGTATTTATTGTGTGGGTGTGACAGAAGGAAGACGGATCACCTCTACTCATTCTTATTCTTCACAGCTATTCTTTCACACAGAGCATCAGTGTGCACTGAGACTGACATCACCACAATGGCTGGAGCGGCTGTAACCCTGCTACTCATGAGAAATGTCAGGTTTAGTCACTGTGGACATGTGTGTCAGTGAGAGATTATATTATCAGCCTCCTGTGACATGTTGGCATTTCTAAAATGGATACGATGGGTACGGGAGATGCAGAGACCAAAATATTCAAATTCAAATGATGGTAGTAGGATAATTTTTTTTGTTTATGGTGACAACTATTCCCTTGATGATCTGACTGTGAAGAGCACACAATCTCTGATAACGAAGGGGAATTAAAGGGGAAGTCCACTGATTTTTCAAAACTTGCACATAAATCAACAATTACGCCGAGGGTTTTGAAATATAATGGTTCTTTCTGGGAAATTAACTATTTGATTTCTTTGCACTATGTGATATGAACCAGGTCAAAGATAGCAAAGCTACATGTGTCTTTGTGGGTAATGAGTGCATGAGGCTCCACTGTAGGCTAAATCTATTTACACATAAACTGTAAATGAAAGATAATATTACTGCTTCCACTCTCTGTGTTGATTGGCTCCAGCTATAGGCTACTGTAACACCACAAAAATCTATCATTGCTTTATTGGAGGTTGTACTAGTACTAGTTCATACAAAAATATGTTGTAAAACCTTATTAGAAAACTTACCAACGTAGAACTCACAGTCTCCTAGGCACTACACAATGTTTTTAAAACCATTCATATAATAACTTTCTATGAAGTTGATTATACATACATAGGTGTATGTATATATTCAGTCATCTCTTACTGATGAAATTTTCACATTTTATTTCATACTTTTTTCACATGTAGTGCATGTCATTTTTTTCACAATTTGTTTATTTTCATGTTACTTTTCTCATATATATATATACAGTACTGTGCAAAAGTCTTAGGTACCCTATTTTTTTTTGTACAAACTTTGTTATAGATTTTTATTTTATGACTTCTACATTATTGATTCAGTACAAAAACATTTTAGATTTCCAAACATTAATTTTCCAGCACAAAATTAAATGTTACAGAAAAATGTTTGTATGTCAGTAAAGAAAGCAGCATATTACATAAGAGACACTTTTCAGACAGAAAACATAATGAAGGCTGCTGGGTTTTGCTGCATAAATAAGAAGCGAGTGTGACAGTCAAAGTCTCCAGAAGAACTGTGGCTGGTTCTGCAAGATGCTCAGTAAAACTTACAGCTCATTTCCTTATAAAACTGCACAAATTATACCCAAGACTACTATTTTTTTTTTTTAAATGCGAAGGATCATCACACCAAATATTGACTTTGTTTCATTTATTACTGTTTACTGCTCTTTATAGTATTTTTTTAATGTAGAAACATTTAATTTCATTATTTTTGAAGGCATCTTTGCTCTACAGCATTTCTTTGCATGTGCCTAAGACTTTTGCACAGTACTATATATATATATATATATATATTTGTTTTACATATTTTACAAAAGCCCACTGAGACCACAGAGCACACAAGAGCAAGCTGCAAGGCACAATGTTTTGTTACTGCATTATGTACATTAGTGACTTTTATGTAGGGATTGAGCAAGGTGGTAAGTCTCTTTCACACTTTTTCTTCTTTTCTTGCCCATTAAGAAATTAAAAGCTGTCTGAATGCCGAGTCCATCGTTTGTTATCTGTATTTCCAAGACTGATGTCCTAACCCAAAGATCTCAGCTAGCTAAAAATCCTAGTACAGTGTTATAGCTCCTCAAAACCTAAATATTATCTCTGCGGTCCAACCTACTAAAATTTTGTTTACCTGATGCATTTTACAGTTTGAACAAAGTTTATGAGTCATGAGCAAAAAAGAGCTAGCTATTTTTATAAAATCTGAAATCCTTCATTCTTGGTTGAAATGAAGGTCACGGTCATAGTCTCTCACCTTTTGGTCGCTGGTGTGGTGTTGTCTTTCCTGGAGCCTGAGGGCGACAGCAGGGTGGTGCTTTTCTTTGGTAGGACATTGCCATTGTGGACTGTGGGTTTCAATGGCAGTGCTGCAATCATTGGCCTGGCTGTGAGATAAAAGGACAGAAAGGAGGGAAGACATTAGATTTTCCCACAGCCCGCAAAGCAGAGATTAAAAACGCTGTCCAGTAATCAATATTAAAATGAATAATAGATGAACATATGACCTGCACAGTGTAACACAGTGGCATTACAGCTTAAACTATGCAGATGGAATACAAATGGGACTTTAATAAGGGCAACTTATTCTTCAAAACTATGGGTCCTGTTAATTATTACCAGGATTATTTATTTATAATTTATTATACACCATGCGTGCAGTTCAGATGTCCTTTGTTCCAGTTTTGTTTCATTAGAGTACACCTACAGTGTAACTGCTGAAAGCAGAGATCAAGAGAGAGGAAACTTTATTTATATTACTTTATGAACCAACCCTATTAAAAATTCATCTCTGCAGATTTGCTGAAGCTTTTCATGTTTCTTTCTTGGTTACTGAGCATGTAAGCAGCAAATTTCGGAGAAACACTACAGAAAGTGATGAAAGAGATACCAAGAGAAAGAGACAGGCAGGAAAAGAGAAAGAGAAGAACCAGAAAAGCCTCAGACAAATCTATCAACCTGAAGGTAGGCAGACACAACTGACTTCATGAACACTTCGCATAGGCACAAAGAGAACAGAGGAAATGTAGGCGCTTCAATCCGCGATGGCTAAAACAGAAGTGTGTCTGTCAGAGCAGGATGGGGGAAGTTGTTTTGCTCAGACTGAAAGTTGGCAGAGCCAGCTCTTATAGCTATGCCTAATTAAAAAAGTGCCTGACATCAAAAGTGTGCCGCTTTGATTCAGATCAAAAGTTACCCCAATTATCGTCTACCCCTCTGCTGTGTAGAAGACAAGTGGTATTAGTAATGCATGCTCAGGATTACTGTACACAGCAAATGACGCAGTGCATCAGTAATATTTCTCAACGTTTTAAAGTTTCTTTCAGCCATCAAACCTCCATTTTCAGTGGACATGCACACTGCTGTTCTGTAATAAATAACACAACCTGCCTACATGCTTGATTTGGCATCACTGCTCCCTGCAGTGGGAGATTTACTTATCCCTGATTCGTTTTAAAATGAAAGAGGAGTCTGAATTCTAAAGGTAACAGTATGGGAATTGAAGGGCTCTGGGCTACTGCTTAGAAGATTGTGAGAGTAATTCCCAGCACTGCTGCCACTGTTGGGTCCTTGAGCAAGACCCTTACCCCTCTACTGATCAGTTACATCCTGTAAGTTCCTTTGGATAAAAGCATCAGCATTTTTCTTTTTGATAAATATACCAGTCAAACTAGCAAATATGGCAAGAAGGTGATGAGAAACAAAAAGACTAGAGCAAAAGGGAAAATTGGATTTTGATTCTGCCTATATCATCATATCATCATGACACCTCTACTTAAAAAATATATATTTCACCAAAATGATGTGGAAATGTTTTAATTTACTTTTTAATCTTGCCTAGGCTATCTTCCTGCAAAGCTTGCATTGTTAAGGAGCCAGTTTAACATTAACACAGTAGTAACAGAACTGACTGGATTCATCAGCTATTATTATTATAATTATTCAGCACCAATGTAAGATGAAACAGAGCTCATTTGAGTGAAGAGACGATAATGTTTAAATGCTACGGATGACATTTTTCACTTTTAGGACTAAAATGCTAGAACTTTACTTGTGTTTGAGATGCATGCAGTATAGAAACATATTTCAGTTCAGGAAAGCTGTAGTTTTCATTACTTCATATAGTACAAAATGTTAAAACTTTGACCTTTTGAAGGGTTTTCAGAGGCCGCCATACATTTATAAATGAGTATAAAAATACACAGCAAAAATCTGACAAACTGAGCAGCATTTCTCTGGAACCATATGGAAGTCAATCAGGTGGCAATAACTGATGTATACTCACATGGGTTTTAAACCTGAAAGCATATTATGTTGATACAGTCATGCTTCTGTGTGAGTGTTTATGTAACAGTGTGTGTGTGTGTGTGTGTGTTTGTTACCTTTGGTTGGTCCCTTCCTGCTCAGCATGGCCTGTTGCTCCTCTGAGATGTTGAGTCTCCTCACCACGTCAGCTAGCGCTGACTTAAGCAGCTGAATCTCATCCTCCTGCATCTGAACACGCTGCTCCAGGGATGCAAGTCGGTCTGTCACCTCCATGCTGCTTGTCGCTGAGGCACTGTCATCTACAACACACACACACATGCACAAACACACACAAATCAACAAATAGCAAATGCAGTAATAAACAGTTTATAAGCAAGTAATATGTAGTTTATTAATTAAAGATTTATGACTAATAATAGTCAGTTGTGTCCAGCACCATCTATTATGCAGCAGTGCCCTGAGGGAGTGGCATTAAGGCAGGTGATGCCAGCAGCCTGAACAAACTGATCAGGAAAGCCGGACAGGTCCTTGGGACCAACCTGGACTCCCTGAAACTGATTGTTCAGAAGAGGATGCTGGGTAAGCTGCTGCTTATCCTGGACAATGCTTCAACCCCATTCATGACTATCTAACCAGTTAACCAAGCACCTTCAGCTCTAGACTAATCCAGCCATGCTGCAGCAAAGAGCAGTACACGAGGTCCTTCATACCTGCTGCCATCAGTTTCTAAAACTCACCACCAGGTGTTGTCTATGACTGTAGACACCATCCTTCAACATTATCTGCCACAAATGCCTCACAACCATTAGAGAAAAGTTACCTGACCTTCTCCTTTGACATTTACACATGGCTTTTAGGTTTTAAACATTTTTCACATGTAGTGGATATCACATTTAGTGCATGTATTTTCACTTCCGTATGTCCTTTTTTTCAGATGATTCATTTATTTTCACATGGTACTTTTTCATATATAGGGCATATGATTTTGTTTTTTCACATGTGATATCTCGTGGGATTTATTTTTATATGTTAATTTTTCCACATGTAGGGCATGTGGTTTCATTTTTCAGATGTGAATTTCTCACAAAAATAATACTTTTCCAGGTGATCGCATTTTTTTACATGATGTCACATGTGTTTACTTGTGTTTACATGTGCATTTTCAGGGCATAATGCTGAAATGTACCTGCACATGGTTTGCTCACATAATCACATTTGAATAACTTATGATCACAATTGAAATGTATGTGATTTTCCATAAGAGAAATAGCCATAAGAGAAATACTTCTTTGTTTAGTAGATCATTCTGATGAAAACCATGTGCGGACCAGCAAACAGCAGAAATACCCAGCTGGAGATGTTTTGAGATGCCTCCCCCTCATTCCACACAAATCCTTGGCTGTGTCATATTACTGTATACTCTCTCTCTCTCTCTCTCTCTCTCTCTCTCACACACACACACACACACACACACATGCACACACACAAGAACATAAGCATCATGAAACATTGATAAACACCAGCTCTCTTTGAGACAATAATGTCTTCATTAATTATGCAAAAGGAGGAAGCAGCTGCTAAGGTAGTAAGGTAATAAAAATAATAGTTTTAAACAATACCATGTTATGAACATTGATTAATGGTGATGGCGAGAGAACTGTGTTAGTAAGATTGGATGAAGGTAAATGTATGATTGTCCTAATAAAACAGGATATTTAATCAATATTTTACACAGTTAATTATATGCACAGTATTTGTTTAATGTTGGTCCAGCTGTAGAAACCAATACATGGCTCTATACCGCTATAAGCATCTGTTTTAAAATATCGTAACATAGAAAACATTGCTGAAGTTTGAAAGAAAATTTACCTGATTGTCAGATTGTGTTTGGCGAAATCTTAAAATCCATTGAAAACTGAAGAATGTATCATTATACCATTATATTTATTAAATGCTAAGAAGTAAAATAATTTTGCTCCACACTCTAATAATATGTACACATATGTACCATTTATAAAAGTTATTTTAAAAGAAGACATTAATGAATATACTGTAGTATAATAATAAATTTATAGTAATAATAATTCATAGATGAAAAATGATGTAGATCAAAATGGTTGATATCAATCCATATATGGTAAAAATCTCTAGCAATCCCATTTCATTAACTAAATTAAGTGTATTTGATAAATAAAAACAGTGGATAGTGATTAAGTTTCCTATCCCAATTCATCTGCATATTTATAAGCCTGCCTCACACACACACACACAAATCCCATTTAATGGCCTCCAGCCACTTCACTTAAAAATTCAGCTGCTGTCGCTACATTAACAATTAGAGTGATTACTGTGCACTAATGATTAATGATTAATTCCTTGCAAGAGACATGCTTCACCCTGTTAGATACAATAACACAAAATTTTCATCAAAAGTGCCTATAATGTTAGACAAAACCTCTACTGTACAGTTTTTTTGGAACATTGGCCATATTATCTTTAAAAAGACAGAAAACTGAGCATCTTCAAGGTTAATTTGTGGTGACTGGAACAGTTTGTAATTTGCCTTCATGCCTTCATTAAAATGGCTCATTATCATGATTGTAGAAAATGTGCAGTCTGTTCTCAGTAGGAAAACATAGCGTGTATTATAATGATATGATAAAAGTGCCGAATAAAATAATATTATGAGGGGCAGCAGATCAGTGGAGCTGCCGTTAATCTGTCCAGGACATCTTGAGATTAGCAATAGTTTTTTTGTACAGTGGTATTTAGTGAATTTGTTCAATTCCGTGGATTTCTAAATAAGCTAAAAGAAAAGTAGTGCATATCTGTAAAACAACAACAACAGAGATTAGTAATAATGTTTCATAAAATTATCGTGATAGGAATATGAACATCCAGCACTACAACCTTAACTTAAACATTTGTTATGTTGTGTACAAGACAAATTTTCATGACAGATGCTAGGGACATTTCGAAAGTGTTCATATATGTTTTTAATTATTTAATTCTAAGACAAGCAGCCCTGAATGCTAATACATGTCTCTGTGAGTAACGCCAAACAAAGTGGTGACCAGAGAATTACATATAATTTTCTAAACAGAAAAGATTAAATGCAATATAAAATGGCTCCAATATTTGCTGCACCCTTATTCCTAGTATGTGTTTGATGATGAGCTTTCGTTTAACTTTTGTTTCCATGGAAAAGGCTGAACGTATCTCCTTTAACTAGTCTGCACTCTGCTCCATTCTGCTTGTGCACTTTCTCTGAAAGCACACCACAATTACATGTCAATTTTATGCTAAAAGAAAGGGATGCACAATTAAACACATACTTAATGATATCCTTCATAAAACACAAATGCCTTCCATAAAATGATCTCAACCAATAATGATGGCCAGAATTAATTAGGAAATCTATTTGACTACATTAAAAAACATTTAAGGGTAAAATTAGGGGAAATCCAGCATGATTGCTTGCTTTAAAAAAAAAAAAAGCAATTTTCATCATTTTACAGAAGACGCCCAAATTGGCAAACATCCATATCCTGTGAAAACACACCGCATTTGCCCTATTTCTCTTTCTATCACTTCCATTGATTTCATTTTAAAGTCTCTTGATTCATATTAAGATACACTCATTACAGAACAGCTGATGTGCTTATCTTATCTAATTTCACTTCAGTCTAGTCAGGGTAGGAACTGAAACATTAACTCTCATGCACTGATACACAGTGTATGAATATTTTGCATTCATTTTAAATCAGCCAAGGAAATGAGTTCACTCAATGCACAGACTGACTGCTCTTCATCTCTGTCTTGACTTCAGAACATGCACTATGCATGTGATTACCACTGATTGCTATTATATCCAGCGTCACTGTGCAGACAGTTGAAAGGAAGGGATGCACAAAAATGTTGGTGGATTATCAAAGCAAAATCAATCCCTTTAAAGTCTCCCTCTTAGTGCACTGAACTCATTAATAAAACATCTTTAGTCTCTGTTAGCAGAGACCGGCTGTCCTCCCTGACTCAATCCCGACACTCTGAGCTCCCGATGCAAAATCACTCAAGAGCAGCCTGATGAGGAGATTTGAAAGGATTAGAACAGCAAGTGTCTTCATAATTCTAGGCCTTAAAGCTTTTTCTGCTCTTATGAGGTAAAATCCAGATTGTTCAATGTGACTGAGCCAGTAGGATTACTGATGTGTAGTGCTCTCCTGTCCTTGCTTGGCAAGCAATTAGACAGAAAGACAGATAGAAACTAGAGGTTACACAAAAGTAAAATTGATACAGTGGTGTCTCAATACACTACATTTTTAATACAGCAAAAATAAACATTGCCTGAGTACAATAATTGAAACTTAATAATGGCTGTTCACATGATCCATTCAGACTCTTGGCAGTATATAATAAAATCTATGCATTACTATGTAACAAAAGGAAACACAGCTTAGCTTTCACTGGTGTGACTCACATTGTTGTTTTTCTTGCACTAATACACTAGTATGATAGCATATTGGCTCATGAAATACAGCGTGCTTGGGAGAAGCCCCCCCCACCCCAAAAAAAAACGTAGCCTTTATTGAGTCGAGATTACGAGGAAAAACTGTTTATCGCACCTCATGTATTATAAGCGGCCTTTATGACAAATAGTCTACTTTATTATGCAGTCTTTTGAATATATTGTTTGATATGCAGATGTATTGAATCGAGAGCCTCGTATAAAAAAAACTGCACAATATGCTGTATAATTGCACCCATAGTGATAGAGTAGATACATAGACATATATATATATGTAAAGAATATGTGAAGTAGAATAAACATGAAGTAGAATAAATTATTTGAAGCTAAATTAATATACAATATAATATATAAACACTATAAATAATAAATAATCTGCACAGTAAAGTAAATCCGTTGTTGAGAGCACTGAAAGCATTCATAGAATCCTATTTTTGTTCAACAGAAATAAAAACGCATGTTAAATTCTTTGGAATTTAACATGCGCGAATCATTCTTCAATCAATAAGCCGGCACTTACAAATGAACCCTCCATGCAGAGAGAGGGAGTGGAGGGGAGAGCATAGGTCTATGTTCTATAAATGGATTACAACAGCTTGTTTTCCCCCCACACCTTGTTGTTTTCACAACCCAGGGTCACAGATACAAGGTCAGTGATTGTCTTGAAGCAGTGCCATCAGCCGGAAATGAACCTGCTGTCTTGAGGTGTCAATGATTCAGGTGTAATTACTTCAGTTATGTGATGGAGCACATTATAAAACCAATCATCTAATCTAATCTAAACTCTACATAAAAGAAGAATAACCAATTCACTGGATTTGATAAAAAATAACACAGAGGAAACTAGCACGTCTCTTGTTTAGGAGCCAAAAGCAGCTGAGAAATCATTAGAGAGACTTCACATGTGACCTCTCAGGAAGAAGAGGAGGAAGGGAGGAGGAGGGATGAAAAAAGAAAAAAAGTGGATGAAGAGGAACAAACGGCTCCCAAGGGACAGGAACATGTCCTCGAACAACCTGAGATCAGCAACGTGCCTCAACTGTCAGCTTATTAATGTGGCACACCCTTCTTTGCCTGCTTTATTCTAGGTTTGTATTTAATAGTTTTTAGTGTTAAACACTAAAAATGGTTTAGGTGCAACAAGGTGGTACCAGCGCACCGCCATGCCTTGCTGCTGCTCTTAGATTAATGGCACAACTGTGCTGTGAAGCTTCTTTTTCCTCACACAGGAGACGGAGGAGCTGCGAGACGATTATAGGGATACTGAGCCAATCCCACTCGCTGGTTATCCTTAAGCTCCAAGTGTTGATTTTGCTCCCTCTGATGTGTGGCCATGTAAGGGCTGTTGTCAGGGGCTGAGTGGGTTGTTTAGCATCTACACAGCATGATGTCTACAGAAGCTATGAAGCAATTCACTGATGAATTCACTGAAGTAACTGCAAGAAAGAACTTGAGGAAAATGGCTATAGGCATGCATAACATACTGTATAAATCTTATTTGGGGGATATGAGTTAAAATTCTGCAAATTCTTGCTCTATTTTTTTGTTCCAAAGCTATGATTTAGTACCTCTTTTGTCATTTCCTGAAGAAACAGAAAACCCAAAGCTCATGCGCATAGGTGTGCATTAAGTAATGAATAAAACTGTTATTAGAAAATAATCAACAATGGGGTGGTATTATGTGGCCCATTACTACCCTGAAGTTAACAGCATCTTCCCTTAACAGCATGTCTCAAAGTATTTTATTACTCTTATACCACAGCAATTTGCCAATTATTATACATTTTTTTTAATTAAACGTCATACTTTTTTTTTTTGCTGAGGAATGTCCATGAAACAAGTTAGTTCCTGTTATAACTTATGTTATAGCAGCTGTAAACAGTCATTCCCTGAGCAACCTCTCTTTTTTCTGTCTCTATAAGTTAGATAGAAGGAAAAACAAAGCTTGCCAGGTTAACGAAAAAAAGGAAAGCACATAGTCCTCTGTCCTCATGACTCTCTTATAGCATAAAACTTACTGACTGTTACAAAGTGATGCTACCTGAGATTCCTTCCATAAATGTTCTCCTTACAGAAAGCTATACTATATCAACAACTATGTTTTTCTTTTCCAAAAGCAGCTTCTTACATATCTGTTAACTTCTTTCTTAAAAGTTCACACTCAACAGTCTGACCTGACCTGTGCCCATAGAAATGAGAGGGAGAAACAGACCTGGCAATGACACGCTGTGGTAGAGGAACAAGGCTAGCTCACACTCTCCTGGAGAACGACAGTAACAGACGAGATGCCAAACACATGAGGTGAGGAAATGAGGTCAGTTTGCTGGAGCAAGATGCAGAGCACTCGGAAAAGGAAACATGGATCATAGCAGTAACTAATGGCTTGTTCTGCTTTCTTGCCTCAGACACAAAGCTCTTTTCAGCTTCAGCATAAGGGTGAGAGTCCAGATTCGCTTACACACACATACACACACACACACACACACATACAGACAAAAGGTTACTGAGTACAAACAGCTGGCCACACTGCACTGTACAATGGGTAGATGCATGGTGTATAACAAATAATCGTGTTGTTCTAAGTATGACATAAAGGAGGTTAAAGAAAGTGCGAAGAGGAAGAAGCGTTAGGATGCTGGATGTTACAAAGGGCTTGTAATATGTCACTATTCACTGTGCACTGCTATGAACACCTCAGTCGCCTAATGCTATATTATACCAGAGGATTATACCACAGTCCTTCTGAATTCTCAATTCTGATTGGTCAGAAGGTGTTGATTAGTTTTCTATAACAGCACAGCCCTGACAATAGAGCCAGCTACTGTAAAACAAGTAAAGCAAATACTTTTAGACTGATGCTCTTGTTCTAATACATTATTGTTTCTGTAGTAACAGCTAGTTCACAGGAATTCACAGGAATGTGTGGTGTGGTGGATGCTCCACATAATCTAAGACTAATAATAAATGGATAAAAATTGTGTTGTTATTTAACAAAGAAAAATGTATCACTGATATGGTGGAGTTTTCTGTAAGGAGACATTTATCTAATATTTGTGGAAGGAGTCTTCAGAGTCAGCGCTTTGTAACGATCAGTACCTTTTCCACCATGAGAGGACAGAGGACTCTGTCAAGCTGTGTTTTTTTGTCTTATTAAGAGAGAAAGAAAATGAGAGAGACTGTTGAGGGAACGACTGTTTATAGTGGCTATAACATAACTATAAACTGATTAAAGTGTGATTCTTTCTTTAATGAGTTAGAAAGTAATTAAAATTTGCCATAGCACACCACCCCATTGTTGAGTATTGTCCTATAACAGCACGTCCCCTCATGTTTATGGTAATATTAACTATCATATAATATTAACAAGTCTAACACCGACCGTGTTTTAAAACTGGGAAGGTTTAGCTGAATTGCAAAACTTTATAATATATCCATATAATCAACCAAGCCAAGCTGATTCTGCATCATTTAAGGCAATTTAAGCTCAGTCAAGTAGATCTTTTCTTTAGTCTTCTGAAACACTAAAGCAAACAATGACACAGTGGGAAAAAACAATCAAATAGTTACAATCTAATCTGCATGACACAAGTCCTTTTGTTGAAAGTCATGGTCAAAATACAGTCGAAACAATTTGGATTATCCTGTCTGCCTGACAGTCTCAAAAAAGAATCCTTTGTTCTGGCAAATCTTATAGTGGAATAAGGGAGTGGAATATCCCCTAACAGCCTGGAGAACCAAAACACAACAAAACAACAAAAAAAAACTACCTCTTTATTGAGATTCTTCATAATAGCGCACAAGATTCAGTAACAAAAACATAGCCCTTTGTCTCCAGCTTGTGCTTAGAGCCTGCCATGATTGTGCGTGTGTGTGTGTGTGTGTGTGTGTGTGTGTGTAATTTTTAAAGTAGGTCATCTTGTATATCTTCATAAATGTCAGAGAATCAATTGAATCAACTATCAGTAATGTACAAACTGGATGAAGAACAGCAAAAGCAAGTGGACAATGCAGACTTGACAAGACGGAGAGAGAGAGAGAGAGAGAGAGAGAGAGAGATCGCTTGACGAAGAAAGCCTTTTGTGGTGTTCTCAAATAAAAGATGTGTTTAAAACTGTTATCAGTAGAGTACAAAGCGAGAGGAGCTCAAGAGTAAAAGGCAACATTTTATCTTTACTTGTGCACAGCACTATAAATGACAGCGCAGCAGGAACAAGTAAATCAAGGTGTGCCTTGAAATGAATAAGCAGCATGTGATTTATTATTTTCCTAATAGCATTTTTTATGGAAATCCTCTGACTTGGCTCTGGCATGAATAATGAAAAGAAAAAGATGTGTGCTGTAAAGTGTGTTTGCTTGCTTGTAGTGAGTCTGAGAAGAAAAACTTAGCTCACAGCTTTGAGAAATCATGGTCTGTGGTTAAACAGAGCTCATGTTGGTCTGCTTAGCTCAGTGATTTGAGCAAGACTTCAATCCTACTCCTGCTGCATGTGTGGTTATTAATGAATTTAGGGGCAGCTGATAGTGAGACTTCGGCTTCAGAGCCAAGAACGTTGTTCTAGTAGCACTGGTCAGATGACAAGGAAAAATTTAAAGAAAATAAACAATCATGGCAGATGTTTAGATAGTAGATTTTTAATGTATTTTTTATCACACTCTGTAATGTGTTAATGTATTTTCACAGAAATATTCAGCTGTGGTCTAAAAGAGAGTTTTCTATAAGACCTTGGATGCCATAGAATCTGAAATGTTTTCACATGGAAAGTCACCATCTTGGGGAACCTTGGCAGACAGGAAGACAATTACATTAGACAGATTAACATCCAAATTATGGTCCAAGGTGTAGGATATTAGTTGATGGGGAGGCTATCTTTAAGATGTAAATTTTAAGCTATAAGCTACATTTGTTTGATGGTCACCAGAGACCCACTGTTTTTTATTCTTCATACAATTTGCAAGGAATGAGGAGTTCTTTGTGCCAGTTGTCTGTTTCAGATGACAATGAATTTCATTTCATTTGGGCCTGTTTGTTCATTTATATGATCTATTTTTCATCTATTAGTACCTCATACCTGTTCCTCAAATAAACTCTGGAATAAAATCAGAACCATTTTGGACCTATTTGGATTCAGTTACTTTTGGAATTCTTTGGAAGTATATTATGTCTTCTTCCATTACAAAATACAAAGTTAGCTAACATTGTATCCATAAATATTAGGATAGGAAATAGGAAGAATAGGAAAGTACTCAGTAAAAGTCGATTGGGAAACTGGAATAAAAAGAGGAATATGCTGTAAGTGTAACACAAATGGTATTTTTGTTTGCTTGGCCACTTATTTCTACCTTATTTCATTTATATGCATGTTCTAAGGAGCCCTATTTCCTCCCAGTAAATGTCCCACATTTCTGTTTTGAGTTAAAAAGGAGTGTTTTTGGTTAATACATCATGTCCAGGCACAGAACATCCAGTGTTTCTGCTTAAACTTGAGAGACACGCAAGTTTTATTTGCAGCGTCTTGGAAGAATATGTAATGCTAGGCCACAAACGAGTAACAATAGGTATTACAAACCTACACTTACTGATGATGACAGAAACAGACCATCTTCAACCAAGCTAGCTAGCAAGACTACCTGTGTTTACCTGTCACTACATCCAGTTTAAAGAAATCTCAAAGCAACACAACTAACTGAATGAAAAGAATAACTAAACTAAAGTGTGTAGAAATCCCACATGGACCTGGGGAGAACATACGAAACTCCTGACAGACAGTATCCCGAGCTCAGGATCGATCTAGGGACTGTGGAGCTGTGAGGTAGCAATGCTGTTATTAGTTCCTTGTAATTAGGTCTTTGCTAATACTGTTTCCTTGTCCTCAGTTTCTGATTTACGGCAACTGTAATATATGCGACATATCCAATATTCACACTGGGCAGCTAGATTGGAAATGGAAATAAATTTCCAGTTCAGATAAGCTTGTACTATTCATTTTGATGCAGAATGCAATGGGACATCAAGAACACTGGACACTGTCATTTGTGTCATTTCATATTTTAATGATGATGCTTAATGCTTTACTACCCGGCACCTGAAGAAACTGCTCTGCATTTTCCATTCAGCTTGCTAGTGATTCATAAAGCATTCAAGAAGTAATTACACTAGTGTAATGCATTGTGACCACACCCACCCCAGCACGTATAAGCAATTAGCTGCAATACTGCAAAGACAGCATTTCTCTCGCCTCTGTCCAAGCAACTGTTAACTCTACTGGAGAACAGTCAATAAAGAATGCTTATATAGTCTCATTTCATCTTCCAGCTCCTAAAACATGACAGTCTGGAAATTTAAATTAATGGGTCTTTATGACACACAGGCAGCTTCCATCAAATCCTTCTGAGCTCAGAGACCTTGTGGATATCATGCTAGAGACTGGACTATATGCGTATATGTGCATTCTACAACAGATGTCACTTTTTGTGAGTCCATGTCAAGTCTCAAGTCTTTAGTCACATACTGTAGTTAACACTTAAATCCTTAGCTGTAGTCATTTTACTGCACTGCTGTATTTCTAGAGAAAGCACTGCAGTGCACATACTATAGAATATAGTGCACATATTATAGAAACTATACAATATATGTAACAAAATAACACAAAGCATATGTACAGAATGCATAAAAACAACTGTATCATAACTTCTTTTGCTAGGTTTATGACTAGATATCCTTGGACTAGACATCCTCAGTATCCAAATGAACCAACATTTCTGGGTATGTTTTAATGTGTCTTATAAAACCTGAATTTACTTTGCTTATGTCCTGTATTTTGCTGAATTAATTGCACACAGCACTTCAGTTATATCTATCACATTGTTGTTACCAAATCTTATGCTAGCGTTATATTTAAAGCAGTGCATTTTTTAAGATGTAAAAAAAAGCATAAAACATCTAGGACTTGTAGAGGGAACATATTTGCATTTTAACATCTATAATCACCATTGTACAGCATTTGCTTGGGACAAACAAACCAACACATTTTTATCACACAGGCCTATTTGACATGTCAGTGTACCCCCTGTGCCTTCACCCAAATCCAGGCCCAAGACAACTTCTCCTGTGAAAGCAAGGTTGAATATAACCAATATACTATGACTAATGTACAATTAAATGTAATGTTCTTCACTAAATTATACTATGATACAATTAAAAATGTATTGTCGATGTCAGTAAAGTCTTACTACATTACTACTAAACAATAACTCAAACAAAAACTGAAAGAAACACCATAGCATATAAATGTAGTAGGTTCTTCTATTGGTCAGATTTTTTTTTTGTTATGGCTCAGGATAATAATCTTAACTGCTAATCATTATCACAACACATCTGAATATGTCTCACAAGGAAAATCTGTCCTTATCAGAAAGGCAATGAGTGACAATAACACTTCAGTTGTTATATTCACAATAGCTTCCTTAACAATAGCTTACTGCATTCACCCTATCTATTGTGTGACAATAAACAGAATAATCTTCTGTAACCAAGGATGCCTGTTTTCCTAACTTGCCTTTTGGATATGAGTCTCTAGTCCAAGTCGTGTTCCAAGTCAGTCAACATATGACACAAGTGCAACTTGTTCCTAAACCCATCTTTGCATCTTACACACAAAAATTCACACACATTTGTGTACCTTTGTGAAGACCTTCCACTAACATATTATTACTGCAGCTAATTAATGCCATGCCTACACATAAATCCATAAGCCTAATCATGACTTTAACCTCAGTGACCAAAAGCAAACCTTTTGGCTATTTTCATTTTAAAATAAAAGCTGCAGTTTTTTTTTTTTTAAATATTTTTTTCATGTCCCCACAAGGTCAAAAGTGTCAGATATCCTTATCCTTATAACCTTAACACACACACACACACACACACTATCTACACTATGAATTGATTCTTGTGAACCTAAATTGAGCAGGTGGATGGGGAAAATACAAACAAACAAGAAAAAAAACTCTATAGCTATATATGAACAAGTCATCTCAATCAGAGAGAGACCTTAAAAGTATCTCTATGTAAAATGGTTGAAATGTAGGTCAACCTATATCCATGAAGGAAAATGCGTTCTTGATAAATTATGGCCGCTCACATGTAAGCAACAGCACCAGTTCTACAGGTAATACAAGTTTATATATAAGATGTCCTTCACAGCACTTGTGACTCATCAAGACCTCTCAACAAAAAATCTCAAAACAGCCATGTTAATACAGGCCAATAAAACTGGAGTTTAATTTTTAGCAATATTCTAGCAGGAAAGAAGGATTTACCAGAGTGTTATCTTTGAACCTAAGAAGTCACATAAGGTTCCTTGATAAGAAAGATTAATGATGCGGAACTGACCAAAGCAACATGCACCTTTACTCATCCGGTAATGAGAAAAACCCTTATCCCTCATCTCCTCTCATTGCTTTCCTCTAATCTTCTCCCTTCCCCCAAGCTTCTGACAGCCACTACAAGCACCAACACATACAAGCACGGATTGCAACTGACAGCACAGTCTCCTGTAACGAAAGTGGAAGGACATAGCCTTAAACAAAATAGACCAAGATTATAATCTATTCCTCAATAAAAATGTTTTATGGATTGTGTTTCAGTCATTCTTTTAGTTGATAATTTCTGGACATGATACTGTCAAAACTATCATATTGTGGTTCATGAGCTATGTATGAGTTGTTTAAAAATCTGTCTGTTTGAGAAGTCATCTGTGTCAGTCTGCTATCCTGACAAGTAATTACATACCTCAATCATACTTTTTATCCCATAAGAGTCTTATTGTTAACTGAGATACTGAAACATTTCCACTCTGAGGCAGAAGCACAAGCTAAAACAGTTCTTGAATCAAAGTCGATCATGATCTAGTAATACTCCCTTTTAACTCATCTACAGATTTCCGCTGCTTACTCAACAAGAGAAACTTTCTCTCTGTCCACTGTAAGGGATTTGTAAACACTCCTATGGTTCAGAGTTTAGCTGAAACTGCTTTAGCAAGGGAGAGGCACAAGGCAGGACGCCAAGCTGTGAGAGTGAGTGTGCAGGATCAAGTTTACCATTACAGAACTGCAGCAGTGAGGAGGTGTCATAGAGAGAGCTGTAGCTGGAAAAGCTGTCCTCCATCCTCTCCCTGTGCTCTCCTGCCTCCTTCTTCACTGTCACTTTCACTGGCTTGATACGGTGACTCTATCTCCGTTCACCATCCAGCATGCTAGGGTCAGCCCGCCGTGGTCAGTTACCATGACAACCTGTCCCCTCTAGGGTGGCTGTCAAGCCAACTCGGTCCCAATCTCACTTACTCTCCAAAATAGGCTTGCAAGTCAACCCCCAAAAAGCAGGAGAAAATATACATATATATTTTTAAATGTCCTGTTCTTCTGTTTCTCTCTGCTTTTTATCCTTTATGACCTTCTCCAGAGCAGCTGTGGGCTGTGTAAACATCCACAAGAGAAACAGTTTTAGACAGCTTGAGCTCTAAGAGGAAGAGCTGCTGAGTGTACGTGTGTGTGTGTGTGTGTGTATGTGTGTGTTAGAGTGTGTGCAGTAAGAGTGTTTGTGTAATGTCGTGGACACACCAGTGAGCTGCCTGGGATTTCTCCCTCAGCCTGGTTTGGAATGTCCAATCAGAGCTCAGGTGGGTGGGGTTTCTCTCGAGTTACCCCACCCTGTAGCTGAGAGAGAGAGAGAGAGAGAGAGAGAGAGAGAGGAATATGAAACAGCAAAAGGAACTAAGGGGAATGACTTAGCCATGACTTAGCTGCTTTGGCAAGACTGAACTTTCCCTTGAGTGAAACAATATGCATACACCAGTCATAAGCATTCGACTGCTGAAGTCTTGGTGTTGACGGTTTAAATAGCCATTGCACTGTATTTATGAAAAAAATGAGTGCCCACACCAAACACCAACCAATTTAGATATCCTGTTCTACTAAAATTACACAACACACTAAAGAGTATTATAATGGCAAGGAATGTACATTCCTAGGTATTAAAGAAAGGAACACTATTGAACTAGACAGAGAAAGAGAACTAAACTCAAAGAGAAAAAACTGATGAAATGCTTTTGTATTTTTATGCCATAAAACAAGAGCAAACAACCTGTACTGAAGCTAAATACTGACATTCCAAGCCTTATCTTTTATATATTCTAAACAAATTATGACTTGGACTGAAATATCATCAAAGAGAAGCATAAAGGGAAGTGGGCTTTGGCAGTGGCCTACAGCAAACATCATGCCAAAAAAAAAAAATGAAGCCATTCAATGAGCTAAGCACAGATGCATAAGCATTAAGAGATGATTGCATGACCTCATTTTGTAAGTCTTTAAACAAAACCCACACTCGCTGAAAAAAAAGAAAAGGCAGCAATGAGAAGTCTGTTTGAAGCTTATCGCATGCCTCACAGCAACAATGGAAAGCAGCATTCTGAAGTGGAGATTCATGTCTGTGTGTTCGTGATTTGGCCTTGGCTGTCACCTCCAAACCTAAAGGACTAATCCCTTTGGAAAGCAAGAGACTTTCTCCTTCTCTTTGTCTATATCTCTCTCCCTCACCTCCTTCACTGTTGTGCTCTTCTGTCATTACACAACAGATTCTCTTGACCATGAATAAGAATCAAGTTCTGCTTATGGCATATAATCTTATGCTGGATTAAAGCCTTGACACAGACCCTACTGTCTGTTCCACTCAAGATCAAATGCTTATGAATTCCCAAAAGCCAAGAGAAATATCACAGTGATTCATTACTCTTTATAAATCTAGAGACTTATTGTGGTAACACTTTAAAGTCCACAAATAAGCAGTATACTAATACTTAACTAATGCTTTCATAAGGATGAATTAATACATTCACTAATTTTAGTGCATCAGGAAATCATAAAGCATATATACTATATGCACAAAAGTATATGGACACCTGACCATCACACCCATATGAGGGTCTTCCCAACACTGTTGCCACAAAGGTGGAAGCACACAAATGTCTAGAATGTGTTTGTATGCTCTTTGTTTTAACATAAAGGTTTTCCTTAACTGGAACTAAGGGGCCTAGCTCAAACATGTTCCAGCATGACAGGCCCCCTGTACACAAAGCGTGGTTCATGAAGACATGGTTTGCCAAGGTTGGAAAACTGCACAGAGCCCTGACCTCAACCCTACTGAACACCTTTGGGATTAATTGGAACAAGGACTGCGTGCCAGGCCTCTCACCCGACATCAGCACCCGGCCTCTCTAATGCTCTTATGCCTGATTGGGCAAATCCCCACAGCCACTTTCCAAACTCTAGAGGAAATCCTTCCCTGTTAGAACAGCACCAACTGTGGGGACCAACTCCATATTAATGCCCATGGTTTTTGAATGGGATACAGGGATGTGCTGGTCAGGTGTCCACATACTTTTGGCCATATGGTATATATGATATATAGATATATGGATATTGTATGCATCATATATGAATAGCCAGTGTTGCCAATAATGGCAATAGATGAGTAGTAAAATCTTGTTAACTCATTCTGTTAATTAATAAATGATTACAATATTAATAAAGTTCATTTATATTATTAACTGTTTTTTCATATAAAGTGTAGGCTAATCCAAGCTTTAGATTATCTGAAAGCGAGCACCACTAACAAGATTCTTTGAGACAGCCCACTTTATTGGCATGTTATAAAACAGTTTGATCCATTCAACCACAGGGTTAGGACAATGGTAAATGCTAATAACAGTAGTCCCTAAAGCCTAACTTAGTGGTAATTTTAGAACACTGTATTATAAACTTTGTGTTCCATACCACAGACGAAGATTTTAACAATAAGTATATTTCTTTTATTAACATTCAAAGTCCACTTTAATGTCTGTACACCTGCATAACCATGCAATTATCTAATCGGTCAATCAGGTGGCAGAAGTGAAATGCATGAAATCATGCAGATACAGGTCAACTGTTTCAGTTACTTTTCACATCAAACATCAGAATGGGGAAAAAATGTGATCTCAGTGACTTTGACCATGTTCGTGCCAGATGGGCCAGTTGGAGTATCTCAGAAACTGCTGATCTCCTGGGATTTTCATGCACAACAGTCTATAGTGTTTATACTGAATAGCACAAAAAAAAAACATCCGGTTAGTGGCGGTTCAATGGATGGAAAAATTTTGTTAATGGGAGAGGTCAGAGGAGAATGGCCAGACTGGTTCGAGCTGACAGGACACTCTTTACAACCATGGTGAGCAGAAAAGCATCTCAGAACACACAACACATTGAACCTTCAAGCAAGTGGCCTACAACAGCAGAAGACCGCACCACACCTGTCAGCCAAGAAGAAGTATCTGAGGCTACAGTGGGCACAGTCTCAGCAAAACTGGACAGTTGAGGTGACAGTTTTCCAATCTTCTACCGCCCAAAACATGAATCAGTTTTGATAAACCTGTGTGTACATGTGTATACATCAATTTTCATAAACCTGTGTACATGAACAAGCAAGGGTACAGGTGTTCCTATTAATTTGGCCGGTGAGTATATAAGATATTCTGTGTTAGGGTTTAGTTAACAGTTGGGAGTCAAAAATATAAAAGGGTATGCATATCCTTTTATATATAACCTACACTGTATGCACTCACACCCTTTATAGTGTAAATGATCTTCATTAATACTGAAAGTCATGATATTAATTGAGAAAATATTAATGCTTGCCTATTACCATTATTAATGCCTATCCATATATACGTAACTCAGAGGCTGGTAATGTAAATATAGCTTGGTAATATAATATATAAATATTTGTGTATATAATATGGCCATACTCACTTTATATCCAGTATTACATTTTATAATTTTGTACTGAATATGTTTTTTTTTATTATTTTGAATACTCGTGTTTGCCGTCTCTGCTTTTTGGATTGCTGCTGTGAATTTCCCTCCGGAATTAATAAAGCGAGCTATCTAAATTCATCATTATAAAAGCGTTAGTAAATTATTAATATATTACTTATTTGTAAACCTTATAGTTAAGTGTTACCCATATTGTTACTAGGTTTTTGTCTCTTCTGATTCAGGATTCTTTCTCACGGATTTTGCACCCATTGTATGACTGAGGATCACTAGGGCTCTTAATTTTTAGTGCCTCAGTTGTCTGCATGATAATCGAGTCTCAGAGCGCTCAGAGGGGAAGCACAGCTTATTGGTGCTTAGAGATTAGAGAGCAGTGTGTCCCCTCCTGCTCTGGGACAGACAGAGGGAGGAAGAAATGAAAAGAGAAAAGGGGGAGAGAGAGACTGGGATGAGAGAACGAGGGTATAGCCTCCCTCCGCTGGCAGCTGGACGGCTCAATGCCCTGTTATTGTTCTCCTGTTCTTCTGGGTGCGCTCTCTTTCTCTCACACATAAACACATGTACACATTTGATTTAAAAAAAAAAATACACAAACACAAGAGTTAGGACTCAATAAGAACTGTCACTTAAAGAATGTGTAATGTGTTCAAACCATTACAGGCACTATATAGTGACAGCAACATTTACAGCTCTAATAGTAAGTACCAGATATATCATAATGAGGATTAATATTGCACCGATTAAACCATCTGCTGGTTGTGAATTTTGTTTTATTTGGAATACTATAATATTGGAGCTCAGCTATATTCATAAGACACTCACTATACTAGGTGAATCAATCTCCTCAGCTACAAGACCTGTGCATGATTATGATTCTCCAAAAACAGATTTCAACAGTGGATTTCCTGGTGTGTTATAATAAATGTCAAGAGGTTATGAGGATAATCAAGGGGCAGCAGAGCATGACACTGCCTGTGGTTCAGACTGTGACTCCAGCTGTAGAGTTCTCTGCTCTGCTGCTTCCCACTGAGGAAAACTAATGAGAATTACATAGAGCCATTGCTTCACATAATAACATTCAGGTGTGAATAAGATGCAAGCGTCTTTGTGTGTGTTTGTGAGTGTGAGAGGGAGGAGGAGGAGGCGAGATGGAGTGGAACGTTGCACATATGGAGTGTGTTAATCATGTGCTAATGCCTCATTCAGAGCAGATTCAAAAAGAGTGTTCAATAACACTTTGTATAAAAGGTGAAAGAAAGAAACTGATTGTCTGTATTATTAAAGAGACAGAAATGTGTTCATATATCTAGATTAAGGCTTTCAGAAATCACCAATTTAAAGTTAAATCAACCTAGGTCAGCCATGTTTATTGTGAACGCTTCTCCTAGCAACAGCAGCTGTGCACGAAGAAGTCATTATTCACTGAATATTCTTTCATAGTCAATACTGCAAGGAGAATATAAAAGACCAAGCCGACAGTGTTTGGGTGAAGCACAAGGCTTTCCAGAAGAAAAAGCCTGCTTATATCCCTAATTTACATATCAAGAGATGTGGCAGCTAACCTGAAAATGAGAGCTGTAAAGATCTGGGTGGTGCACATTTTAATTCTAAAGGAAGACTTGAGATATTTGAAGCATTTTATCCAATGCCTTGATCGCCTACAGTTATGTATGAAAAAGCAAGGTCTTCGTTCTGTAGTATAAAAGTGCATCTTTGATTGATGCTTAAATTTAGGCCTTATATTTAATTTTGTTTTGATGCCCAGAACAAAAGAAACCGCTGACTAGACAGGTCATGACATAACAGTATCTTTATGTTAAATTAAATAATAAATTGTATTATGTAAACAATTTGCCAATCACATCTCCATTTTCAACTAGTGTTGTAGTCTAGAAAACTATGAACATAATCATCTAATAATCATCTAATAAAATAATGTATGAAAATCATATTGTTTATGTCTGTTTAAGTATATACACTTAATTATTTATTATTTACTTACTTACTACACTTTATTTTTATTATTATTTATAATAATTATTAATAATTATTTTATTACATGCCCTTCCTTTACTTCTTTGTTTGAAATATCAACTAACTAATACTGATTCAAAATGGGGGCTGCCCTTTTTTGAAATAATGATAAAGATTTTTTTTTTTTTTTTTGATATATGAGGGAGCAGAGCTGGTTTACATCAGTGAACTTTGCAGAGAGACATTACATTGGAATTAAAGGTGAATATAGCATACACATACCATAAACACATACTTTACCAATCAGTGCACAGCCTGAAATGTTTAAATTTTCCGTTACATTTATCTTTTTTCCACTGGAAACCTCTAGATGGGCAATGTAAACCAGACTGTTAATAACAGGTCTGTGGTCGTCTGGAAAAGCAAACTGATGCTGAACAATAGGCTCATTTATATGGTAAACACCAAAACTAAACCATCTCCTTCATTATATAATCCCTTTAGATAAAAAATTACGTTATAACAAGCAACTGCAAAATCCCACGCACCCAATTTTAAAAATCATAGCTGTATTTTCCAATATTACCATCTACCACCTGCTCTCGGTCATCCAGCTGGTGTGGGACAAACTCTGACTCATGTGATACTCACACACTTCTCCAGGACGTTTTTTTCCCCCCTCAGCCTGTGTAATATCACCACTGTGTAGCGTCTGTTGTTCCGAGAAGCTGTGTTCAGCATGCCAAATTGAGATGAAGGTTGGCTACTTCTATCTCATCATAATGCCCTCTCTGTCCCTTCTCCAGCTCTTATTCACCCATACTTACATGATGATGTCATTAAAGCCTGGATTAGCTCTTGTAAGCCCACTGCAACTTCCTCAAGCTAAGCCAGTTACGACACCATTTTCATGCTTTGTCATAACAGTAATAAACAGCTAAATGATATGAGTTGCCCATGACGTTTCACTTGCGTAAATCACGAGTGGCTTTGTAAGAGTTACACCTTGAAGCTGTGCAAGGGTTGGGGTGTGTACAGGATCTAACCCAAATTGCAAATTACTCATAAAATCACTTATTACTGCAATGACAGCTGGACAGAGTATCATGCACATACACATCATCACAAACTATGGCTCATGTAGTATAAGCCAGAAATCTCCCTAGTTTAGTTGATCACAGGATATTTCTGCACTTAATTCAACAGAAGTTCATTTATTAGACACTGCACACTGTCACTCTCTAAATCACTGTTCTCCATATCAGTATTTCAGTATTTTAGCTGTGTGTAGACTTCAGAGAAGCAGTGATATTACACATCTGACTTGAGCACTGTATTAATGTTAAGCCCCTTCCCCCATTTCCTGCATAGGAACAGACACACAGTACATCATGTACACACATATAGTATAAGGGAATTATCAAGTTTGGGAGAAAGTCCACGCCTGAAGCTCCACCTTCTTCCTACTTAACTTCCTATAAATTCCCATCTCTTCTTTTCTCTATTCGTAACAAAATTCCCATACCCACCGCCTCCTTATCTCCTCACTACTATTCAACTTTTCTACCCTAAGACACTTCAGTGGGTGGGCTGTCTGTCTAACGCAAAGCAGAAGCTGCCCAAAACCCCAGATCTACTTCTCAAAGTTCTCCCCTTTATTCCAGTTCCCCAATCATTCTCCATGATGTTTATTTGAAGATGTGGGCTGCACTCGCAATCTGTATATAGCACACTACACTAGCAAACTCATTCTTCATTATTTCTCATAGAGCACAACCTGAAATATACAAAAAAATTCTTCTGGAGTGCCGAGAGCTCTGAATAAACATATAGACTGTCATTCATTAAATTATGATTGTATTGTTTTAAATGTTAGAGACCTCCTATTCATTTATTTATAGTACTTCTGTGATCTATATAAAGCCTTGAGCACAGGCTCTAGATCCTATTCTTATATTAATCTCTTGGTGAGAAATATAACTAGCCTGTGCCTGGTCAGAGTGCAGTAGACATCTCACTTCAAATCTAGCACTCACATCACATTACCAGTCTCAGACAGTAACTCTCAGACAGTAACTGTCAGACAAAGACGTCTGTCTGTCTGTCTGTCTGTCTGTAGACCATCTCCAACACAACATGCCAGGTAGGAAATCAATTTTGAGCTGAACTCCTTCTCAACAAGGCAGAGGAAGGCCATTACATCCTCCACTCAAACTGCAGCTAAAAGCTGAGGAGAGATGACATGAAGATGCCTTAAAGCAGCATTCCTACCATAGTCTTGATTGTTAATGGATTACATGAAGGCACTAATTATATTTGGCTACCCACATCAAGTCTGATATATTAAACCTAATATATGGATATTTACCTTCAAACTGATCTTACTTATCTTGACAGGAAAACTAGGGCTGGACAGATTTTTCATGTTTCGCATTGTCCTGGCTGATATGATTCCGGGTGGGCCAGTGCATCAGTGAAGCATGATCATTTTTGCTGAGCAGTAAATAAATGAACGCTGGTGGCTGCTTGCCACAAATGCAAAACTGTCAGGTCTTATCATGGGGAAAATATGTCTCATTTATATTTCTACAGAGAAGGGTAGGAGGAGGAGTCACCCATCCAAAGAATAAAGATGAAGGGGATGGGACACGAGAGCGCAGCAGCTGATCACGGCAGGTCAGCTTTGAAACCTGATGGAAAATTTCAAGATAATTTAAGAATTTAGGTCATATAGCATCAGACAACCCTTATTATTGGCCTACTATTATTTGGGCTTTGTGTATTATTATTATTATTATTATTATTATTATTATTATTATTATGAAGACATACAGAAGGACTATTTTAAGAGTTATGGGTGAGTCACCTAGCCTATTTACACATCAGTTTAAAAACATGAATTATTTTTTAACACACCAGTTGCCCATCCTTTCTTAATAATAATAATAATAATAATCAATTTATAATTAATTATAATCACTAATAATAGATTTAAAATCAATTATAATAGATAATAATCTATTTATGAAATTCATTTTAGTCATACTATTTAAATCGATGCATTGATCCCAATTGTCTGATTGTTATACCACTAGAAGTAGTAGTGGTGGTATCACATTATTAGGCCCCAATGAGTAATAATTGCATAAACCATATGGTGCACATACAGTATATGTTATATCCTAACACAATAATTGTTACTGCACAGTTTATTGTGTAAATTAGAGGTCTCCCATTTACAGAATCTGTAGCCCTCAGTCCTCTTACTATAATATAGATACACAGCGACATCCAGTGGTTTATGAAAGATAATCCCTTCCAAAGGTTTAGGATGATTAAGGATCATCCTAAATTCCATCCATTTTCCATACCGCTTATCCTACACAGGGTCACGGGGGAGCCTGGAGCCTATCCCAGGGGACTGGGGGCACAAAGCAGGGGACATCCTGGACAGGGTGCCAACCCATCGCAGGGCACAGTCACACACACACACTACAGACAATTTAGAGATGCCAGTCAGCCTAAAACACATGTCTTTGGACTAGGGAAGGAAAACCCTGAAGTACAGGGGGAACAAACTCCACATGCACTCCACGTGAGAATTGAACCCCCAACTCCAGAGGGGCGAGGCAACCATGCTAACCACTAAGCCACCATGCCCCCAATCCTGACTTATTTAACTTAAATATTTTTTTTAATTAAACAGAGCATGTATTTAAAATGACAATAATAGTATCATCAGGTCTGTATTCCTGACAGAATATCTGTCTTTTTCTTTGCATATTGTTTTAATTTGTCTCTTTTGAACACATCGTTTAGTTGAGAAACGTGCTGCAAAAACGAAAAAATTCTGCTTGTGTTCTTGTTTTGAAACCTGGATATATCACATAATCGCACTAATTTTGTATGAGACCTCATTCTGAGACTCAGACTTCTTCAGCATCACACAATAGTTTTCTTGTTATGTTAGTGATTATGTAACGCAGACTGATTAAAAACAGCACCTTATTAAACAAAGACTTTATTCAGAGTATTGAATGCGACTTCAGAAACATGGCCTCATTATGTATCACTGTACGCACAGATCTGGTACATGGATTACAAATTGCATGACTAAGCAAAAAAACAAAAAGGAAAATCTTGCTGGAAGCATAAGCCACCAAACAGTTATTTTTCATATGTGTTCCACTAAAATATTATAAATGAATTTAGCCAGATGGCATGTGGCAATAAGAACAAACACTTACTGTTTGTGAACAGCACCCATAATGCAATGCCACAGTTTGCCCTTTTCCTTTCATGCCTCACTCACTTATATTACCAATAATGCAAAATGGACTATGATAGTTGATTAAGCTGTGATTCGAATCCATAAACATAAACTTGCTTTCACTGGAAAAAATGAAACCATCTTGCTCTGGCTATAAAACGCAAACAGATTGGATAAAACTACTGAACAAGATAAGATGACCTTTGATGATAATATGAGTGTATTCAGTCACAACAAGTCAACCCAGAAAATTTCATCATGTCAGACACAAGTTATTTGGGTGAAGCTACATACAGTTAATATGCACTACAGATACTCTTCTGTAATAATAATAATATACAAACACGTTGTTTTACAAAACGCTTTGGATGCTGATTGTGCTCGGAATTTATTCTTAATTTTCATTAAAAATGGTTTGTTTTAAACAAAAAAAAGGATTTTACTCTTTATAGTTCTCAAAGTCTATTTGCAATACATCATGTTTCAAATTAAGATGTAGTATGAAGTGAGTAAAATATGAGCTTTCCACCAAAGGCCTCTACTGCAGCACGTTAGCAGGTAAAATATTTATTAGCAACTGACCTACAGACCAGGAGGGAAAGTGGCAGAGTTGTCTATTTATATCGGATTGTTTCTGTTGTGCTGCCAGTAAAGCAACCATCAGCTTTTCCTAGACAACACACGTTATCTGTGGGGAAACAGACCATCAGCATTTGTCTGCTGGATGAGTGCTTATTGAACCTATAAGTACACAGTCAATAGACACATGACACCAGAGTATTTAGCTGATGCATCAAATATAGCCTATAGGGACTAAGTGAGCATTGAAATGTGCAGATAATAACACTTTTTTCATCATGGTATGACAGAGCTCATTATACATCTCTCATACTTCAATGTGCACACAGACATACACACTATAAAATGTGTCTTGGTTCTATGATGATATTGACCATTGAATAAAAGAAGCCATATAAGGCAGAAATCTCTGTGCACTTTGAGCAGAATTTCTGCAGTATGAGCTGTCCCCATGGAAAGGGTCCAAAAAACAAAGTGAAAAACAAAGCCTAAAAAGTTACTCTGACACTCTACACTCACCCATTGCAAGTCCCTCGCAGTCTGACATCATGCACAGTAATGGAAATGTCTCACAGGAAGGTTGTTTATTAGTGAGTCTCCTATGCAAGGTACCTGAAGCAATGCACACAGAGAGCACAGAGACTGTGGACACCACCAACACCGCTCCTGCCCTCTCTGGCCAGTCGATGACCATGGGATGCTAAGAATGCACAGCCAGCGTTGGTGGACTGTCTGCTATTGGATGATAAATATGTTTACACCCCTCCCCTTCCCCTTCTCAGTCTATTTAATCTGATGGGCCTTTACCCCAGGAAGGCACTGTGCCAGAGTATGAGTGCAATCACTCCTATTTTAATACCCATTAGAGCACTCAGGGTTGACTGGGGTTTAGAGATTATTTTCCACCAGAAAAGTACACTGAAGACTTACAGAGCATGTCTGTTTGTGGTTTAAGTTCTGCTGAGAAGTCAACCATATATCCCATTTAAAACAGAGAGAAGAGAATCCAGAGTCTATCATAAATTATTTATAGAATCATATCTAGAGCAAATAAAAATACTTTTTATCTTTCCTCCCAGGTGTTTTGTTATGATACAGGCTGAATACAGGGCTGTGCTCAGCTGCTTTACCGAACATCCACCAGATGGCGCTGTTGTAAAACTTCTCCCTGAAAAGAACCCTGTCAATCCTTACACAAATATTTTCACACATTTATTATTTAAACCTGCTTTACCAGATTGAGAAAAGGTCTACTTTTTATATATTTTTATTTATATTTATATTTATATTTTGTTGTATTGGAACTTGTATATAAATTGTATAATGTTTATGTGATTGTCTAATTTTTTTTAAATCAATTTTCATTCTTCACAAAATGAAAAATGTACTCTTTGGATATTAGAATTAAAATGATAATTTCACTCTATAGAGAAGGACTTTTACAGAACAGCTAATTGTAAAATGATTTCTTTATTGTTTAACCAAAAAACACCATGCGCTGTTATTATATACTGTAGCAATATATATATATATATATATATATATATATATATATATATATATATATATATATTGCACATGCAAAGAAATGCTGTAAAGATGCCTTCAAAAATAATGAAACTAAATGTTTCTACATTAAAAAAATACTATAAAGAGCAGTAAACAGTAATAAATGAAACAAAATCAATATTTGGTGTGACGATCCTTCACTTTAAAAAAAAAATAGTAGTCTCAGGTACAATTTGTGCAGTTTTATAAGGAAATGAGCTGTAAGTTTCTTCAGCTCTTCTGGAGACTTTGACTGTCACACTTTCTTATTTTTGCAGCAAAACTGCTTTCTTTACTGACATACAAACAGTTTTCTGTAACATTTAATTTTGTGCTGGAAAACTAATTTTAGGAAATCTAAAATGTTTTTGTACTGAATCAATAATGTAGAAGTCATAAAAGAAAAATCCATAACAAAGTTTGTCCCAAAAAGAAAATAGGGTGCCTAAGACTGTACTGTATACACACACACACACACACACACCGCCCCCCACCCCTTAGTACACAATTTGTATGTATAAAAACCAATATCTATTTAACATATTTAAATATGTACAATAATATTTTGACTATTTATAGGAGCCATAGAGATTTTTATTCCTGAACTTTCCACTCACAGAACACATTACATTCAAGTATACTGTATATGCCAAGGTAATTTATAACAAAGTTTGTACTAAAAGACTATATATATATATATATATATATATATATATATATATATATATATATATATATATATATATATATATATGCCAATGTTTGGTATAAGATCTAATGTTTAACCTAAATCCAACAGTAATCAACATTTTGGGAAATGTCTCTGTAATATCCTTCCAATTATGAAATGAACAATGTCAAAGTTCACGAATGCAGGTGATCTAGAAACCGGGATTTTGTTTAAGAATATAGATATTAACTGATTTTGAGGGAAAAAAGTTTTAAAAATAGAATGTGGTTTAATGTTTCCACTCTAGTTTGATCAAGAAAAAAAAGTGTGTATATTTATGTGTATATCAAAATGACAAACAAATTGACAGATATGTCAGGAAACGAGCTTTTCAGGGATATATGACTAAGTGTGTGGAGCCTAAGCCTTTTCTGGAGTTATTAGGTTTAAGATAATGTAGTAATCATGAGTGTAGAGAAACTGTGAAATTAACCACTTTCCTGTTGAGTTATGATATTTTTATTACTGTATAGAGATAGATATGCAATTTATCCAAAAATCTTAAAAATTATTGGCATGACCAAAATTGTTGTTTCTATCTATAGTGTCTTGTAAAAGGAAACCTGTTCCATGATGTTCCCAAAAGAAACATTAAAACTTATAAAAATAAATCAATAAAATAATAATTAAATAAAATAAATACTTACTATACAAATGCTTACAATAAGCCATTAGAAGGGTTTTCTTGCAGGGTAATGCTCCTGAGCACTACATTAAAATTAGCCTGCACTTCCAGGCTGATACATGACATTATTTATTGTCAGGAAGTCTAGTGGATTAATTAAGATCGTCTAAATCCAAGCACCCTCTAAAGTTTTATAAGCTGAAATAAGAAAAATACACGGAAATAGTGAACAAATAGTGCTGCTATAAGTATTCAGTCTTGCCCACTGCAGTCTGCTTATATTACGTAGCCTAATCCTTTAGGCCTCAAACACATCTGGTAACAATTCTTTTGATACAACATGCAGACCTCTGCCTGCGTTTAATTTTCTGCTTTTTTTAC
>CM040463.1:18511847-18525280 GCA_022758105.1 Pangasianodon gigas
TCTAAAGTTTTATAAGCTGAAATAAGAAAAATACACGGAAATAGTGAACAAATAGTGCTGCTATAAGTATTCAGTCTTGCCCACTGCAGTCTGCTTATATTACGTAGCCTAATCCTTTAGGCCTCAAACACATCTGGTAACAATTCTTTTGATACAACATGCAGACCTCTGCCTGCGTTTAATTTTCTGCTTTTTTTACGCTGTTTTATTGATTTATCGATATATGTTACAGTTTTATATTTATTTGCTGTGTAGCCAAGACTGCTTATTTTGCTGTGTGCTGTGAATGCCACACTTAAGATCGATTGCATTGCAGAGGTGTTTGGTCTCTTACAGGCCTTGCTATTTCTGTGCTCATGTTGGTGTGCTTCCCAGGCAGTAAACTGAAAAAACTTTAGGCCTGGTCATCAAGTCATAGCAGCCTCTGTTCATTTGGTTGTTTAGTAATCCCAGCTTGTAGACTGATTACTTTCTTGAGTAATCAGTTTGGCCTTGTGAGAGTTTGGCATTGAGTGATTTTCAGGTCTCTGTCAATCGTGTGAGCTTAGCTTTCTCCCAGGCTCAGCATGAGCACCCCAGACCCTCTGGGACCCCTACCTCCATAGCTCACTTTGATCCTGTTTGCAGAAAGGTTTACAGAGGACATGCTTTCTCTAAACGTAACCTCTTCCAACCCTTCTGCAGTAAGCCCAGTCCCAAGTTGGGCTATTTTCATTTGCAGAGCACTAAAAATGAAACATTACCACACCCAAAACACAAATATTGTACCTATTTTCACTATTAGATTTTGATCAAAAAATGTCTCGTACTAAAGAAAATAAAAATATGTTTCACCCCAGCTAACTTGTTGGGAAAAATGTTAACAGCAAGGACACTTAGACTATCCAACATCCATTATGGACTTCCCACAATGAATCATTAATACATGCAGTAGTAACAGCATGTTAAATCCATGATTGGCATTTAATTGGTATTCTTAAGAGCAATTGCCAGCCCTGTTCTAGTGATCAAGGGTAATGAAGTCTTAATGGTGCTAAATTTAACAGCCTCCTCAATGATTCCTTAACTGTTTTATGGCCATTGAGGCAATTTGCTAATTACATCATAGACTTTAAGCTGACAAATTTCTGCCTTAATTGTGGCAATAAGATCACAGCACACATTTATGATGCCAGATCTCAGTTTACCCACAAACCAAACAAAATCTGGTTTCACACTTTAAGTAAAGAAACACAAAAGACAACTATTGAATTGCTGTACATATTTTTAAAATGGTTTGTAAAAAAACCAATAAAGAATTTGGCTTATATAACAAGCATTAGAGTAATTTAAGGTCATCGTCGTTATCATTGTCTTCTTCTGGATGGTTTTCCTTTACAAAGGATCCAAAGCTCTGCTCCTCACTTGGGCTTTAACCTTTAAATGTTTTCTTGCTCACTGTGGTAACTGCACTGGGTCCTGTAAAGCATCAAATTTGAAATGCTTATATTTGCTTTTCAGACCTCAAACAGCTCAGACCTATGCTACGGCCAAGATGTCAAGTTTTGTAGTGCATCTGATACTGAATTGCTCCATTTCTAAACTCCTTCCATTATTATTTCCAACACCTCCATCTTCAGGCTGTTCCTCAGCGAGCATACGATACAATGAATACATGTATAGGTGTATGTTCTTGGCCATGCCGATGCACCTATAGAAGATAAATGGAAAACTTAGCTTCTAGCACTTAGCTTATTCTAGGACGTTCTTTTGTGTGGTCAATGTAAGTGAATCTTTGTAGATTATGTGTATATATTGTTAATTTCTTTCACTTTGGATAAGAACATCCACTAAATGACTAAACATACATGTAAATAAATTCATACAACTATGTGAATTTCACTAAATTTGTACAAAGCATGACAAAACATGCCAATAAAACTGACCAGTGGTTTGAATTAAAAAAAGAAAGAAAACCTCACCTCACACAACATAGTTAACGCTAAACTAGCTTTTAACCAGTCATGAGGTTAACAGATCTTCAGAAACAAAAGGCTTGGAGAGCTTTTTGGCAAGAATGTAGTTCTTTCTACCCTTCCCCCCTTCCCTTCGTCTCTGAACTCAAACCCTGCCTGTCCGGCCCTGGGGCAGCAGAACGACCAGCCAGACAGAAGATGATTTACAGAAACTGTGTGTCAGGCCATGGCGATGGAATGAAGTCCTGGTGAACACGCTGTGATGAATGAGCCTGGGTTGTTTGAAGAGGAGGAGGGGAAAGGAGAAGCGGGAGTTACCTTCAAATGCAAAAAGCTGATCTGAGAGTAAACTCTGATGTGTGTTCAGGGGGGGCAAGACTCTTAAAACACATTAATCCTTAGGTTTAACATGAAGAAGGCTACTAGCAGAAAGTTCAGACATCCTGGAGGCATATATCATGAATGCAGCTGTCAGCACATGCTATGATCATACTCTAAAATTTAGGAGTATGTGTATAAGCAAAGAAGCTTCAGCAGTGAAACTCATCTTGCAGAATAGACTGTAATTATCTAAAATGCTCAAGCCAGTAGTGAGACAGAGAAGTCGACTGTTTGCTCTTTAGGAACTGTAAGTTCTTTACATTTGGGGCCCCAAGTGCAGCTTAAAACAACAGTGTCCATAGGCAGTAATGCCCCTTGACGGGTTCTCAAGCTGACAGCACTGGCTTGTTTTTGCCTACATATCATTTCCAGATGGCGGTCAGAAATAAAAACGATGGAAACACTTTGGTTGAAACTGGAAACTAAAGAAACAGAATGGAGGGTACTGAGTGGGGTGCAATAACAATTCCATTCACTATCACACTAGTACCCAGCTGATGGTTTAACCCAGAGGAACAGAAGCCCACTGTGACCATCAGGAGGTAGAGTAGAAAGAATTCTTCTCTACTCCATCTCTGCATTTTCGTACTCTTCAAATATCCTAGAAAATTCTCTGTTTAAGGACTATTGACTTTTCACAGTAAGCAACAGAATTGTGCTTGAGCTTAAAATAGTTTACGAGGTTTGTGTAGAAAATATTCAGTGTTAGAACTGAGCAAAACAAGCTATGTAAGCTATCTATTCTTGTATTATACTCTTAAGATCTTACAAAAAGGAAATCATACTCCATGATGAATGCACCATGGTTGTTTGAGGAGAAGGAGGCAAGGAAAGAGAGGGGGGTTACTCAAGAATGAAAACACTGATCTGAGACTATGTTCTCGTGTGGTGGAGAACATCTGAGATCCCAAGACTTGTGTGAGATTCTGGATGCATTTGAAAGCACATGAACCCATTTAGCATTAAGCAACAGGCAGCTGGGGTCATATATGAAATGTAGTTGTTGGCACATATTATGATTATTCTCTGACCCTTAGATGCATAAACTTGCATTTATGAATAACTGAATGGTCTGAAACAGCACTGAGACTACTAAGTCCCTTCTTTGCCCCTTAAGATCTCCTAGAATTTTTTGGGCACCCAAGTGCAGCTTGAACCAGCAGTATCTAAAGGCACTAATGCCCCTTGACACAATCCCAAGCCAACGGCTCTGACTTGCTTTTACATATCATTTCCAGATGGAGATTGTGAATAAAAATCATGGAAACTGCTCAAGTGAAACATGAAACTAAAGACACAGTATGGAGAGTAGAGTGGGGTGCAATAACAATCCCATTCACAATCAGACTAGTACCAAGCTGAAGGTTTAACCCAGAGGAACAGAAGCCCACTGTGACCCTCGAAGAGACAGAAAAGAAAAGAACCTCTTTCTGCATTTCCTTGCTCTTAAAATAACCTAGAAATTTTGTTTTAAGTATTTGTTTTACTTGCCACCCAACTAACAAGCTTACGGTTCTACTCATTTTTGGTTGTTTGAACATTCAATCTGTTAGGTTTCTACATTCCTACAACATTTTTAGTTTTTTAGTTAACTTAACACTCACATTAGTTTTTGTCTAAATAGGAATATTACCTGAGCAACATTAACTTGAGCCATTATTATATATTACGTTTGTAGAGCATTGCAGGAACGTAATTGGAAATTTATAGCTTAACATTTTTTAAATATTTTACGGAATTGTCTCATAACTTAGTTGGTGAGTAAACAAGCACACATTTAGGGTAGTCTAAAATTAAGTACAATTTCCATTTTCTAATATCGGGTGTAAAAAGTTAGAGCTTACTGTAATCTCATCAGGGCTGCAGGAGCTATAGCTTTGTTTGTTTTCTTTTCAAACATTAAGTCAAGAAAAACACTGTGGTCAAGAATTTACGTTACAGGAAGGAATATAACAGACTATTTTAAAACCTTAGCTTTTGGTGCCTTTTTAGGATGTTAACAAAACCACAAGAATTGGTGGTTTTTTTTGTGCTACCAGAAAACTTATTCCTATTTTTGAATATTGTTTTGGAGTGGTATGACAGATGGACAACCCCTGCCCTCAGGTGAGTTCCATTACTGCTGATTATTCAAGTCCTTATTTTCAATGTGTCGGATAATTCAGGATAATTTCAAGAAATCTTATCAGAGCTCATGAAACCACAGGACAGGGAATGCAGGGGGGGAGCAATGAGCTCCACATTAGTCCTGGGCAGCAGCATGGAGCAACCCTGCTTATCTGTGCATATCTAAAATAGCACTCCTGAATGGAGAGCCAGATGGCTCAACCATTCTTGTGCTAACGGCAGATTTACTTTAATTGTTCTTAATGCGCTTTTGTTTTTCGGGTCTCTCCATGAGAAAGGGGCTCCAAACAAGGAGCATTTACATGTAATAATTAAACCATAATGACCCCGCAAGTGATTAATTAGTATGCACTGGAAAGGTTTTGTGTAAACTTTGCGGGGCACAGTATGCTGCAAGGCTCTCCATTGACAGACTGAAGGTAGGGGAGAACCCACAATGCGGAGTGGCTGCTTTTAAAAGTGAATAAGGGAAGAGTATTGACACCACACATAAGACTTTCCTATTAAATAACCTGAGAAAAGAAGGTACAAAACAAAACACTTTTATTAATTTCTTTTAACACAAAAACATACTGCACAACATATCAAAAATGTCAAATAACAGTAACTCTTTCTCTGAAAGAACAACTAATTCAATCACATCCACTGGATGAAAATGTACAATAACAATAAACTACAATAAAAATGAACTGCAGTGATCAGTAAAGTGATCCTAAACAGCTATTCAGTTGTAGAACTACAGCTCAGCTCCTACACAGCTGTAATTTCAGTACTTTTTTCCTTGCCTGTTGCAACACTGTGTTTAAGGCATACCAGCATGCAGCGCAACGCCGCAGAACTGCTGGCTCCATTAACATCAAAGTAAATCTGTGTAAGAGCTTGTATAGAATAGGCTCAATATCCTTTCATTGGACTGTGCCATACAAACACAACAGCACAAGGCAAAAAACAGAGGGCTGGGTGTTTCTTTTTGTGTAAGGAGAGGTAATTATACCTGAAGGGAAATCCTTTTAGACGTTTCTTGGCAGCGTGCAGCATTGGCAGGCAGATCAAACAGTCTTTTGAGTGTGATGCCTATAAATACATCTCGTTCATTCACTTCATAGTTCTCCCTCCCCCACAGCACCTCTCTTTCTGTCTCGCTCTCTATTTCCCCCTCTTAAAGAGTAGCTGCCGAGGCTTTGGCCGTCCTCACGTAGACTGTCGAGCTCACATCTGGAACCAGATGACTGAAGCCACTTCTGAATGAGGCAAGAAGTCGACCTGCAGACAAGTAAAGGCAAAGAGCATATATGCTTAGGAACACACACTTAATAAAAATGTGCTCAGAATTTTTTTTTTATCATAATGAATAGTAGAAGCTGTGATGAAAGCTGTTCAAACACATTAAAAAACTGAGCATTGGGATGCTAATGTATGCATAATGTGAGACAGCGGTGGTAGAATTCACATGCTGAATTTATAAAGCTTAACATTACTCAATCTTACATTCAGAATCATCTGCAACTTAGTCATGCTCCACGTTAGTCCAGGTGTAATTGTAATGCTTATTACAAAGCAGACAGTACATTTGGTTTGGGTTTTGTAGGAATGACTCACTGTGTAACTGTTATTCATTACTCATATGAGAGAAATGCTAACCTGTCCATGTCTTTTGGTCACTGAGGGAGAAGCTGGTGCATTGTGGGTGAGAGTTGCAGATGTGGGCAGCCTCTGTAGCACTGTGCACAGACAGCATGCATCCTTCATGGTTGTAGGAAGGCCAGCACTTGTACTCCTTATTTCCAGATGTACCCATGCCTTTCAGCACAGCATAGTCTATGCAGATGAGAGGAAAACTATGTCAGTGTTTAAACTTGCCAAAAAAAAAAAAACATTAATGTGTTTGGTGTATATAAAATCAGCAGATATCTCACACTTTCACACTCTCAGCAAGAGGTGTCAGAGTGTTGTGTTACTTAAAGACATTCCTTTGACTTCATATGAGACGTGGGTAAATATGAGACCTAGTTAAATGTATGCATGTATGTATGTATGTGTGTGTGTGTGACAGAGACGGAGACAAACACCACACTAGGAGCTCTGTACTACTGACAAACTGACAAAAAAAGCTGCTTAACAAATTACACAAGTGTTCAAAATGTGTCAAAATATTTCACAAAAGTTGTAGCAAACTTGTTCGGACATAACATTTTGAAGGTCTTTTTACGCCTCAGTGCTGCTGAACTCTGTCTATGTGGATGATTTATGGATGTCAAAGCTCAGGTTCAGTAGCGAGAGAGAGAGAGAAACCCAATGTCCTGCAGGGGACATCACTATTTCACCAGCGCTTGAAGACAGATTAAGTTACAAGGTTTCTTTTTATGACAGTTCGCACATCTGCTTGAAGGTGCTGTTTGAGTTATGTTTTTCACATTAAAATTAGCACACGTCATATTCTGTGTTGCTTTAACAGTCTCCTGAAATGCATTCACATTCAGCGACTGTATTTGTCTAAAAAAACTGAGAAATATTCATGTGTATTTAATTTTCATTGCCAAAATGTCAGCAAAGAAACACAGAAAGCACATTTCAGTTGAACTAAAATCATAAAGAGAGTTTTATGTAATTTGTGTGCGGTACATAAGAATTGTGTTTTAATTCTAGTTGCAAGAAACTCTGCATGAGCCAGCATGTTTGGGACTGTAAACCATGGATAAAAAATATGATTAATGAATGATATGAGGATAACATTTAATACAGTCTTACCTTTAATTACAGATGAAGGCATGTTCTGTAGATGCAGCCCAGATTTGTATACATGCAAGACTTCTTCAAAAGCCTCTAGTGTTTTGTTAACACTGTGTCTCAGTTCCCCTATGGCAAACACCAGCATTAGCGATACAATAGAAGTAGATGAGTTATCCGCCAATAAAGACATGTTGTTATGATGACTGAAACCACACACCAAGAGAGACTGCTCACCTGTTGTATTCATTATCTGATCCACAAGAGGTTTCAGTATGGTTGGAGCCTGATGAGGCAGTAGATAGATGAAGAAATATCTGGAGACACACAGCAGAGACAATCCTGAATAATGAAATCCTCCTTAGAACAGCATGTCTTTTGACAGTCAGCCATAAAGCATATTAATACTCACAATAATAAGCTTTCCAAACAATATGCTTTACCTGATGCCCAATTACATCTCAACAAAACTGATAATCAGAACAAGCACACTAGGTTGGTAGGGTTGTTGTTGGTAGAACATCGGCCATAAAACTCCCAGACACACCAACCCTGGCAGATACTTGTAAAGCAAACTCTATATCATCCAGCGATGACCATAAACATGGAACGTGGGCCACACTCACCTGTAAGCATTGTAGAGGTTCCTCATCTCGTTGAGGCCTTGGCACACTCCGCTGCCCGAGCACGGGAAGGTGAAGTTGCGCAGTGGAAACTGCAGCACACAATCTGAACTTGTCCTGCATTGTGTCTCTGTTACAATGGCATCATCCAGATCAGTCAGCTTGAGCTCACCAGACACCATGATGAACTGACGAGGCTGGAAGTCCAGCAAGGCCACAGAGCCCAGAGGAGAAAGCGACAGATAGTGAAGAAGCCTGACCAAGCCGAGACACACCTGCAGTGTGGAGAGATCAGAGCTTTTATAAGAAATCTATCAGAACACTGACAATATAACTAGCATTATAGTTAAGCATGCAGACATCTGTTTCCTCTTAATAGATGATTATTTGCTTGTGATGAGTGAGATATTGAGCCGAAGCAGTAAAATATGCAAAGCAAGATGATCACAGTACTGGAATTGACAACTAGTGGCTTAACACAAATCTGCACTTCTGTAATCATAACCATGTCCAAGAGCTAATGGGCAGCCATATGAGCTACACGATTATTTGAAAAGCCTGTAGGGAACAACAAATGTATTATGTCAGTCTTTTGTGTTTTATCACAATGGAGGAGCTGAACACTGTAATAACAGAGATGGACTTTGTATTACTAGCAGTTCAGTATATTCACTGAACCGACTCGCAATTCTACAGCCCCTCCAGGTAGAACCATTTCTCCTGAAAACCTGTTAAAAAATCAAAGAGCACCGACACTCTGCACCTGCCTAGTGAGCCAAGTACTTCAATAAACCACTTTTCCTTTCCTGGAGCCGGATATCAGATCCTCTGTCTGTACCACAAACGGCCAGATACTGCTCAGTTTCACAGCTAGCCAAGATATTTGAGACGGACATCTGTCCCTCTGAGTATTTGATCAGGCTCAGATGGTTTGGAGATAGGGCTTCAGTTAAACCAGAGAATTTTCTTCCACCCCCTGCCCCAGGTATGCCCTGTGGGGGGCTGTGGGTGGGAAACTCCTGATTAACACTCCACAGGAGGTAGGGGGGGAGGTGGTCGAGTCGAGGTTCTTACCCGAAAGCGCTCTTCCCAGGGGCTCTGCAGGAGCTGAATCATCTGTACTGGGGTTCCCTGCTCCAGCACTGCTGTGATGCCACCCACCAGGGCACTGTCCTGGCACTGACCTTTCAGCTGTAACCACAAAACACGACAACCATTTAGAACCACAGAGTGGTACTTTAATTGTACAACTCACATTAGCAGCACACAGGCTTTAGAATGAGAAAGCTTTCTAAAACTAGAGTGCGTGTTTCTAAATGAGCTTAAAATGGAATTTTTTTTTAAATTATTTTTTTAATGAATAGTAGTGAATTAAATGTGCAAGGGATAGTGAGAGGCAGAAAACTGACAGGTGATACAAAAATAGACACTCAGCGCTGATCAGTTTAAGGCAAATTGCTATTTTTCTGTCTGATGAAAATCAGTAATGGACTGTAGATAGTAACAGTCGTAAATCTGTTTTCTGTATGTTAACTGCCCAGCCAACAAGGCATGCTGTTACGAGAAAATAAGCAGGATCCTATGACAAGTTACCACACAAAAAAGTCTTGAAGCGTTTTATTCCTCTTATTCCACAACAGTTTGTCAAAGATTCCAATGTTTAATTTATTAGCAAATAACACATCATGCTTTTTAACCGTTTAGAGTAACACTTAATGTTGTGTGTGGAACATCCATGAGCCAAGTTAGTTCCTGTTATCACTTACATTATAACAGCTACAAACAGTCATTCCTTCACCAGCACCTAGTTTGTTGTTGGACTTTTTGTCATAAGACCAAAAAAAAAAAATCAACTTGTCATGTTACTAAAAAACTGGCGCTGGAGCCGAGACATCCATAAATGTTAAATAAACATCTCCTTCCAGAAAACCTCACCATAGTATTATACATTTTTTTGTCATATAGCAACATGCATTTTATCTGTTTATTATTAGCTTTAGATGATGTAGATCATCTGGCATGTCATCCAAGTCTCTGTGGATGAGCTGTGAGAATAAGCATGTCAGAGCTATGCTGTTACAGAAGAGTAATCAACACCTTCTGACCAATCAGATTCAGAATTCAGAATTAGCTTTATTCGCCAAGTGTGTGCGCAGACACACAAGGAATTTGTTGTGGTTTTTTAAGGTGCTCTTTGTACATACATGCATACATACATACATATCTGACATGAGAACAGAAAACATTTAAATAGTAAGACTTAACAATAAAAAATAATAATAATGTATGTGTATGAATCTGGAACAGAAGATTTATGTACAGATTTGTGCATTATTTACTCTATATACAGCTGTATAAATAAAGAGATATGCATATGTATTTACATAATACTTCCTAGATTATAACAGTGTAATGTGTGTTATTATAACTGGATAGTTGTCATGTAACCTATCAGTAACAAACAGTTCTTATCTCTGACAGCCTCTAAAAGTTAACCCTTAGGCTGTTAGTGTTTAGAAGTGATTACCTTTACAATGTTAGGGTGCTGTAGTCTCTGCAGCAGGATGATCTCTTTTCTCAGTTTGAAGGACACGAGGTCCTGGCAGCCCTGTGGATCCCTGAAATCCTCCAGACAAGATCTCATGTCTGTCCCCTGATTGTTGACGGTTTTCAGCGCCACTTCTACACCCTGCGGTAAAACGACTTTCAACACCATTTTTGTGTAACCGGCGCCAAGAAAGTCCACAACTGTCAAGCCGCTCAGATCACTGCATCCAATCTCTGATCCCGAAGCCTGCACATCTGGACTGCTTACTGCATCTGCGTTGGGAAAAGTCGCCTGTGCTTCTAATGATCGATGCCCATGATTTAAGGTGTAAAACGGAGCAATCTCCTGCTGTCTGTCTCTCATGTGCTGAAGTAATGCACCACGTAGCGGAGTCAAGCCCGAGTTCAGAGCAGCATCCCCCAGATCCCCTCTGAGCCCAAAGTGCCATTTCTTCATCACAACCGTTAAGCAAACAATCATCAAAGCCAGACAGGAAACAGCAAAATATTGTTTTCTCGTTGAAGACATGACCAGTAGTTAGTTATTCGCGTTATATACTCACTGGTAGGATTACCCCTATTCAGTACGCTCATGCTTCTCAGTCTGGTAGCTGTGTGTTTACTGTGAGCATGGGCTCCCTCATTGTAGCGGTAGATTAGGGAAACGCCCAGTGGGCGGGACCATCTTTGTTCGCCCCTCCCACGGTCAAGAGATCTGCCTACACAAATACAGCGCACGTGCCCAAAATGATGCTGTTTTTTTTTTCTTTACTGTTAATCAGTCATTATACACACATTTCCATATGCACAGACTGTAAAATTAAACATTATTATTCTATAATGTTTAAACACGAATGTAAACCCTTCTAATTCATGCATGATTTAGATAAAGATTTTTTAGTCTTTTTTTTTAAGCTTAAAATTGCATGATATATGAATTTTGATTCTGTCAGTATCAAATATTAAAAAGTAAATGGATTGTCCATGAGTTAAAAAAAAAAGAGGCTAAAATAGTATGACTGAAATAAATCTAAAAATGTAAATCTTATAATGTCTAATATTTTTTACATTTACATCTAAAATATGTAATGCTGAAGACAAAAAACTCCGAATATATCATTTCTGAAAATACAAAATTTACAGTTCATGACACAAAGAGGTCAAAAAAAGAGAAAAGAACCCCCCCCCCCCCCCCCCCCCAAAAAAAAAAAAAAACTACAACTAGTTTATAAACAACAACAACAAAGTTTTTGAAAACCTAGTCTAGCACAAAAACATTTTTTCTTTAATTTTTTATGTAGAAATATTGAGAACGACAAATAGTCTAGAGCTACAGAAGTTTACATTAATTTACAGTAATGCTCTAACATGATTTGGAGGTAATTTACATCTTATATTTTCCTAGAATATATTTTAAAAAAGCACCTTAAATTGACTGTCCATGAGTGGAGATAGTAGGCATGAAAGGGTAAACATGCATTGCGCATGTTAATCAACGCAGCATAAACTGACTGAACTCATGTCTTAGGAGTGTCAATATCAAACTGTGGCGAGAGCTTATAGTAGGTTTATGTTAAGACAAATACTCACAGTGTGACTGCTCAGGTGTGAGGACCAAGACAGTGACCTCTGCTGAGTCAGACTGGCCAGCGTAGTCTGTGACAGTCAGCCTGATATGATACACTCCAGCAGACAGGTTGGACACCCTCACTTCATCTTCAGAAAAGGTTTTCTAAAAGGAATGGACACTCTGAGCTGTATATCAGAATGCAGAGGTCTCTATCTACAACTGTGTTCAAAATGCATTGTGGCGTCCATTCCACGAGCATGGAAAGAACCGCAAACAGTATCCTACAGATTTAATTTTTTAAATAGACTTATGCATTATATTTTGGAAATGAACTCATTGTGTCTGTCAGGAGTCCAGCTTGATTTTTTTATCCACCATAATCCTCAATAGGGAGCGTTCTTTCGTTTGTAACATTACAAAGTGAATCAGTAACATAGTGACCTTAGTATTATAAGATTCTTATGAGATAGATGTCAAAGGTATGACATTCCAGTTAGCAAAATTTTAAAGTAGTGTAATTTACATTTACAGCTAATCAAGACTTACACTTTAAGGTTCCTTTAAATTCTGAGACAGTTAGCAGGTATAAATTTTTTAAACAGTGGCCAAACACAGATAGAATCTTATTATTCTATAAGATCAACACTGTTTAGTTTTTAAAAGATTCTATCTGGTTCGTTCCTATTATCTCTTAATCTTATTAAGTAATAATGGTAATAAACTCAGCAGAGAAAGACATGTTGAGCCTATTAAGACCATATTATGATCATATATCCTTTTCAGTAAGATTTATTTTTCTGAATGTATTCTCTAAGATATAAAATATAAATTCACTTTTTAAACTCTGAACTTGTTCTTAAACATTTTGACATTAAAATTTAATTGCAAAAGATTTACCAGTATTAAAATACATTAGAAAATACAATACATGTTTCTGTACAGCCACACAAACACGTCTTACGAGTCTGCTAGCTGACCTTCAATCACCGGTTACACTGGAAAGTTCAGTTTATTGCATGTAGCTAGATAATGTCTATACATGTATTTAATGCTAATGTTATCTGATGTTAGCCACAGTATTGGCCTGCGCTGCATTTATCCTGGATGATGATTGGCTGACAGATAGAACCTTATAAACCCAGTTTTTCTGTGAGCTTGGAGATACAGTCTGTATTATTATAATTAAATATATACACACACACACACACACACACACATATATATATATATATATATATATATATATATATATATATATATATATATATATATATATATATATATATACACACACTGCCCGGCCAAAAAAAAAGTCACCATTTGGATTTAAATCAGCAAATACTTAAGAGCTGTTGATTGGATAATTACTATAGTGATTAATGTGTTTCAGCTGATAACAATTCTTTTAACCCTAACTGATGCAGTTAGTAGCTTCTCATTTCTTTAACAACCTTGCTGGAAGACGTATCCCATGCTCATGGAAAAGATGTTACTGTGTTTCAG
>CM040463.1:18525380-18560972 GCA_022758105.1 Pangasianodon gigas
AAGAAGGGAAGCACATGAAGTGATGCATCTATCATGCATAGTGGCCACTGTACAAGCCTCTGGAGGCAGTGTTATGATCTGGGGTTGCTTCAGTTGGACAGGTCTAGGCTCAGCAACGTTATGGGGCAATAAAATGAAGTCAGCTGACTACCTAAATGTACTGAATGACCAGGTTATCACATCAATGGATTTTTTCTTCTTCATGGGCATAAAATCAGGGCTCAGACTGTGAAAGAATGATTCAGGAAGCATGAGGAATCATTTTCACACATGAATTGGCCACCAAAGAGTCCTGACCTTAACCTGATTTGAGATGTGCTGTCTTTGGGATGTGCTGGAAAAGACTTTATGGAGTGGTTCGACTCTCCCATTGTCAGTACAAGATCTTGGCAAAAAATTCATGCAACTCTGAATGGAAATAAATGTTGTGACGTTGTATGAAGTTTTTGAAAGAGTGGCATGGCGAATGTGCACCATAATCAAAGCTAAAGGTGGTTCACTGATATATTAATGTGTGCGACTTTTTTTTTGGCCGGGCAGTGTATATATATATATATATATCTCAATGGGAATGAGGCAGGAAAACACTGTGGATGGGATGCCAGTCTATCTTATGACACCATGCACACACACGGTCACACATTCTTTCACATCTAGGGGCAATTCATAGTAGCTATTCCACTTCTTGACATGGTTTTAGGAGGTCGGAGGAAAATAGAGAACCTGGAGGAAACACTAACAGATGTGGGAGAACAGGTGAAACTCTACATAGACAGTAACCTGAGCGTAGGATCAGGGACCCTGGAGCTGTGAGGCAGCAACTCTACTGTTATGCCTCCTGGATACCATTAAAATCTAAAATAGTAAAACTGTATATTTTTTTAAATGAGTGTAGTGCCATAGTTCAATCACAGTAGATACCATGTTCTGAGGAAGTGGGTGATTATGGTTACAGTGTATGGGTTCAGCAACGGGAAATAGAGCTCGTTCTGCATTTGTATATACTTTTACCTTCGGTCTTTGGTTTAACAAATATTTTTTTTACAGACTGTGGAAATATTTTTATATATCATATAAAAATCTCACTGCTACCATGTTGACCACCAGCACATCAGCATCCCAACTTCATATGCAAGTGACACAATATATGATGTTTTTTGTTTTTCTAGCAGAGATAAGTTACTAGATGTGTATTATTAGAATTGTGCTAGGTAATATTACTCTATCATATGTTTTTTTTTTTAGTAGGGGTTATATACATTACGCTGTAAGATGCATTCAAAACTTGTGTTTGTTTGATTAGTGATTACAAAATAAAGTATTAGATCAAAATATGGAGCCGTTTAAGTCACAATATAATAAGAGCATACCTGGTAATGTGTTCTCTTTATCTATCGAGGTGTATGTGTACTCCTGCTACCCTATGTGATGCCTGATCCTGATACAGTTCTACTGCTGTCATGCCAAGGCCCCTTTGGTAACATACTGTCAACTACTCAAAACATATTCAGAAAGTTACACACATGCATGCATGAGCAGACACACACCCACACACACTTGCTGTAAACTATTGTACAATAGGGTATACCCCATGACATTACACAAGCTATGCACGGTGTATTGTCAGAAACTGGATGAGATGATCTAAATTAGAATGAAGGGCAAAGATTTTACACTCCATTATACTATTATTAGCATACATGCCATTACATGTCTGTAACTCGGCTCGAATGAGAGTGAGTCTTCTGGGCTACAGTGCATTAATCATAAACATGAGCTCATAATAAACAGATTTATTGGCACAGCAACATCACTTGTGAGTGATGACTTACCTTTAGACGGTCTTCTTTTTTGGCCTTATCAGAGGAGAAATATTTGATGATGTCATTAATATCCATGTCTTTAACAGTGTCACACTCTAGAGAAATCCATATCAAGTGGCTTAGTCTCTTCTGTCCTGCAGTTAACAGCAAGCCGTCAAGCTAAATTTATTTTTCCAGTTGCAGGGGATCTGGATCAGCTAACATTACTGAGACTCTGTTGTTTATGCTGTCACTGTCTTCTTCTGATATTGTACCTGGAGGTGAACTGAAGTAATCAGTTAGTTTCGGAATTTGAGCTATCCTCTATTAAGAGTATCCTCTATTTTCTCCTCTTCCAGTGTTGATGTGTTTGTGAATAAGAAAGACTTTGTGCTATTTGCTGGGATCAGAGTGAATATTTTTTCAGAGGTAGCACATATATCTGTAGATATTTATATATACTGTACATTTGTCCCACACACATGAGGAAGTGTAAAAAAGGTCTATTACCTGCCCTTTAATCAAATAGGTGTAGAAATTTTTCTTCCCCATGTTTTGTGTTACAACATCAGCCAATGGATAATCTTAGCTGGATACCCTAAATATTTGCACTTCCCAAAAACAGTTTATGCTTGAGACTCGTGTTGCAGTGAATAATCTCACAAGGACACTGTAGCCGTGGACCTTCTAAGAACAGATGCTGAAATCATAAATCATGTTCAGCCCAGGACTCCTTTTCACAGCATTCTCATAGCGAACATCCTTTCAACACATTTAATAACATTTGCTCTTTCTCTGTACAACTGCATAATGATCTAAATCCCAATGTGTCACCCAGAAGAGGATATCACTTCACTGTCACATCCAGATTTCTGTAAAGCTGCTTTGTAACAATGTCTATTAAAAGCTCTATACAAATAAAATGTAAGTGAACCACAATTTACTCTTTGATACCAAGCCCATCTTTGTACTTGAAGCACGCTCTCTAGAATCAATGGTGGCCATAAGAATTTGATGTTACATCTGCTTGCCATGCCATCACTTACAAGCATTAAACTACTTAGAAATGTAGTGAACTTTTATCCTAAATAAAGGTCAGCTGATGCATTTTGATGTGTCCTGAAAGTGTAGACACAAAAACCTAACAAAATAAAAACAGCAAGTCCAATCAAGGTAATATACACCTCTTTTTTGTCTTAAGTTTAAGACTGATGTTTCAGTGTTTCAGAAAGTGCACAAAGAATTCCACAGTTGCTCACTATTTAGATAGCAAGATACTTACATGACACCCAGCCAACTTAGCCTAGTTGGGGAATTTTATGCTAAATCCAGTATAACCCCACTTTTCATACAGAGCATTGGAAACTAACCAATCACAGGCATATGTGAGCTCATGTATGCAGAAGAGGGCAGTCAGCGCTTTCCTCTGAGTGTGATGCAGCATGAGCAGCAATTCGAAAAGATGCATTGGATGGCTTCATGTGTCTTGGAAGAAGCACATGCTAGTGTTCACCCTACCTGTCGGCAGCTGTTGTGTGATAGGAGAGAGCTAGCTAGTGGGTGGGAAATGGCAACTGACCAAATGGGGAGAAAATGGGAAAAAATAAAAAAAGAAAGAAAAGAAAGAGTCGCTGGAGCCATCCTCTTTATTGTCAGCAGTACCATCAGATGCTAACTTTCCTAGGGTTAGGAATGATCTGACCCTATGGTCTGATATGCTTTGGAAAACATCAAAATGGTTCAGTGAACATTGCCCAACATCCTTTTATGGCTATAGCTCATCCTCACTTTGACAGACTCCTTCATCATGATAATGCATCATGACATAATGCAGGTCTCATCACTAAATAGTTTCTGGAGCATGTCAGTGGGTATTCATGGGCTTATTTGTCTGCATAGTCCCTGCATCTCAAGTCGATTTTAAAATGAGGTGGAAAGAGCTGTTTGCAGCCATTCAGTGCAATTAACTAATTTCCACATGGTATAGCATTTGGGCACAACGCATTGAACATCTTGTAGAATCCATTCTGAAGACCCAGGGTGGTGCAACACATTACTATACAGCATAGTTGTGCAATACTTCTGATACGGCCTTGAAATATGTGTTTGAAATACTAATATCATCTGAAATGGCAATACTAATTGCATGCGTAACTGACAAAGTGATTTCCTGTATTAAAAAAAAAAGATTTTGATACTTTTGGGCGAATTTGTAGTTTATTTTAATACCTATAAATTTGGGGTATTTTATGCAAATCTAGGATGTATTTCTTCTGATCCCTACTAAATGAGTTTATTTAATAAACTCACAATTCTGTATAGTATCAGTGTAGTTTTAAATCATTTATTACTACATCAACAAATAGCATTAATGCTAGCATTAATACTGAAGTCTTGATTATGACTAAGTGCACATACCAAATGCTGCCTTCTTATAGTAGTGAGTCTTCTTGACAAACCAAATCTTCTTGGTGGGCAAAATAAGCGTGTATGAAATGTTCGTGCTACATGAACCATAGAAAAGAATTTTACTGTCAATTTTAAGATTGTCACAGAATCTGAAATTACTATTAATATTATTAATACCAATAACTGCCTGCAACCCATTTACACATAATAAGACAACACATTACATTCATTCCTCTGGGAGCATTTAACTGAGCCAGTATTTCAGACATTAAACTCTGGTCTTATTTCTAATTGAGATGCACTAGGGCTTTAAATAAACCCCTTTGTTACACGCTGGAAGAAAGATGTCAGTGGAAATTACCATGGGTAGCAGTTCAGAAACACCCTTGATTCTGAGCAGACAGATCTAAACGGAGCTCAGCAGCAGGCTGCAGCAGGGCTGAAAATATGTTACATAAAAGAAACGGCCCCTGGTTAATTTGCTGTCTGGCAGTTGATGGCTTAAGTGGCATAGTGTAGAATTGGTATGAAGTACAATAAGATTATTAACTTTTAAGGTGACAATGATGTCAATGTTTAATGAATTAAAAAATTAAAAGGGCTGATGATTAAAAAAGCTTACTCCTAATCAGTTCCAAAAATTTAGTAGATTAAAATCCTTGCGCTAGCATTTTCAAAAATTCATTTATTGCATCATGGTCATATGCTCACTGCTGCCTACATAAAATGTAATGCTGTAAAGCTCCAAGCCTATATTTATTCAAAATGGCTTCATTGCACCTCTATTAGAAAGTGTGCTCTGAGTAAGCATGTTCAGCAATAAAGCAATTTTGCACCAAAGTGGCCATAAAATAATGATGTATTGTACATTCACTGAGCACTTTATTAGCAACACCTGTACACCTGCTCATTCATGAAATTATCCAATCATGTTGCAGCAGCTCAATGCATAAAGTCATGGAGATACCAGTCAAGCATTAGCTAATGTTCGTATCAAACATCAGAATAGGGAAAAAATGGGATCTCAGTGACTTTGCCCGTGGCATGGTTGTTGGTGCCAGGTGGGATGATTAGAGTATTTTAGAAACTGCTGATCTCCTGGGACTGTCATGCTGAATGGTCTCTAGAGTTAACATAGAATGGTGCAAAAACAGTTCTGCAGGCAGAAACATCTTGTTGCTGAGAGAGATCAGATAAGAATTACAGGAAGCTGAGAGGAAGGTAATTCAAATAACCACTCTTTACAACCATGGTGAGCAGAAAGCATCTCAGAATGCACAACACGTTGAACCTTCAGGTGGATGGCTGACAACAGCAGAAGACCACATCAGGTTCCATTGCTGCCAACAGAGAACAGGAATCTGAGGCGAAAGTTGACACAGACTCACTGGACAGCTGAAGATTGGAAAAACATTGTCTGGTCTGATAAATATCGATTTCTGCTGTGCCATGCAAACGGTAGGGATACAATTTGGCAAGAACAGCATAAATCCTTGGACCCAACCTGCCTTGCGTCAACAGCTCAGAGTGGTGGTGGTAGTGTAATGGTGTGGGAAATGCTTTTTTTTGACACATTTTGGGCACCTTGAAACCAATCGAGCATCATTTGAATGCCACAGCCACTCTGAGTATTGTTGCTGACCATGTGCATCCCTTTTTGGTGACAATTTACCCATCTTATGGCTAATGGCTAATTCCAGCATTATAATGTGTGGTGTCACAAAGCACTAGCCGTCTCTAACTGTTTCCTTGATCATGACAATAAGTTTAGTGTTGTGCAGTAGCCTCCCCAGTTCCCATATTTGAATCTAATAGAGATTTGAACAGGAGATTTTGCAGCATGAATGTGCAGCTGGCAAATCTGCAGCAATTATTCAATCATGTCAACATGGACTAGAATCTCAAAGGAATGTTTCCAAAAATGACATGAAGAATTGAGGTTGTTCTGAAAGCAAAGGGAGTCCTACCCAGTATTCATGTTGTGTTCCTTATAAAGTGGTCCATGAGTGTATATTCTATGGGGAGAAATGGACTTAAGTGGGATTATATATCTTACCTGGAATTATATGAAGCTACACAAAATATTGCATAATATTGAAGAGAGTGGAAACAATACAGTTTGCAAAATTATTTAGAAATAAAAAATGGAAAAGGTGTGCATGGGTTGCCCTGTATTTGGTTCCATCCCTTTTGCCCCAAACCCTGACCAATTTCCCAGTCCCCACTGATGAATAACATCTGCAAACATGATACTACCACTACCATGCTTCACTGTGGGTTCACACCCTGTTATGAAGCCCTTAAATTAGTTCTGGTGCAAGCTGTTTCCACCAGAAGTCGCATAATTAGGTGAATGCAGTTGATATGTGTGCAATTAATGTGTCACATAACCTCAGTATAGATACACCTGTTTGTTAAGGAACATACCTAAACAAAATGCATAATGAAGACAAAGGAGTCTGAAAAGTATCAAACAGAGTTTGATTATAGAATATATTCCAAATTTTGAACATCCTCTGGAGCACCATTATTAAAAAATAAAAAGAATATGGCACATTTGTGACTCGTGTGCCTAGAGGATGCCGTCCAGCAAAAGTCGGTGGGAGGGCATTAGTCAGCGAAGCAAGAGGCCAAGGGTAACTCTGTAGGAGCTGGAGAGATGGACAGCTCAGATGGGAGAAGTTCATAGGACAACCATAGCCCGGGCACTCCACAAAGCTGGGTTTTATAGAAGAGTGGTGAGCCATATGAGTTCCAGTTTGCAAAAAGGCATTTTGGAGAATCAGCAAACATGTAGAGAAAGTTTCTCTGATCTGATGAGATCAAATGTAAACTTTTTGGCCTACATTTGGTGGAGACTTCTCATCATCCTAAGAACACCATCCCTACAGTGAAGCGTGGTAGTGGTAGCATCATGTAGATGATTTTCATCAGTGGGGACTGGGAAATGGGTTTAGGGCAAGAGGGATGGAACCAAATACAGGGCAATACTTGAAGAAAACCTGTTCCAGTCTTCAAGGTACTTATGACTGGCATGTAGGTTCACCTTCCAACAAGACAATGACCCTAAGCGTACTGTCCAAGCTACACTGGAGTGGTTCAAAACCAAGAAACTGAATGTGTTAGAATGGCCCAGTGAAAATCCAGAACTCAATCAATTTTCAGAAAATTGCAGAAAAATTAATGTTCATTAACAGTTCCCATTCAGTCTGACAGAGCTTGCATAATTTTGCCAAGAAGAATTGGCAGAATACATATACAAAAAAAGTGTTGTTGCCAGGAATTAATTTCAGGGGTGGATGAGGAAATATATATAATAATAATTATGCAAGACACTATATGTAACATATACATTTTATTATAAATTAGGAATAACTAATAACTTAGGAACTCAGTTTAGCAAGTTGCAAGGCACTGTGATTGGTTTAATAATTCAGTTTAAAATAATCAATATTTCTAATGTGGTTAAATACCCGGATGATGCAGTATATGGAAAATCCTACGCTACTATTACAGTTAGCACCATCCTGTGCTGAACAGCGACCGCTCAGCTCCACCAATAGGAGACCTGCGCGAGCTCAGGCTCTATCTCCAACCGCTGTTCATTCCCTATATGAGTGCACTACATGAGTAGCGGAATAATGGCGTCTACACAATATTTAGTGCACTCTATATTGTGTAGGACGTAATTTGGAATTCAGCCACGGACCAGCCTGCAAACACACAGTTTATCCTCAACACGGAGACCATGAACATCATTTAGCAACGGCTAGGTCGCGCAGTGTTTAATAAAGCTCATATTTAGGGAGGATATAAGAAAAGGCAAAGGTTGATAGACATTAGGTTTAAAGGTGGACTGTTAATATGGATGCGGTCTCTGTCAGTGATGAGCACTGTGTGATAAGTGAAATAAATCAGACGACGGCAGAAGGACCTGCTCCAAGGTAGGCTAGGGCTTCCTGCTTCATGTGGGATTCAACTCTATTACAAATGTGTTTCATTGTTTACTGTGCAATAACTTGACTCTGCGAGGTAAATAATACAATTTGCTCTTTGTTTACTCCTGAACATGCAGCTGCTGCATGGTAAACTGATTGGTGTAGTTTAATCTAATGCTTGATTACTAATATTGACAACAATAAATAATACAATCCAGGCGCCTAGTTTGAAGTACAGATCTGGGAATATAAATGCCACTAAGTTTGTTTATCAAAAAATCCTAGGGTTGACAACTCTTGAAATGTTCATTTATATAAACACTTAATCTTTATATATAACACAAAATCTTTATTTCAGGACAGGGGATTTATAGTACCCTATACATGTACCATCTATAAATTCAGTATATTTGTCATTTTAAAGTCAGCATACAGGGTGAAATACAATGAGAATGAAATTTCATAATGAGCTCCCATCTTTGGTTCATGACACTGGTTAAGAGCAAAACCCTGTATAGTACAATTCAGCACATGAAAATCCTACTAGTGCCAAATGGATGAAGAGTTACACAAAAACGCCTGTTAAGAAGTGTTACTTCATCATCACATTTGCACGTCGAGGTATGATTTTTATAACTATCGCAAAGTACCTCGATATGCGTACCCTTTCGAATTGTTCATTACACTCACTGCAATATAATTATTTATGAAATAAGATTTACATGACTGTTCTTGCACCAACAGAGATATTTTTTGGGTCTGACAAGCTGTAATAATATGCATACTGTATCTGCAATTTTATTATGATCTAGACAATACAATGGCAATTAAATTTGAATATGATAGTGAATTACAAGGGGGTGTTCAGCTTTGCAGATCAAATATTCTGCTACGGAGTGAAACCTCAAGTGAATACATTGTATGAATTAAATTGTTCCACTTCATAGTCACAGCAAATTATATATTCAGCTTGTTTTCTCTTCCGTATCCCTTTCCATTTTTCTTCCTCTCTGAATAACATGCAGTTTGAAATCAAAAGTGTACTTGACCATTCAAATTAGTGTTTGGCTTAATGCATTAATATAGCTTTTTTTTTTTTTTCTTTTTTCTAGAGTGAACAGTTTAGCTTCAGCTGAGTAAACTGCAGCATTACTGTTCCCTTTCCTCTGATAGTGATAAATGACATGAAGTGATTAGGGAGAGGAGAGGTGCTAAGCAGATGGTGAGAGGACGACTCTTTAGCTCTGGTGGACAGACTCCAGCAGTCACTGCAATGATTCATGTCTGAGCATGACTCTCGTAGCAGAAGCCTTGTCTCCGTTTGCAAGCGTGAGGCACCCACCTGGGCGCTTCTGTCTAAACCTTTGACTTGTTCTTTTAAGGGCTTCGTACTACATTATTATTTGGTCTTGTTTATGTTACTTAAAATGGCTGCTCACGTCCTGCGCACATAAGAAAATGGCTTGAGCTCTTGAAGGATAATTTCATTGAACAAGCAGGAAGATTAGCCTATGTATTATGTATTCCTCCTTAAGCATCACCTGAGCATGTCTTTCTTGAATGGTGCGTGTAAAATCTAGCTTTTAAGAGTAAAGGATCATATTGTGGTAGTAGGTGACATTTTCAGCTTATTTGATTATTCATCTTAAAACATATTACTCACTAACACATTAGCTACAGTGAACATAATAAGAAAGGTATATGTGTGTATTTACAAGAAGCATGTAGGAGTCCTAGAGATTTAAGATTTAAGGTTACATTCTGTCTTCTTAAGGCATATCAATAAAGCAATGTGTATTTGATGGGTTCACTACAGGAATTGTGCAATTTTTGAAGACCAGATTTCTAGACTGTGGGGTGTTCGAGATTCTCTTACTCTTTGTCTGTAGCAGCACTGCAGTAGCTTATATTCCACAGAGCCACTGCTTCAACAACTGCCACGCAACATCAAGCCTCCGCGCTATTGTCATCTCCGCCAAAAGCAGAAATCATGCTCATGCTGAGTTAGGCGCATGTGTGGTGGGTGCAGCAGTAGGATGTTTCTTTTTCGATGTGCAACCTAGTTGTGGCAATACTTAATACCTGATTAGTAGAAATGGAGAAAAATGTTATACAGGTGCATTTGAAGCAAACTAATACACCAGAACTACTCCTACTTTTGACCTTTGTGAAGGTCAAATCCATGACCTGCTTTATCATAACTAAATATTCTAATGGCTTTGATCTTCTCAGGTACTCTATAACCCAGTGGTCCTCAAATTGTAGTTCATGAAGCATAGCCATGTTGTTCCATGATATTTTTATTTTGTTACAGTGATGGAAATCATAACCCTTCATTATCAAAATTATCATATTTTTTAATGGGTTCTTCTAGTAATTAGCCTGTTGAGTGGTCACTGGAATTGATTGCATTTAATCCAACCCTCAATAATTCAAAAAACAAGCAGGCATATAAATTACCTTGGCATATACAGTATACTTGAATGTAATGTGTTCTGTGAGTGGAAAGTTCAGGAATAATAATCTCTCCTGGCTCCTATAAATAGTCAAAATATTATTGTACATATTTAAATATGTTAAATAGATATTGGTTTTTATACATACAAATTGTCTGTATGTCTGTATGGGGGTCTGTGGAGATATATGTATATATATATATATATATATATATATATATATATATATATATATATATATATATATATGTGTGTGTGTGTGTGTGTGTGTGTGTATGCAGTACATCTTAGGCACCCTATTTTCTTTTTGGGACAAACCTTGTTACGGATTTTTCTTTCATGACTTCTACATTATTGATTCAGTGATTCAGTACAAAAGCATTTTAGATTTCCAAACATTAATTTTCCAGCAAAAAATTAAATGTTACAGAAAAATGTTTGTATGTCAGTAAAGAAAGCAGAATATTACATAAGAGACCACTTTTCAGACAAAAAACATAATGAAGGCTGCTGGGTTTTGCTGCAAAAATAAGAAGCAAGTGTGACAGTCAAAGTCTCCAGAAGAGCTGTGGCTGGTTCTGCAAGATGCTCAGTAAAACTTACAGCTCATTTCCTTATAAAACTGCACAAATTGTACCTGAGACTACTATTTTTTTTAAAACAAAGGATCGTCACACCAAATATTGATTTTGTTTCATTTGTTACTGTTTACTGCTCTTTATAGTATTTTTTAAAATATTTTTTATAAGGCATCTTTGCTCTAGTCCTTTTGCACAGTACTGTGTGTATATATATATATATATATATATATATATATATATACACACACATACACACACCTTTTTTTTTCCCTGCAAAAAAGAGTTTGAGAACTCCTGCTCTAAATAAGAGTATTAGAACATCTATTTTGGGTTAGGTCATGCCTGGTACAGTAGAGGTGGTGAACTAAAGCAAATGTGACTCAGTAAGCTCACTGTATGAGCGGTTAGTGTTTGCCAGGTAATACAGTATAGTTCACTGAAATTTCATCCATGGGTTCTGTTGTATTTTAAGGCATAGGGTTCATCACAGGGCAATAGTGTCTCATAACAGAGATAAATAAATCCAGGCTGGATTTCCAGATGAAATATGTGCACAGCCATGTCAATGTTTTTTATTATTACATGCATTACTGGAGAGGCTCACAAGCTCAGTGATTTTGTATAGTACAAAATTATAATAGTGCTTTAGTGTCATATGTAATGAGGATTCTCTGAGATTTTACAAGCTAATTGCCCTTACATTTGTAAGGAATGAAACAAGACAATAGGAGAATAATTCACGGCTTCGTGTGGTGCTGCATGACACAACCCCATCATGGATTATTTTCCTATAACTGCATGTCCCGAAGTGTTTCACCTCCTCTTAGCCACAGTGATTTGCCAATAATTAAAATGTTTGATTTATTAATGAAAAACACACTGTGCCTTTTAACCTTTTATAATTACAGTTAATGTTGTGGAATGAGATAAGTTAGTTTCTAACAGTCGTTCCCTTACCAGCCTCTCTTTTTTTCTCTTGAAGTTAATAGACAAAAACTAAGCACAGCTTGTCATGTTACCAAGAACCGGAAAGCGCAAGGTTCTCTGTCCTGAAGACATTTTAAATACGTCTCCTTAGGGAAAAGTTCACCATATCAGGGTTGATATGTTTTTCTTTGTTTCTATAGTAACAAGTAATTCACAGCATCTTGAATGGCAGAGAATCTACACAATCTAAGGCTAATAACAAATGGATGCAAAAGTGTCTTGTTTAATATTTAATATTAGCCTTAGATTGTGTAGATTCTCTGCCATACAAGATGCTATGAATTACTTGTTACTATAGAAACGATAACCTATTAAAATGAGTGCATTAATATAAACCCGTGATTTGAATTAAGCCAGCACTACTGTCAGAGCTATGCTGTTACAGAAAATTAATCAGCACCTTCTGACCAATCAGATTTGAGAATTCATGAGCGCTGTGGTATAACATAGTATTACACACCAAAATCAGGTTCTTACTCTGCTTAGGTGAGCGCTGCTTGTTATGGTTTGTTCTATTTATTAAGGCTCTCGGTGTAATAATGCTATATTTTCTCCTGTCAGGTGATAGCAGAGTAAGAACTTTCTTCAGATTCTGACAAACCACTGCAGTCTTTGCTCAGTTTTAGCTGTGTAAAGTGCCTAACAACAAAATTGATGCAGAGCTGTCAGATCACCTTATTCCAGTGCATTCTTCCATGGCCAAAGCACCCCAAAGTAACACACACACACACAGACAGTTGGTATTGGCAACAATAAAGACAGAACAATAAGGTGCTCCACTGAGGGGGAAAAGAAAAGATGTGCAGCCAGATGGATTTGAGGAGAATTCAGAGAATTTGTAGAGTCTGATTAAGACAAACAAGCAGACACAGGGAATACAGCAGATAGAGCCAGATGCAGTCATTCTGAAGTGTTACTAGTTCAGCAAAGTGCACTGAGGCAAGGCTCAGTGATGAAAAAAACTGTCAGAAAAATAAATTATTATTGCACTGAAATTAGATTCATTTGTTTCTTGGTTAGTAGGCTTAGAAATATGGGAATTATATATTCTTTTATTGTAATTGTGCCATTATTGTGACACTAAGCACTTATTTGTTTAAAAGAAATCCAGAACTTTGCAGTGAGTACCAGTTATTAAATTAAATGTTCAGCAAAAAATGGTGACTTGCTACTTCTTGTCCTGATAACAACTGGATCCACAATCTGCACCTTTCTTCAGCACGTCCATTCTGTTAATGCAGCATGTCATGTGACACAGTGTGATGGGGCATCATATGGATACCCAGAAGCTCCAGATATTTTTGGGCAAAGTGCACTCTGTATTGAATGAAATGAGCATGGGCATGGGAGGCAGAATTAATCTCATGGAAGTTAGAAAATACAGGAGTTTGAGTTAATTATGGTGAAATTCACCATCTATGCTAGTTTGCTTACAATATCCCATTCACATGACATCTTCTTAGATTTTGTGCAAATTCAGAAGGCCAAGAAACATTTTTTTAGACAAAAATGTTAGCCAAGATTTAATTAATTTGGGGCTTTAAACCAAACGTTGCTTTTAAAATCTACATGAAAATACAGCCATATTGTTTTCAATTTCACAAACAATACATCTAAAAACCAGTGTACTAATTAAGGAACATCTCTGCACTTTTTTTTCCTGAATATTGCCATTAAGAGTTATAGCAAGAGAAGCAATTCTGCAAGCAAAGACAGTAGATTAAGTATTACTTAGTTGTCTTTTAGTGTAATTGAACCTTGAAGCAGTACACTGATACTGTATAGTCATTTAAGATTATTGCTTATCTATTTTAATCTACCAGTAATTTGATTGTATACATAATATTGTTTGCCTAATCTTATCCAGAAGTGTTTAGAATGAAGCTTTACAGTAGTGGTCCAATGCGGTGGTTTTAATCTTCAGTCCTGACAAGCCATACTGTAAACTGTAATAAGCTGTCTTTATTTAAAACATGTTCGGTAACCAATAGCCACAAAAATGTAAAGCAATTTTAGTTTTATGTTTCAACTTTCTTTACATAGACACTACTAAAAATCTTTACTTATATAAATAGTGACATGACTAAGAAAATTCCAGTGACTCTGTCTGAATTTTTTTTCCAAGTAATCTGAACTGAAGTGTTTTAAAGTTTTTAAAAGAAAGGGAGCAGTTACACTAGTCTACACAAAGACCACTGAGTTTGCCATAAACAGCTGCATGCCATTATTATGACGAAAAGTGCCAAAATGGTCAACTAGAACACAAATCACAATCATAGATTAGATAGTAAATACATAAAACTCACTCTATCATTCTATATCATGAGAACAACACTAATCCTATATGTGAAGAATGCTGTTAAAGAGAAAACTATTAATTATTAATAGTTAGTGCTAATTAACAGAATAAAAAAAAATTTAAAAAAAAAGCTAAGGTCTGCCCCGGCACTTCGTTTGAGTTTTGCTGCCTTTTCAGGCATGTTATCACTATAACTGCATGCATTTTTGTCTCCAAAATCAAACCTACAAACAAATAAATAAAAGCATTGCATTAAACTGTCATCAGCAGACCACACTGTGCTGAATATACTAGTAAATAAGCTAAAAGTGTGTCTAGAATGTTCTTTGGCAAGTATGAGAACAGCTAGCAGTTATCTATTCTTGATTTAACAATTAACCACAACAATGAAAATAAAATAGATAGAGTACAAAGCTAATTAAAAACAAAGGATACTTAAACCATTATGGCAACATTTCCTAACCAAAAGAAAATCTGTATACAGTATTTAAGTAAGGTGATGAGTTTATGGGTGGCATGGTGGCACAGAGTGTAGTATTAGTGGCTCACAGATGCAGGGCTGTGGTCCGTGTCTGCGTAGGTTTCCTCCAGGTTATCCAGTTTCCTCATATTGTTTGAAAACACATGGGTATGCAGACTGGCTACACTAAATTGTAGGTGTTGTGGTTCTTGAGACCAGTCTTGAGACCACACATGACTGGTCTTGGTCTTCTCATAAATTCAGGTGAAATTTTACTTGGTCTTGTCTCAGCCTATGAAGACTCAAAATATTTTCTTAACACCACCCGAGACCATAACATCATTTCCATTGTAATGTTCCCATTACAGTACAGAATGTAAATGTCCATCTCTCAGTGTGGAGTTATGTAGCACCTATAAATTTCAAGTTACTATGTTTCAAAATACTTCATCTTCAAAATAATATAGCACAAGTGCGTGTAATGCATAACTATATTTGGTCACAGAAAGTTGTAGGAGACTATGTCCTATGTATTTCCTGTGTATTTAAATGATAATACCATAGTAGATAGATTATTTTAGTTCATTCATGAGAAATTTCATGTTAGGTTAGAAAGATACTACAACCAGCAAATTAACACATCTGAGTGTCTGGTCTTAGTCTTGACACAGACTCGGCCATGTGTGGTGTTGATCTCGTCTTGGTCTTGCCCCACTGTCATACTTGGCCTTGACTCGGACTCCACTGGCTATGGTCTTGGTCTTTACTCGGTCTCGGCTAAAGTGGTCTTGAACCCAACACTACTAAATTGATCCTACACTGCAAAAACTTTTAGCAAGTGAAAATATCTTGAATATAGTCACATTTTATTATTCACTATTATAAGATCACAGCAAACCAAATAAAGAATTATTAAACCTATTTCTAGACATTTGTACTAATTTCAACCTTGAAATAGTCCCTTTCTAGTGGCAGAAAATTGAGCTAATTTTAAGCATTTATTTCTAAAAAAATAAGGAAAAAATTATCTGCCAAAAGAGTAAAAAAATGTAAAACTTGAAATTAGTAAAAATGTCTAGAAATAGACAAAAAGAATCTTACATTTGGTTTATTGTAATCTTGTAACAGTGAATACTAGATGAATCTGACTATATTCAAGATAACTTCACTTGTTAACATCATTTTTTGCAATGTAGATGTGAATGAGTTTGTGAAGGTGTGAAGTCCCATCAAGGGCGTATTCCCACCTCGTACCCTGACCAGTGTAAAGCAGTTACTGAAGGTGAATGATGAATCAATTTTGCAGGGACTTGCCCTGGACAGTTTTAATCAGTCAATGTACCCAACTTTCAGCTTATTATGGGCTTAATTATTAGTTAATGTGTGGTGGGAGAAGTGTAAAGCACCTAAACTATGGTTCAACAGAATATCTAGGGGTCTGGTGTACTGGAAAACTAAGTCACATGAAATAATTTATATTAAAGGCTGTTGCTGAAGAGATGTTGCCATCTTTCCTGTTCACTTGCAGTGAGATCCCGAAGGTGTCATTATGTCCCCCAGACAGTGAGGATGCAGAGTCTCCCATGAATGAAGTCCCCATAGAGGGGGACCACATAAACCATCTGTCTACACCACCTTCTTCCACTCAACTGTATGACCAAGTGTTGCAGAGTCATGCGTACCAGTCACCTCGACTCAAGAGATGCCCGTGCTGTAACCACCAGCAGCCAATCACAGACAACGTCTGTCTGAATCAAACAAATGCGTCTTCTCATTCAGACTGCACAAGCAATGCTGTCAAGACAGTTAACAAGAACAGTCCCTTCCACCAGCCTACATGTCAGAACACAATGCAGTGCCATTGGCTGCAAGGATCACGTGATGGCAGTAACTACAAGCCTGTTCAGCATCATGTGGTGACAGTCAGGTTCAAACCTTTTCCAAATGTTTTTCTGATTGACATAAATGCAAGCATTCTGAAGTGTAAATAATAAAGGTAAAGGCTGTCTCTTTTATAGGACTGAGAGACTCCACCGGATTCCAAAGAAGTAGGTTGACATAGTGTGTTAATGTTGCTCATAATATATTGTTCCATTAACAATAACTGTTTAAAAGCAAAAAGAAATCATAGAACCAGGTCAGGTTTTTAAAAAGCCTGTGGTTAAAAAAAAAACTCTGACTTTTAATAGTCATTTGTTAACGGTAATTGTTTTTGACAGCTACTCCCAGGTCATAGTGGAATACCCGATGACAGTTCTTATCTCATGTGCAGTAGTTCTCCTTGCCTTCTCCCTAGCAGGGATTTTGATTGGTCCTCTGCCAGATTTTTCCGATCCTTTAGCAGTAAGTACCTTTTCATTCATTGGGTAAAATTTCCATCACAATGGAGCCCCTAGTTACAGCACTTCAGGTCTCTGTATTGAAAACATGCAAAATGACATGTAGTGTTCTCCAGTAGTGTTCTGCTGTATTCAGAATCACAATAATTGACCCAACAGTGAGACCTGCAAATTTGCCTTGTAGATTCATTTAATACATTTTTCAAAGGAAATACTCCATCTCATCTGTCTCTGATGGTCTATTATAGGGATTTGAGCCACGTGGAACAGATATTGGGATTAGACTGGCAGCCTGGGCAAAGCTGCAGGAAAGTACTGGGCCTGGGAAAGCACTATCTCCGACATCTAAGCAGTTTGAAGACCAAAGTATAGCACGGTACTGCAAATAGTAAAAGAGCTCCTTGCCATGTACACTTTATAAGGAACACCTGTACACCTGCTCATACATGCAGTTATCCAATCATGTGACCGTAATGCATAAAATCATCCAAATACAAGGTTTGATATGTTGTGCATTCTGAGATGCTTTTCTGCTCACCACAGTGGTAAAGAGTGGTTATTTGAGTTACCATAGCCTTCCCCATTCTGCTGTTTGATATGAACATTAACTGAAGCTCTTGATGTGTATCTGCATAATTTTATGCATTGTGCTGCTGCCACACTATTGGCTGATTGGGTAATTGCATGAATGAGTAGATGTACGAGTGTTTCTAATAAAGTGGACATTCAGTGTATATATACGCCAACAGAAGATTCATAGTATGCACAGTCATAAAATGTATTATGCGTAATTCATTGATCATGGTGCTTCCAGAGAGGTCACCAGTAAAACGCAGCAGCACTTAAGACATCGTTCAAGGAGAATGCTACATACAGACACTACTGAGAACGCCTATTTTTGCAATGATCCAGGTGAGGGAAAAGAAAAATATATTTGTTCTGGTCATTTGCCATTGTCAATTAAATATGAAGCTAAGCAAATATATCAGTAAATGGACTGTAGCATATAATAAAATATGCTGGGGTCTCTCTTCCATCTGTGCTCCTGCAGGAGATCGCTATGCCCAGCTGGTATTCCGCTCAGGAAACTCCGACAGTCTCTGGAGTCTGAAGGCAATCTATTCCATGTGTGAGATGGAGCAAACCCAGGTAATCTAAATATATTTGTAAGACATTAAACATGTTGCATAATTTCGGAAATGTTTGGTACAATTTTATGTGAAGGTGCCATTTTACTCTTTAAACTCTTGAAGTCACTGAAGAAACTGAGAAAATGTAATGTCATCTTTAAAATTTCAGATACGTTCAGATGCACACTTCAAAGAACTCTGTCAGGTCAAATCAAAATCAGAGGCTGTTGGCAACAAGGGTAAGGGAGAGTGCTGTCCAAGCTGGTCCCTGGGGAACTTCCTGGCTCTCCTCAACAACATCTCCTCCTGCTTCAGTCTTACAGCTCAGCAAGTGTCGGACAGTTTAAGCTTGCTCAGATACTGTGCCCCTTACTACCATGATGGAAGCCTCGTTGCATCGTGTGCAGAGAGAAGCAAATATGGCTACTGTGCATCTGTCCCACATTCCTGCAAGCACTCCAGCATCATTTATCAGATTCTACATTACCTGGTGGATAAGGATTTCCTGGGGCCTCAGACCGTTGAATACCAGGTTCCATCCCTAAAATATAGTGTCCTGTTCCTACCAATGGCAAAAGGAAATGCATTAATGGAGATTTATCTAAAACATCTAGAAGGTCATGAGTTAACATATAACAATACTACGATAACAGGGATGGACTTGGGGATTAAGCAAAAGCTCTTCAAATATTACCTCTCAAGAGACTCTGTCTACCCTATTCTCACAGTTCTCGCACTGCTACTTACAATGGCCTTATATCTTAGATCATTCCTTTTATCAGCTATGTCACTGGTTGCAGTCACATTATCACTTTTGACATCTTATTTTTTCTACAAAGTTGTATTTGGCCTATTGTTTTTTCCACTTCTGAATCTCATGGCAGTTCTTGTCCTATTGGGAAGTTGCTCAAATCAAGCCTTCACCTTTAATGACTTTTGGAAGTCCCAACTGAGCCATAATCCTCCAGCTGCACTAGACAAGAGAATCCACCGTGTCTTACAGGAAATGGGGTACTTGATCTTGGTGTCTGGCTTGACATCCAGCATCACATTCTACTCAGGCTACATATGTAGCATTACAGTGGTGCGGTGTTTTGCTGTGTATCTTGGTAGTGCCTCTTTAGTCAACACACTTTTCGCTCTTGTTTGGCTCCCCTGTGCCATTGTTTTGCAAGAGCAACATGCCGCAGGAGCTTCCACATCTGCTTCTAAGCCATCATGGAAGCCATGTTTCTCAAAAAATCCTGGTGGATTTTGGGACACAAGTTCAAGGAAGCGGTGCCTTTTCACAATGGGACAGAAATTTCGGGGTCTAAAACGTGGACTCTCAGACACATCAAATCTAATTTTTTTAAAAGTCCTACCCTGTGGTGTTGTTAAGTTTCGATACATATGGATCTGCTGTTTTGCAGTCCTGGCTGCAGGAGGAATTTACATCTCATGTGTAGACCCTGGCATGAAACTGCCATCCTCAGACAGTAGGGCAACTCAGCTGTTTCGCTCCAGTCATCCATTTGAAAGATATGATGCTGAATACCGCCATCAGTTCATGTTTGAGCGAATGAAACAAGGAGAGGATAAGCCTATGACCATGACTCTCATCTGGGGTGTCACCCCAGCCAATGGTGATGATCGTTTCAATCCAAGAAGCAATGGCTCCTTTACCATGGACCCTGAATTCAATATGAGTAGTTCTGAAGCCCAAGTGTGGTTGCGAAGGCTATGTGGAAAAATTAGAAACCAGAGTTTTTATTCAACATCACCAGCAGACCAAGAAGCAGTGGAAGACAATACCTGTTTTGTGGAAGACCTGATTCACTGGGTATCTATTCGCCGTTGTTCTGAAAATGAGGATGCTTTCAGTTTCTGCTGCAACAATATTACATTCCCCTACCCTCCCAGTGTTTTCGAGCGGTGTCTCAAAATGATGACGGAAGAACGACAGGCAGAAACGGGTTCAGCTAGGAACGGGGGCCTTCGTTTTGATTCACAAAATCGAATTGCTGCCCTTGTTGTGGTATTTAAGACATCACAGAATTATAGCTTTAACTTCAGCAGAACTTCAAATTTCTATAAACAAATCATGTCTTGGTTCAATAACGAGATTTCTAGCGCTCCACCTGGACTGCAGAGAGGGTGGTTTGTGAGCCAATTATTGTTGTATGACCTCCAGCAATGTCTGAGCTCAGAGACATTAGTAGTGGCAGGCTTTTCTGTCGCCCTTACATTTGCATCGCTTCTGCTCACCACTTGGAATATACCATTAAGCATTTTTGTGACGTTTGCTGTCGGGGGGAGTGTTTTTGTTACTGTTGGCCTGCTTGTGCTTTTAGAATGGCAGTTAAATAGTGTGGAAGCACTGTTCATTTCAGCTGCTGCAGGCCTCTCTGTTGACTTTGCAGCCAATTACTGCATTTCCTACTGCCTGGCCCCACACACTGACAGACTGGGTAGGGTCGCATATTCTCTGAAGAAAATGGGTTGTCCAGTAGCCACAGGTGCAGGAGCATACTTCTGTGTCGGGATTATAATGCTACCGGCAACTGCACTGCTTTTCCGGAAGCTTGGGATATTTCTCCTTCTCGTGAAGTGTGTGGCATGCGGGTTTGCCACTTTTTTCTTTCAGTCACTCTGTTGCTTTTTTGGTCCTGAGAAGAACTGTGGGAAAATAATCATACCATGTGCAAAAGAGAGAGCCACAGAAAATATACCACCTTCTTGTTCAGGTGCTGAAGCAGGAAACAACAATCCATCAGCTAACGGTACGTTCAGCTGCGGTACTGGCACGGGATCACAAGGGAGAAGAAATTGTAATAAAGAAGGTGGCGGAGCATTCTTGTGCCCCAATCAGCACCGCCACAGGCAACATCAGTCAAGGCTAGGGAGGGAGCCAGAGCAGTATGAGCTGCAACCCCTTGCCTGTCATCTAAGTGACAGCTTTGAAAACAGCACTTGCACCAGCAAGCTGTCCAACAGACCTTCTGTTCTTTCAGATGACATTGAGTTCTGTGGTCTCAGTCCAAAGGGATACTACGACAGGATTAGCACTGAATCTGTGAGTGAGGAAATATGCAGCAGACACCTCAAAGGTTGTGACAATCCCCAAGCTGTCCAGACCTCATCCCCTTACAAAGGAAACAAAACGCGACCTGTAGTAGTTCCTCCAGGTGATCTAGCAAAGGAAAAGCGTTTGTGCAAGAAATGCCATAGCGGCCCTGGAATTAAACTATGGAACATCTCCTTGTCATCCTCTAGCATGGAAGATATCACAGTCACAGAGACCACAGATGACACTAATAAAAGGTCACTCTCTATGGATGGGGCCTATAGATGTCACGCACATAAAAGACTTTTGTCTTGCCAGTCTCAGAGTTCCATTGAGGGGCTTGAAGATTCTAATGAGACTTGTTTGAGCGACATTGAACCAGCAGTCTCTATCGCGCCACCCACTGTGACTGAAGGAGAGCTGCGACCAGGTCACCTCAACGGCAAGAGAGATACTTTGCGTCTGTCTCTGAGAGAAACAGTTTATGACCCTGGCTCCCCAGGGTCTGGAAGGGGGCGGACAAGCCAAAGTGAGCTGCCCGTAATATTGCCAAACAGTCAACCAGATTTACCTGATGTTTGGATCAAGAGGGATGGAAGAGGTGAGGACAGCAGCTGATTTAATGAAGAAAACAGATTAACAGATAGACCTCAGTGTATGCTCTTACTTTTACCACCATGTTAAATCCTGAACTTGTGGTGGTGTACTTGTACAGCGCATCTGTCAATTTCAGTATCTGATTCATCATCATATCTGTAAATGCTAACTAAACACAACAGATCTGTAAATCAACTATTATATAGGTCCCATATTATATTGAATCTTTTTGAATTGAATTAATTTCACACTGTTACCGGCAATGATTTTACGATATATCGTACTCAGAAATTTTGGGACTGATGCAACTGCATGTCACAAACACTAAAAAGATGCGTGAAGGAGCCTGTCCCACATGGCCTTGGATTGCTATTTTATAATACAAAATATTGTACATATTTTCAAAGGATTTTGGTGCCTGAGAGCAGTCTACCTAAACCTTACATAAAAGCAATTTCCTCTTTTTAAATACTCTACATAAGGAATAGGCATAAACTAATCTAGAAATGTACATGACTTCATTTAATTTGAAACAATCTAAGTGGAAAATGTGTAGATTTTGATCACGCTAATCACCTGTAGGACACAACATGTATTGTCTTGACACTAGAACTGTCTACAAGTCAGTGCACCTGCCTTTAATGAAGCAATAATTTGGCTTCATGTGTGGTGGAGGAAGTGTGGGAACTGGCTGCAACTAAATCTGGAGAAAATTGGGTAAACACATAATACAAAACAAAATAAGGCACTCATTTTGAATCCCTACAGGATCTGAGAGCTTGCCAGTTAATGAGTCCTTTAATACAAAGATGTATGTCTTTGATAAAATATGTGTTTAATATTTTCTTAATTATTTGCCAATATATACATTTCTGTTTTGTCTTGTGACTGGCAGTGTATTTATATGTTTATTTTGTTCAGACCTCCACTGAGCTAAAAGCCAACCAAGTGAAAAGTTTATATTCAAATATTTAAAGTCCTCAGACATAATTTAATAATTTATTGTTTTACTTATCATACAGAAGACTTAACTACCAGAATTGTATTTGATGTATTATGGTCTTTTAACTTATGCATTGTGCTTAGAATTTAGATAATACATATTTACAGTGTAATTTTTTAAAAATTGAGTGTTAAAGATCAACATAGTGTTAAAGTCTACATATCAATCTATAAATAAATAAAGCCATGCATTTTTTTATTTAAAATTGAAATAAAATTTAAAACTGACTTTCAGGTAATAAAAAAGGCAGTTAACCCTTTATATTTGTTTCATGATAAATGGACCAATACAAATGGTTCAAAAATGACTTGGAATAAAATCTCACTTGTGTATTGGCCAAGAAATATGTTTATTACATGTCTCATACCCAAATACGCTACTCAAACATTCCACAGCTGATGGGCCTGATCGCCTGTGCTGTATTCACTTTTCATAAAGTAATATCTGCATAAAAGAGGGGAAAAAAAAGTCTCATTTGGTTTCTCAGAATATCTAAGTGGATTATTGTTAAATACCTGGTTTTTATCAGGATAGGTTGTTTTAGGGTTATTTGCTGTATATGCACACTAACACGTTTTAGTTTTAATTTAGTTAGAAACTTTGTAACTCCACATGATGGTAGGAAAACCAATATTCCAACTGTACTATGAAAGTAGTTTGAACATTTGCACAGTCTTTTGAAAAGCAAAGCTTTCAAGGTTTTAATTACTTTACCTGATGTTAAGATCTTTTTCTTTTCTTTCAACAGTGACAAAAGAAATAACATTTAACATTTTACTTCTGCCATCAGAACTAAATATCTACCAAGCCAGTCAACTAATATCTGATATATGCATGTGGTAAAAGATATTTTTCTGCTCCACACATTGAAGTCTTGTCTCAATATGCCATTAATTGTTTGAATGTTGTATGAGCTTTAGAGTACCAAGACAGTTTGGTTTTTTTTTTTGGCTGTGAAGTGTGTGCTATGTTGTGTGAGACTTGGTCACTTCTGAATTAATTTTTTTTTTTATTAAATGAACATATTTGTTTATCAATAGTAACTACTGAATGACTATGGAATGTAAAAAGATAAAAAGCCATTTAATTAAAAAAAAAAAAAACTCTTTTAATTAAAGAATTAGACCTTTTGCCATATTTGTGCCACTAATGGTGCAGGTCAATTCATCATGCATTCACACACTGAACTGGGTTACTAATGGCTGCATTGTTGAATATCGTTTGTAGTCCATTTACTACATTTTATTAAACTGAGGTCAATGTTTTGTTAGTATGCCAGCAACCAAAATGTCTGGAATGCTGTCATACCTTTCTAGTGTTCAAAGTGCCAAATGTAAAAATAACAATTGTTTGTTATAAACAAAGTGATGTCACATTTGAGAAACATGATGTTCTAAAATTGTTTTATGTCGATATGTGATGTCAGATTTAAAGTATTAAGAATGAACTGTTATGTAAATGTGACTGAGAAAGTCAATAAAGATTTATATTTTACTGAGCCATGACCTGGATCACAGAAAAATGGAGAATACAAGTGTCTCAATAAGTTCATATAATGGTGTCTCTATTTCCAAAGATTTTTTTACTCAGCTTTTTGAATGGTTTCATTCAAATTTTACATTTTCACTTAAAGCTGTTTTTACTGAAATTTTCACATAAAGGATTGATCAAAGTTCTAATTTCAAATGCAAATCCAAAGGTCAGCCATATTCCATTCACTCTTTTTGTTACAGATTAAATATTCATAAAGAACAGGAAATAATGTAAAAAAAAAAAGATTTCAATCCTGCACCCAGTCTTCTTTAGCCCAATCAGGCAATTGTGTGGAATACTCAAAGTCAGGCCCCTTGTAGCGTAATGCATGCAGGTACATGACCAGCTCCTTGTCTGTAGGGTCAGGTCGGACAATTTTACACTCCGAACATAAATGATCTCTGACTGTCTTGGTCGTGTTTGCAGTTGTGGATATTTCCTCAGAGTGATAACTGCTCTCTTTTGCCTGTGTACTATTCGTTTCTGCTTCCTTATCATTTGAAGTTGTACTTGTAGTTGATTCTTCACATGCAGTGTTTACAGATTCAGTCATGACTGTCAGGGCACTGTCAACCAGAGCACCGCCACTGGTACCCACATTAGGCTCGCCCTTTCCGGATAACACTTCATCAGAGATATCCAAGAGGTGCAAACTCTCCTTGGAACGGTGCTCCTCAATAAGAGCTTCCAGCAGCTGCTGATCATTTTTACCCACCAGGCCTCCTTTGCCTCTGTTCGGGCCCCAAGCAGAAGAGCCATAAATGGGGTCATTGAGGATGGGGAAGCCTAGATACTGGAGATGCACGCGGATCTGGTGCGTGCGTCCTGTGAGTGGGAGGCAGCGCACCACGCTAGAGCGCCCATTATAACTGAGTTTCTGGAAAACTGTGCGACAGTCTTTGCCTTTGGGATCCACCCTGCAGACACCCACCTTGAATGAGACTACCAGAATTGGTTCTTCACACACAACCTCGTTGTCAGGAAACTCCCCCTCCACACGACAAACATACTCCTTCTCCAACTGTACAAAGCAAAGGAAAAAATATAGTAACACAGAAACCTATTCACAGACAATCTACAGTATTTACATTGTACAGTCTATACAACTGAATTCATTAAGAAATTAAGCTCCTACGGTGCAAATATGTTTATCAGCTCTACTTGTAGCATTCCTGGCGCAGTAATAAAACTTCTGTTTTGTGGTCCACCAACCTGTACATACTACATGCTGTATATCCTACATTACAAAAACAGGACGTGTACACCTTTTCCCCACACACCTCCATTGGAATCTGATGTGCTTTGTACGTGCTGATATTTTCCAACAAACTTAGTTTCTCAAAATATAACAAATCAGTAATTTAAACCCCTGTGACCCTGACCAGGATAATGTAGTTACTGAAGATTAATGAATGAATGCTGTAAATGCATTGTGCAGTGTCACACGTGTACCACAGAAAACTGGTCAGGGAGGCTGCTAAGGGGTCTACAGCAACATTAAAAGAATTGCAGCAATTTCTGGAAAGCATTAGTTTCTACCTACATGTGACAACATTCTCCCAAATTCTTCATATGTCTGGGCTACGGGGTAGGACGGCAAGACGGAAGCCTTTTTTAACCAAAAAAATAACTAAAAAAAATAAAATAAAATACCCAACCTGGCTAAAGTTTGCAAAATAAATAAATAAATAAATACATCCAATCTCCCAAACCCATGTGGAATAATGTGTTATGACCAAAGTTGAACTTTTTGGCCATAATACCAAAAGATATGTTTGGCACATCACCAGAAGAACACCATACCCACAGTGAAGCATGGAGGTGGCAGCATTATGCTTTGGGCCTGCTAATCTTCAGCTAGAACTGGGGCTTTAATCAGGATAGAGGGAATAATGAATAGCTCCAAATACCAGTCAATTTTGGAGCAAAACCTTAAGGCTTCTGCTAAAACACTTAAGATGAAGAGGAATTTCACCTTTCAGCATGACAATGACCCGAAGCACACCTCCAAATCAACAAAGGATGGCTTCACCAAAATAAGACCAAGGGATGGCCCAGCCAGAGCCCAGAACTAAATCCAGTTTAAAATCTGTGGGGTGACCTGAAGAGGGCTGTGCACAGGAGATATCCAGCCAATGTGACAGAGTAAGAATGCTTTTGCAAGGAAGAATGGCAAAATATTGCTAAGTCAAGATACGCCAAACTGATTGACTCTTACCCAAAAAGATAAAGGTGCTTCAACTAAGTATTAGTTTAGGGGAATGCACACTTAGGGGCCGTTTACACGACAACGTTTTCAGCCAAAAACGGGAAACTTTTTATGCGTTTTGCCTGTTCGTTTACACGACAACAGCGTGTTGGGAACTGAAAACGCATATTTTTGAAAACGGGTTTCAAAGTGCAAGTTTTTGAAAACGCCGCCGTTATCGTCTCCATGTAAACACCCAATATGGGAATCTTTGAAAATGGTGATGTCATGCGCGTGCGTAGTACGTGTTAGGTATGTAGACATGCGCAGTACGTGTCTATTGTAAAGGCAAGCGCGAACAAACATACACAACAATGGCGGAGTACATGGTAGTGTTGTTGCTGCTCAAGAGTTTGCTAACGCTTCTTCAGCAAAGTGTGGATTTACTTCACCAATATTACAACCAACAGCAGAGATGCATCATATACACACGACAAATTCTAAATACACATCAGCGCCGACGACATGTTTAAACATTAAAAAGGCATTTTTGGATCAGAACGACGGAATTCCCGCCAACAAAGAGCTAATTGTCACTTCCCTACAGGTACTGTTTACTAACAAGGTGACAGCGCCAACTACTGGCCTGGCATATGTAATACAGCGTTTTTGGCCGTTATCGCAGATATGTGTATACGCGAATTGTTTTGAAAACGTTGTCGTGTATACGTGAAACTTTTTGAAAACGCAAGAGAAAAACTTTTCCGTTTTTGACTACATCGTTGTCGTGTAAACATAGCCTTATGCAACCAGATAACTGCGGCTTTTTTTATTTTTTCCCTAAAATGATTCTTACTGTTTTTCACTTTAATTTATAGGTTGCAATTTCACAATCATGGTTCTGACATGATTTATCTTGGTTTCATTTTTTACACCACAAAAACCTGCCACTTAGCAGGGGTGTGTAGAATTTTTATATCCACCGTATATACAGTAATTAGTTTGGAGGGAAAAATTACTACTAAGTTGAAAGGTCATGTCAGGGAGGTGGTGATGGCTTCACCTGTCGATCCCGAACCATCTGGTCCAGTTTCTTGGACATCTTCAGAGTGCGAGCAAACAGCAGGATGCCTGAGGTGAGGCGATCGAGACGGTGCACGGTGTGAAGACCGCACAGACCTCTCTCTTTCCCCAGAATGAAGATGACGGTGTTGTGGCGATAGCGGCCACACGGATGTACGGGCAGAGAGGCGGGTTTGTCTACCACCACCACTTCACCATCATCCACTAAGACCTGCAGTGGCTGCCCAATGACAGGGGGCTCATGGCGATGCACGGTGTTCCTCATGAAGTCATTGTTCTGGGGAGTAAAAAAATAACAAAACCTTAAACCTCAACAAGTCTTCTTTTAGTGATGATACATTACATTACATCACATTCCCTACCTTCAGGGTTATATTCAGGTCGTCCACAGGTATTTCGTTCAGTCGAATGCGTCCCTCTTTGACTGCTTTCTTATAGTAGTCTAGAGGTTCTGCTCGAAATTCACTGCTGAAAACTTCTAACAGGGTTTTACCAATCCAACGTCCCTTACAGTAAGTCTTAAAATCGAAATAATAAGGGTGCACTTTTCTAAGTCCTGCTTCAAAATAGTAGGAGGTTTCTGCGAAGTGTTCTTGGTTAAAACTCACTCCAGGATTGCGTTTTTGTGGTGGAGGAACATATCTATCCCCAGCTTTCAGCTGTTTGCTTCCCTTTCTCTTCTTACCCCGTCTGTTTATCTCATGCTCTTCAGGGTCTTCGCTTTTCCTTTTCTTGCAGCTTTCCTTCACTTCTTTGCTCTCACTCACACTCAATTCTTGCTCCTTTCCCATTTCTGCAGTGTTTAACTCTTTGCTCTCCATGATGCTGAACTTATTTCGATAGTACTCTGCTCTGAAAACACTGACTGCGGTGTGGAAATCTCGCCGGAGTTGTTTACATCGCGTTATAGTACCGCTAACGTCAATTCCATCCCTCAATGAAGAAATGTCACCAGGTACACGTCTCTTTCTAAAACAATTACTGTGTAATTGTAAACAACTGACCAGTCTATGCAGACATTTTAACACAGATACACCGTCTGCCCCAACATGCCGTGCTGACATGCCCGTGCGCGTGTTCTGTCGCAGACTGATGACATCACAAGTAAACTTGCAGAGCTACACGATAACTTAGTTTCGGTAATTTATGTATTCAGACAAAAACTAACAACGTAAGCTTATTTATTAAATTAATTACATAAATGTAGGTATGTTTTAGGTATAATTGTGCACAGTTACACATCACTGCAGTCCGAATAATTACCTTAATGCTTCAATTAACTCTTGTCATTGCTTTGACTTCAGTTAGAAAATATTTTACATACAGTGTTTTACAAAACAAGAGGGGAGGCTTGTTAAGAAAAAAAAAAAAATTTTCCTTTTAGGCAATGGTATAAACCCCATTTAGAAAGGAGGTGGGAAAGACAAAAATTAAATAACAATCTCAGTGACATCCAGTAATGGCTGAATGAAAATGCCTTGTTTTAGTCATTATAAAGTAGAATGAGAGAATTGAAGAGGCTGGATAGAGCGGGCAGGTAGGAACGTAATCCACAGCTGAAGTGAAAGCCTTGCGCTCTGTCCTAAGTGTTCTCTGCACTGCAACACCAGAAGCACCTCCTGCAGGAGTAACCACACTGCAATCAGAGCTCACCGCTGGGGACACAAACAGAGCAACATTCAGAGCAACAAGATTACAAGATGCTGTGTGGTAAAATACTTAGATCTGTCCATGTGTGAATAGGTTTTGAGCATTAGTTATATATTCATTAGCGAATCCTCGTTTAGTAAGTCTGAGATCTGAACATACACTATATGGCCAAAGGTTTGTGGACACCTGATCATCACACCCATACGTGGGCCTTTCCCAAACGGTTACCACAAAATTGCAAGCATATAATTGTCTAGAATGACGTTGTATACTGTAGCGTTACAATTTCCCTTCACTGGAACTAAGAGGCTCAAACATGTTCCAGCATGACAATGCCCCTCTGTGCAAAGCGAGCTCCATAACATGGTGTGTTAAGGTTGGAGTGGAAGAATTTGAGTGGCCTGCACAGAGTCCTGACCTCAACCCCACTGAACACTTTTGGGATGAACTGGAACACCTAGCTAGGCCCTTATAACTGCAAAGAAGGGAATAAATCTGGAATGGGATGTTCAAAAAGCACATATGAGTGTTATGGTCAGGTGTCCACAAACCTTTGGCCATACAGTGTACCATGTATAGAAAACAAATAATATATCTTAATTAACCATTAAGAGGTACTAACATGGGCTGGGGTTTGGACTTTCAAGAGCAACAACAGGAGTGTGTATATCAGCCAGGCTAATGAGGCTGTGGTACCTACCCTGGCCACTGGTAGCGTCTGTCTGTAAGTGGTACATACACCACCCCCATGAGTGCCTTTTTGACAAAGGTACCATCACTCTGGCGATCATACTGCTCCATCACTTGGCTCCCACCTTCTGGACCTACAGGCAGCACCAGTCTTCCACCTGGTTTCAGCTGCTCCAGAAGCTGAAGAAGATTTTATTGACAGGTTTAGAGGCTGAAATACTTACAGTCATTCTGACTGCTAGCTAATACTTCTTATTACTGAACTGAATTGCCAGGTGATGTTGGCTTTATATGTACAATGATTGATTCCCAGTGATGTCCCTCAGGAAGCAGAGTTAGCACATCACCTTCACTAAATGTGCACAAATTGAAGATCTGTTTTAGAGTCAGTGGCCTCATGTACAAATGTAAAGTTTGTTCTTTCCATTATAAACTTGTGATGTAAGAAATAACACTTAAAATGTTTTTTTTTGCTCAGAATGTGACAGGTGTAAGCACAGATAGGGTTAGACTATAGAGCAGTACAGAAACTATAGGGAAATTGATAAGGAAGTTGTGTGCCTACCGCTTTGGGGACTGTAGGTGCTGCTGCCCCAACATGAATGGCATCATATGGCGCTCCATCTGGAAAACCTAACCGACCATCACCCACTGGAAAAAAGACAAAGCCATGCTTAGACCAAAGAAACTTATTGTGTTAGTCTACATAAATTCTGAAACTGAATTACTTCATTTTAGTGTCTTGTGAACATTGCTGTAATAAGGTTGTAGTGTAGATGTGCTTACATAGTTAGCTGTGTTAACAAATATAAAAAGGACCTATGGACAATAATACTTAAAATGCATTAAAAGGGAAATCGCTGTCATTTAGAATAAATAAAGCAGTGCAATGATTTCGGTATAAATAGTAATTTAAAGTTTGCGTGTACATCCTTATAGCTGGGATTTTTAAATATAGTAAACTACAGAGACTTACTGAAAGAACAATAGTGATGATGTTTATGTGAAGGGAATTTAAAGCTACAGAATGCAATATTCTGGAATTTCACCCTCTCTGGTAATAAAAAAATGCCATTCCAAGCTACTTGAGGAAGAACATTTCATAACGTAGCATGTGCTGCACTCTTTTTCCACTGTGTGCATTAATCTCACTGCTCTGAGTGCATATACAATTCAAGGGTGTGTCCCAACCCACACAATGGACAATAATTTGTATATCTAAACTATAATGACACCAATAGTGCAGTCTGGGATGCGGGCAAAGTATGCATGAATCAAGACTGTTCAGCATTACAGACGTGTTATGAGAATAAAATTAATTTATTTTGCACATCAATGACTGTAACAGTTACTGATGAAAAAACAAAACCATCAGCTAGTTAGCACTCACTGAGTGCCTGACCAGTAGCAGTGCCCAGTGCATCACCAACCTGCCATGATGTAACTGTGCTCATTCTGCCAGATCGTAAACAACACAAAATGAACTAGTCGCCTAATGTTAAGATCTGGTGAAGGAACAAGGGTTGCTCCATTGTAACTCCATTTCCTGAGGCTCTAGCTAGCTAAAATATGGTGTAGAGAACAAAACAAATACGCCTGGTTGTTTACATTTATTTTATTTTTTTTTTAAACTTGATCTGTCTCCTGTGTGTATTTTGTTATATAATCTATGTATTCTGTTCTCTGGCCTGTCAAATGTTTGTCACGAACTTTATAGTGTGAGAACACTAGGTTAAAAAGACACAGATCAGGCAAAAAGATGGCTCATTCATATTCCGCAGACATAAGTTTGAGTTTGAAATACAAAAATATAGAGAAACTCACAAACACCAGTCACTGCTGGCTATCATGAGATTTCTAGCTCAACAAATCAACAAGGATAGAACAGATGACTACAATTCACTAGTGTTTGACCATTAGAGAACAAATAACTGCCTTAACCTGCTAAAACACCATGAGTCCTGATTCTTTTTTCCTCTTATAGTGTATTATCAGACTCTTCCACTCTCTCACTCTTATTTGTTTACACTCTCTCCTGATTGGCTGCCGCTCCTGCCAAGCACAATGGAACCGGACTTCTTTCATGCCTGAGGTTGGGATGTGAAGATGTTTAACACATTCAAGCTCGTGTGGAATATATGCATAGAAATTTCATGCCACTTCTGACCCGATATACCTCATACAACTCTGGCTGTAAATTAGTATTACATGACTGTCAGGGTGAATCATGCCAGCACAGAAAAATCATATTATAGAGGGTTTTTTTTTTCATCTCTTCTCCAATTATCATGATTTTTCCCATTTTTAACAAAACCCTACGCACTGTAGCTTTAACTGGTATAAATAATAAACATCAGTCAAATGAGAAAAGACTAAATACTTATAAAGCAATTTTGCTTTGCTGAGGAGGAAAAGCACACTCTGGTTTGTTATTTCATTTCATGCATACTATTCTATTCCCTTCTTAAGTGTCTCACCCACTAGCTTGATCCGTCCAGAGGTTAACAGCTCCAGGTCATCAGCTTGGACATTTTTCACCGAGGCTCGCACTAGTTCTTCTATGTGATCAATTCCCACCACTTTTCCAGTGGGACCTATCTGTATATAGAAGATAAGTATAGTTTATATAGTTTAAAATTAAAGCATTTTTCTACACAAACAAAAAAAGTAGCAACATTCAAACTTAGTGCCATGAATAACATCTTATCTCCCAAGGTACACCAGGTATAACTGTATTCCTAGAATATCTCACATTTGCATGAGGTTACACTTATCATCCGTTATTATGACTCTGACCACCATCTAATGTAATATAAGTTAATGTAATTGTCACGCATGTGCAGTTAAATGCTTTCTCCTAACTTGAAAAGAAGTTGGGGTCAGAGTGCAGAGCCAGCCATTGTACAGCAGCCTAGGAGCAGTAGAAGGTAAAGGCCTTTTTCAAGACCAGAGAATAGTTGCAGTCTGGTAGTTCTGTCCTCACAACCTTCGTAGACTAATACTAGGTGTATTTTTAATTTAGAATATTTAAAAAATTACACCAATCAATGAAACACCAATAATAACAATAATTAAATAGCAACAGACCTCTTTCATGTACTATTGGCATGTTTTAGAGCTACTGTAAATATCCTGGGAAGCTCACCATTCTTGCAAAGCAGGCAGTGAGATAACCGCTCCCTGAGCCAACATCCAGTGCTGAAGCTCCTTCAGTTAATTTGTCACTGAGAATCTCCAGAGCATGTGCATGCTACACAGAAAAGTCACATTATCAGACCAAATTCATCCTCTACATGTGCAGTCACATCATCACTATAGCGACAAACTTTACCATATTAAGTCCAGCATGGATCAATAGATTAAAACAACCCCCTTACTCACAAGCTACAAAATCTTAAACACACATGCCTGACTATTCTCACTGACTAACTTACCATATGAGGCGCACTGATGGTGGCCTTGTACCCTTTAAAGAAAGCAAGAAACAATGTGCATTTATCTTGAGAACAATGTTTTTTTCTGCTAACCAATTTGTAATTTCAGTGTGCCTGTTCAACTATGAACACACCTATTGACTGAGGAGAATCCTCATATGGGTAGTCTTTGGAATAGATGCCCCGATCAGTGGCAAGCATGGCTTCGAACACTCGATCGCTACGGATAACTCCGTGCTCTGTCATGTAAATGAATAACACATACTATCAGCTCTATATGAATACAAATATGAAATGTGTAGAGTTTAATCAGTGTTTGTATTAGGCACAAGTCATGCCTTGCATGTTTGCCAGGCTGTTACCTCGCAAACGGCTTATAAGTTGTGGATGTGTTTTGCCACTAGATATCCATGCCATGGTCCTGGTTAGAAGCAAACCCATAGGGAAAGCCAGTGCTGCCACCCTGGCCACACTCCACATTTCCTGAAGAAGGATCACCTGCAGCACATTCCCAAATGATGCTTTTTTAAAGCTGTACATATTTAAGGAACGTTCCAACTGTAAATCTCAAAAATCTTGAGAATTTTTTTGATTTTGTTTAATTTTAGAGTTAAAGACAAAATGAGGCAAAAAAAGAACTCCCCATAGCCTTCCATGTTTTGGTTCATGAAATGTTCATGTAGCACTTTCTTGTTGTTACCTTATTTTGTGAATTAAGTATTTTAATGTATCTGCAAAAAAATAAAAAATAAACATAACTACGATCTGTTGTCTGTTTTAGTTTGACAGCTAGTATTCCCTCTTTCAGTTACATATATGTACTACTAGTGGTGGCTCAGTGGTTAAACAGTTACTGGTTAAAGGCCAGTGGTGGATTAATGGTTAAATGGTTACCGGTTAAAGGGCAGTGGTGGCTCAATGGTTAAATGGTTAAAGGCCAGTGGTGGCTCAGTGGTTAAATGGTTACAGGGCAGTGGTGGCTCAATGGTTAAATGGTTACAGGGCAGTGGTGGCTCAGTGGTTAAATGGTTACAGGGCAGTGGTGGCTCAGTGGTTAAATGGTTACAGGGCAGTGGTGGCTCAGTGGTTAAATGGTTACAGGGCAGTGGTGGCTCAATGGTTAAATGGTTACAGGGCAGTGGTGGCTCAATGGTTAAATGGTTACTGGTTAAAGGCCAGTGGTGGATTAATGGATAAATGGTTACTGGTTAAAGGCTAGTGGTGGCTTAATGGTTAAATGGTTACTGGATAAAGGCCAGTGGTAGCTCAGTGGTTAAATCATTACTAGTTATAGGCCAGTGGTGGCTCAGTGGTTAAATGCTCTGGGAACAACACCCTTAACCCTATCTGCCCCAGCGGCACTGTATCATGGCTGACCCCAGCTTCCTAACAAGCTGGTATATGTGAAGAAAAGAATTTCATTATACTGTAACATATATGTGACATGGCTTCTTCTTCGTCTATGGCAACTTCCTCAGTTACAGAATTAACTTCTTTAAATTGCTCTCATATGAAACAAGTGACAGGAAGGTATAAATGTTTTTCAATGAGATTTATCTATATATACTTCATTAAAACAAATACAGATGAAGGCAACCTACTTACAACACTGTGCTAGTATGTGACCATGCAGATCAACAAATAGCAGTACTTCTCTTGCAGAGCGTTTTTACTCTAATAAAACGATTCATTTTGTTCTGTTTAAAAGTCCGTTGGTGCTAAACTGACTCTGACCCAGAATGATGACAGTGGAGTGTTTATGGCTCTATAAAATGTTTTTAATGGATGTACAGACTTAATTTAAAAAATGCAGATATCCCTTTTTCGTTTTCATTTATAAAGACGGGATAACATTACAATTTACCATTGGCTTTCTTCCTACCTCTACATGCTCTAGTTCACGTGTTCATCTGCAGGGGAAAACATTACTACCAAACCATTAATTTAATCTGTTTTTTTTTTTTTTT
>CM040463.1:18567226-18593978 GCA_022758105.1 Pangasianodon gigas
CACTTTCTGTGGCGTGTGTCGAGTCTTGATTAACAGTGAAGTGTCAGGAAATAGGGATGTGCCTTTTCAGTACCAATTTCTCCTGACTTACATACTTGCTACACTTTCACCCTGCAGTTCTACACTGATGTTTTCACCTGTATACACAGACACACACACCTGCTGTTCATGGGTAAAACAACTTGAGTGATGCTGTTATTTCCATATGGTGTGTTCATGGTGAAAACTCACATCACAATAACAATACAGTACAATTAATCATGTAGCCTTACTTAGTGTGGAGTTTTGCATGTTCTCTCTATGTATGCATGGGTTTCCTCTGGGTTTTCTGGTTTCTTCCAACTGTCCAAAACATGCATGTAGAGGGACTGGCTATGCCTCTAGGTGTGAATAAGTGTGTGTGTGTGTGTGTTTGCATGCATGTGCATGGTGCCCTGCAATTGACTGGTGTCCCATCTGGGGTGAATTTGCCCACCTCATATCCAGTGTTCCCGGGATGGCTCCGGATTCAGTGTGACCCTGACCAGGGTAAAGTGGTTAATTAAGACGAGAGAGAGTGACAGGTCACTCTGAGGTCTACTCTGAGCTGCCACCTTTTCCTTAAAAGGAAGTTCACAAGGCATACATATTTTACCAGGGGGGAAGACATCAGTCAATGCAGGACTGCAGAACGAAAATGTACACATGTGAACAGTCAAGCACACAGCTATTGTTTTTTCATTGTAATTACAGTTTGCAGGCAAGAGAGATATAAAAATTACACACTGCTCCTTCAGTTCAAGAGTCTGATGAATACTCTGATTCTCCCGGACAAAACACAAATGTACTAGCTACTGAAGGCAGGTCTCTCATAAAAACCACCGCCAATCAGTATACCATACGATACCGTATATGATACAGTATACCAGACGATAACCACGATACTAGACATATCCCGATACAGGCTTCACGAGACTTCACGAAACGATACTGACACAAAACATTACATTTTAAATTTTAATACATTTATTTTGTAATGAAAGCAAATCAAACCACTGCAGTATCAAGTTTTGGACTATTAAGTAAGCATGCTCCAAGGCAGTTAGGTTCCCACTCGCAAACTTCCTGGTCTGTATGTTACTACCTATGATGCTGCTGCCTAGTGTGTTAGAAGAAGTAGAGCTCATAATGAATATTAAACAGAAGTATTGTGATACACCCCAAATTTGTCTTGACAAAGAAATGTCTCATGCCAGAATAATCATGTCTCATAATTATGTGATACTCCAAGTCCAAATTTAGTGTAAACACACATTGATACGTTGCATTCCTTGACAGATGTTGGGTGTTCAATGTTTTGAGAGTCCTTTGCTGACTGTGAGCAGACATTTAGGCTAGTTTTGCCATTGTTTTTACCATTGGTTCATTTGTATTTGTGAGAAATAAATTGATAAATGCTACTGAGAAGTTAACAGAATTAAGCATTTAAATTTGTTTTTCCAACTCCTCCACAAACCCAACTAACATTGTTTTGCCAAGTTACTCCTACACCCTTGTTCTGAATGAAATCTTATCATGTGAAGTATTGTTAAATCCTCAGTGAATCCCTTCCAGAGCTCACTGATTAGAACACAAGTATCGTAAATGAACGTGTGGTGAAGCTTGTTTTGTGTTCCTAAGCAAGACTTTGCATCAGAAATCGAATCGGACCCCACCCACTGCAAACCCGGGTTCTTTTCTGTTTGGCAGCATGAACTCCATCCTCACTTTGACAAAACTGCAACAGCAATTTGTAACCAGTGTTATAGCTTGAAAGATTGATTCAAACTGAACCTCAAATGAACTAGGTCTGAAAACACCTCACATTGCTGGCTGTGATTACTGAGTTGGCAACTGTTTTTACAGCTAGGCTCAATCTAGCAGAGACATGAGTGATGATGCCAAAGGCTTGGAGACCCGGTCCAGCGGTGATTTGTGGTCAGAGATCTGCTCGGATCTGCCGGAGCCTCCGGAGCACGGAGCTGCTGATGAACACTTCACCGATTCATTCCAGCCTCATTGTCCTGTGAGCAACCAGAGCAACTTTACCTCTCCTAGTAACCTTACTTCTTCCAGTCAGTGGGAACCGATGGCAGACTCTGCAGTCTACATCGCCAGCTTAGGTATGAGAACATGTTTAATTGACTTCCTTTGATGCTAATAGACTTTATTTTTAAAATGGTCTACTGTGACCTTTAAGGGGGATGTGCTTTGCGTTGCAGAGAACCGTTTGAAGAGGATTAAAGGTCAGTCAAATGAGGTCACATCAAGGGAAATGCTTCGCTCCTTGTCCCAGGCCAAAAAGGAGTGCTGGGACAGGTTCCTCCATGATGCCCAGACTTCAGAGTTATTCCAGGAAGGAGATCTGGATCAGAGGCAAGTGAAGAACAAATTTCTTTAGTCTTATGTGGTGTTCCCTTGGGCATCACTTTACTATTTTATATTTACAGTATAGACAGTGGTACTTATTAGGGTATTTATATGACCTGATCTTATATTATATTATATTAATCTGTCCATGGTATACATATTGCACAGCTGATGGATATCCAACCTTGACATTTAGAATTGAAGTACACTGTAACATTTTGTCCGTCTTGCCTCGGCAGTGCTTTGGAGCAGCTGAAGCGTTGGTTGTCTCCGGAGCGTGTAGCAATCAGTGCAGAAGAGCTGGAGTACCTCCTCTTGCCGTCTAAGAGCACAGAGAGAGCCTCACACCACCCATCCAGCACAGGTTATTCCACAGAAGAGCTGGACGAAGAAGAGTGTTCAAGTCCTGAGAAATAAGTCACATCATTCCCCAAAAGACTGTAGTCACATGACCAGCAGATGGTCATATATTTGAGATTCAGTGTGTAGTATCTGATGGTGAAAATCTTCAGAGGAAATAATGTTGTGGACTTTGAGATTGATTTTCAAACCTTATTCTGTATTTTAAAGGAAAAAAATGGAGTATCTTAATAAGTACTCTGTAATCTCCTCTCTCTTTTTCCTCTCTCTCTCTCTCTCTCTCTCTCTCTCTCTCTCTCTTTGGCTCTGCAACATGAATTAGAGTTCAAGATAATGAACAGTATTATGATCTTTGTGTGTTTAGCTGCATAAATGAAAACCTTTAAAAGGTTCAACAGCCTGTATGGCTTTTCCTACCAGGTTTTCAAGAAAACCTGAATTCAAAACTGTCCTTTTTAGTCTTGCCTGTTCATGTTCTTGATCGTATTGTACATTATACATGAGGATCAATCTCTCAACAGACAAATTTCTTGTCTTCTTTCATCTCCTCTACGTTTTCTGTTTTTTTGGGGTTTTTTTTACTATGTCACCATGCATGCACATTATTTTAAAAATAATATTAACCAGTATCAGGTCATGTTTCACCTCCTCTTCCTCCACACCAGCTAAGATCGAACACATAATCCCACCAGTTTAATTTCATTGGTTTGGCTTTTCAGTGGACAGATGAGTTTTAAAGGAGAACTCCAAACTCAAACACATTAAATACGTTCATAGTGAAATATTTGCAAAGTGCTTGGCTATTCTTATGTTGATTTCTTGGTTGGTGTTGCATTTTCGTTATTCCTGTGAGAAGTTAGTGGTTGTGGGCCATGCTGACATCACAGGGGGACATTGCCGGTGCAGTTACAACAGCGTTTAATAGGAGAAAAAAATCCATTTTTCAACAACTGTGAATGTCACGTTTATGAGATATCCAACATAGCAGTGGAGACAGCAAGCGTTCCATAATGCAGTGCAGTTACACGACGCAGTTGCGTTGCGTTGACTCATGGTGGAGACTCGGCTCAGCTAGTTAGCCATCTACGTGATGACACGCACAATGACGACGGTATTAGCGTGAAAGTTGAAGCTTTGGAAGCTTATCTGTTTGAGCAAGTAGTTCAACAGCACTGTAAAAAACCATTAACCAAAATGAAAATAGATCAACATGTTGATGAAATAAGTTTTTTTTTTTTTTTATCGAAGTCAATTAAGAATTTCATAACAAATCTTGAACGCCACTGAAGATTACAAGTTCAGTGTTAATTATAAAGATTAGTAAGGTGGATTTTTCCTTTAAGGTGTGCTTCTCCTTAATTAGAATGAAAGCCTGAAGACACACTGATCTTTTTTTTTAACAATATTACACATAAACTTTAACATTCCCTTTGTATGACTGTATCCTGCAAAATAATGACCAGTAGATGTCAGTAGGTTGTTGAGATTTCTTCCCTGATCCCTCTGATGCTTGTTGTTGTTGTTGTTGTTGTTGTTGCCTGACTTGTATTCAATTAGTGGTGCGTGTACAAACATGTTTACAGCCTAAAATTACTCTTAGCCTACAAGAGCTAGCTTTTTGTTTTGTTTGTATTCTGGAAAATTCTTCCAGAAGCATAGAAATATAACCCTACCTGACTTAGCATTATATCACCTACAAATATGACTAATGAATAGAAGGACACAGGAAATATGACTACAGGAATTTCTGATATTACTGATGACATTTCAGTTAAGCAGTATGGCATATATTAGCCCGGCTCTGATTCAGTACAACAGTACAGCCCTCTTGCTTGTGCGATATTACTTAACTGAAATGCCATTCCCATGATTGACAGTGTGATATTGCTTTTATATAACAGTTCTATAAAAAAAGGAAAGAAATTAATATTGAGCAGCTGACATTTCAGACACAATATAGACAAATATTTTGTTTATTTTTGCCCCATTAACGAAAACAGTTCCAAACAAGCGACACCTGGATAGTGCCGCGTGTTGCCATGCCAACGCACAGACTGACTGACAGCCCATAATAAGTGCAGTAACGGTCTCAATGTACTGAACTATTGCTAGAAATGGACTAGCGGAGTGATACAAACAGTGAAGTGTCCCAGCGCTGCTAGTGCTATTATTAGACCGGAACTAACTGCTGTATAATGTAATTTGTTTCATATTAATGGAAATAGTGCAGTGGAAAAGTTATGGTGCGTTCAGGTCATGTCGGAAAGCTCGTATTTACGAGTTGAATGCACATGAACGCCACCACAAAGTCGTAACTACGAGTGAGATTTTGTCTGAGCTCCGAGTTTCCGAGTTGGGATGTTGTGTCAGTAAGAAAACATGGTGGAATCAAAGGATGTAATGTCTGTAGATTACGGTAAATTAGTTGAAATTGACTGGGTATGTAGCAGTGACATGTCTTTGTCAGGCTTTTTTATTTACAATAAAACAAGCTAACTGCCTGCACAAAATACGATAGCATTGTACAATTACGGTATAATAGCTATGTAACAATAAAGTTTACAGTGGCTTCATAAATTGATTAAAAACATTAAAAAACATAAACAAACACCTGATGCGCATTCTTTGTTCTTCATTTTCTAGAAGTAGAGTTAAAAAACCTTGCTGCATTTTTTGTAGCTAATTAAGAGAAGGTACACCGCCATCTTGCTCCGAACAAAGTGACTTGAACTCACCTGACATCGTAATTACAACTTCCCAACTCGAAATTTAAGTTAGCGTATATATGAAGTTTTACGGTAACCATCATGCGACTCGAAAAGTTCTCTCTCACACACACAGTTTCTTATTAATTACTATATGTAACATCTTTAGTAGAACGAGATATTTATTTTAAACAAGTTTCTTCAACGAACATCAGTTATGTGGGCTAATTTACAATACAATGGACTATTTATTAATGGTAAGAATTCTGTTGCTCTTTAACATGAAATCAGTTTTTTGATGGAAAGAATAGAAGAAAAGCTCAATTACAATAGACAAAACAAACAGTACTATTTTTTCAAAGGATATTCCATTGAAAACGTACGAGTTTTACACATGCATGTAAGTATAGTTAGTATGAATGTGCAGTGATGCTATAGACTGTGTAGGTTATTTACAGTAATGTTTACGACATCTGGCTGGAATATAATAGAAATAAGGTGGTGATGGCGGAGGCTGGTCCTCTCTCACTTCCAGCGCAGTGACGTGGAGAGTAGAGAAGGGGTGTGTGTGTGTGTGGGTGTGTGGGTGTGTGTGTGCTGGCCATCCTCCAGTCTGCTGTGGAGCGACAGGAAGACGAGAGCAGCTTCAGGTGAAAAACTGAAAATCTTCACAGACAAAAACAACCGATATTCTCATGTAGAGCTCTGACCATCCTTTTATTTTTATTGAAATCTAAAAACTAAATAAAGTGGTGTTTTACAGTGAACTTATGTTTGGATCATCTACTGCCTACTTGAGATGTGATCAACTCGACAAAGGAAGGTAACTACTGTCTTCTCTAATTACATAATCATGTAAATTGCAGCTGTTTAAAAATGATAAATAATGATAAAGTAATAAATATATCTTTATTGAAATGTCATGTAGAGCGTATATTATATAGACTATAGTGATCAAGCTTAAATTGAGACAAGGTTACAGGTGATGCCTTCACTCTGAAATTTCAGATCTTAATATATTGAAGCTTTTTTTTTTTTTTTTTTTTTTTCTAATTATGTAAATATATATGACCAAATTTTTTGATTGTGCAAAAGGTTATATTTTGAAATATTTGCCTTATCTCCAGCACTATTTTGTGTTACATTTTTCTCAAGCAATTACATCTGTAATTTTTTTTTACATGGAAATTTGATTATTTGAACATGCTGTAATAAATTTTAGATTGCTGAAAATGTTAATGTTTAATTATAGTTCTAGAAATGTTAATTATGTTATTGGTGCATCATATCATCATATGAAGCATTGACCAGGGTCTGTGATTTAAAAAAAAAAAAAAAAAAATTATATATATATATATATATATATATATATATATATATATATATATATATATATATATATATATCTGTCTTATAGTATTTATAGTGGTTATTTGAATTGAAAGGGTTTAATCTAAACCCAAACCTCAGTAACTCAAAATCAGTTACAATTTAGAACTACCTAATGTTTTCTGTCGATGGAAACTTCAGGAATAAATGGCTTTATGGCTCCAATAAATAGGCAAATTATTATTTTACACATTTAAATAATGAGACAAATATTTGAATAGTTGACTTATGGTCATAAATCTGTACTCGGGAGTCTGTGGAATTTATTGTACAGTTAAATGGGTCTCTGGTTGCAAAATCTTTGAGAATCCCTGCTCTGTGACAATGTGGAAGTGTTTTTCCTGTAGCTGTGGCTGGACGTTCAGTATTCTTGTACAGAATGATACACAGTGTAGGTCTGTTAGACTGTAACAAATGAACCCTATTCACTAATTTCAGGCTTTGAAAAACTCTTGATTATGCATCAACCCAATTTCAAAAATGTCAAGTACCTCTTTTTTTTTATTAAGATGTTTTTCAAAGCCAGGGCACCTCATTTGTTTCCATTAACTCTCTAGTTGTGTTCAAATATGATGAATAATTTATGGGATTTATTAGTAATTTATAATTTATACTGTTTTTCTTTAACATATTGGTTCTTTAGTTGGATTTTTATGAGACTTGGGATGCTTATGCCCAGCTTCCTGAATACACAAAAAATATTGATGAATTTATTAATCTTATTTGGTTTATTCGAATTTTGCACATACATGGTACACACCTAAAAACCTACAGCCTTAAGTCTCACATAAGGACCTGTTTACACTTAGTACTAACACCCATCTTGGGTAAAGCAATCACAAACAGACAGCGCTAAGTAAAGGTGCTTTTGGGATCAAGTGTGTCTTGGGGCTACATTGTGATCTGATCTACTTAATCCACTTTCGGATGTGACCATGTAACATTTGTAGCGTGTGCTATTGTGTTCTGATGTGTCTCTAACAACCAGGGTAGAGGAGTAAAAACCTTTCTCAAATATTGCTATTTCAACTATTGCTACTTAAAAAAATTACTCGAATAAATGTCATTGTCCAAGTAACAACTTTTCTAAGAGCAGGAATATTATGGTATTACATTGGCCAGTAATTTGAGTGTGATAGTTGACCATCCACACTCATCACTGGACACCCTTTCTGAAATTCTGGCTGGAGGAGTCTGTTCAGGTTGGTTTATCAATTAGATAAATCAGTTTCCCCTTGAAAAACACAGGTACAGAGATTATTGTGAAGAGAAATTTCACGAATTATACATAACAAGCATTTTTTTTTATGATGACCACACCAGCACACTCCGTATAAGAAATACATGGTGCAAAATAGTTCTCCCTGGTTTTGCTTGACTTGGCTAAGTTAATACAAAGAAAGAATAAAGCATTAGTGAACGCTAGATTTACTGATTCTGTAGCACACTGGCAAGCCTTTAGGGTTGCAAGAAATCAGTACTCACTGGCAATTTATAATTCTTGATTATTTGAATGGTAGTAATGACAATCATTCTAGGTTTTGGAAACTAATAAAATATCTAAAGAGCCCGCAGAAATGTAATCTGTAAATACAGCATCGCTTTACAAGCCCAACTTTTTTTCAAATATGATCTGTCCAATTTTAAACTCTCTCCTAATTTTAAACTGTCTTAGAGACCTTAGTCTTACTTCATACTTTCTTATCCAATTTTAAATGCAGGCATGGTTCAAATCTGGCCATAGTGCAATCACAGCAGCAATTTAAATTGTCAATGATATTATGTGTTCCCTACTGTTTCTTCTCAGGGCTTCAATCAGTCAGCTTGTAATAAGTTTTATAGTTACCTCACAAAACAGACCCTGTCTGAAACTGTGGATCAGGTAAAGTCAGGATTCAGAGAGTTTACTAGCAGAGTCCCACAGGGGGTCAATATTGGAAACTTGCAAAAGGACTTGATAATTTATTTAAAAATAAAAACAAAATCTACATGGTTCTTAAGGCCCCAAACTATTGACTTTAATGGTTTACGAAATAGCAGCTACTGAGGTGAGATCATTGAGCTTGTGAGAAACTCTCATTCACAAAAGAAAATATTAATAATTAACATGACATTAAATCCTGTTTTTTAAATACTAGGATATATTTATAAATGTTGTTTTAAGTTATGTGAATATTATTTATGACTTGGGCATTGCTTCACTACCGAAACCTTTAGATTATATTTCACAGTCCTCTGTGTTTTATTAGAAGTGACAGAAGAGTGACATCACTGTGATCACTGTGATCTTCACTAGCCATCTGCAGGCAATTACACTCCCTTGATTTTGTATATAAGGCTTTACTGGGAAAACAGCCAATATACTTGTTTGTTTTAGTGAATTACAGAAATAATGAATATGGCACCCACTCAAATGACTGGAATATCCTCCAGCATGTAGAGCAAAATGCTTTTTCTATTTGTCAATGCCCTTGTCAATGGAACGAAATATAGAACACACTGACACTTCATAGTCTGGTGCAAATGTGGCCTTTTTAGGTTACTCTTAACTAATTTTCTTAAAGAGGAGTGTTCTCATTTCATTTATCTTCAGTAACGACTTTATCCTGGTCAGTCTTGCAATGGATCCGGAGGCTATCCCTGAAACACTAGGTGCAAGGTGGGAATATATCCTGGATGAGACACTAGTCCATCACAAGGCACCATGCACTCGTATTCACAAAATCATTCACACTTAGGTGTAATTTGGATTAGCCAATCCATCTAGCAGCACGTCTTTGGGAGGTGGGAGGAAACCCATGTGGACACAGGAAGAACACGCACAGAAACAGTTCCACACAGACTGTTCAGGGTTGAACTGGGGACCAGAACAGTGTTTCATTTATTATATGAGATTTATTCGGTTAAATCTTAATGGGTGTTTCATATGGCATTAGTTCTGATTTTAATGACTGACTGTAGGTTTTTCTTATATTTGAGATTAACTCATATGTGCTTAAATGACTTACATGTGTTATATATAATCTTACTTGATTCTGTTATTTATAATTTATTTACTCCTTAGTTTTTTTTAAATTGTTAACCCATCTGAAAAATAGTCTCAGGAGGAATTTCCTGCTTCTCAGTAAATGAATGAGTGAATGAATGAATCGCAAAGGAATTTATATTCACCGCATATGCTCACAGCACTAATATACTGACAGTATTGATTAAGTAAATGTAAGCAAATGTAGGACCTCACTACCTCTGCCCAAAAAAACAACAAAAGACTGCCTTGTCACAAAACCCAATTACAAGTGGTCACTGGAGACACATTGAAATACCAGGTGAAAACGGATTTCTGTCTCAAATGTCTACTTGCGATCTAATCACCAGTGGTGAATGTTAATAAGAGGTGAGAACAGGGCTCACATCTCTGTCTCTTAGGCTAGTACACTCCTGCTTAAACTGTAACCACACCTTCCACACAAACCTTCAAAGACTTTTGTTGGTGGTGGTAAAAAATCTAAGAAAAAAAATCTAAAAATAGTGATTCTGTGCTGCTGTGTTCCAAGTTGATTAAAGTTAGTTGAATGCTATAACAAAGCATGAGGTGATAACTGATTTTGTTATTATTTATAATAATTTGCACCAAAGAAGGAAGTTGGCACAGCTCACTTGAACTTTTCTCATGTCCTTAGCTCTGGCTCATGTGAAGAACAGGATTGTTCTCTCTAAATGTACAGCTATTATGTGAACAAAGAAATGTTGAATTGGCTCACATCAAACTTCTGAAGCATTTCAGCCATTTTAGTTGTGCAAAGTGTGCTCAGTCCATTATTCTAAAACGTTCACCGTCTTTAATTTAGGCAACAATTGATTTTTTTTTTTAAAGGAGCCTACAATTTCAGAAAATTGATCAGCATATCTGTAGTTGAGTTCTTCTGGTGTTTAGGATTTCAATATAGCACTATAATCTCCCTTATCAGGCTACGTACAATTAAGCTTCAATAAAGGCACACAGATGCGGCTTTTTATAAACCTCTCAGTGGTCAAGAGTCTTCTGAGGAGCAAATGACTTCTTAACAATTGCATCCTTTTCCATTTCAAAAGGTAATTCAAAAGTAACAAAAGGACACTCTTGTCAAAACACACATATAGCAGTTGTTCTCTCCATTTCACCATTAATCGAATGACATGTAGAATATGTAATCTGTATGTGCTGCCATATACTGCAATACTTATACACTTATTTATAACAGGTGAAAGCTGTGGTGAACATGGACTCCCTCCTGAATGGAACCTGGGAGAACACCACTTTCAATGTATCTCCTCCATCTGTCTCCTCTTTCAACGGACTGAACCTTCTGATGGAACTAAAGATGCTGTTTGTGCCTCTCTACGCCGTACTAGTCCTAGTAGCCTGCTGTGGAAACCTCTTCCTCCTCTTCCTCATCGGGTTTAACAAGAAGCTTCACAGCACAACAAACTTCCTGATTGGAAACTTGGCCCTGGCCGACTTGGTGATGTGTCTTTTCTGTGTGCCCCTGACTGTGTTTTATGCCTTCGATGAGCGTGGTTGGGTTTTTGGGAATTTCATGTGCCGTTTTGTCTCGCTTATGCAGACTGCGACTGTCTTTGCAGCAGTCCTGTCTCTGACGGCCATAGCAGTGGACCGCTACATTGTGGTTGCTTATCCGATTCGTCGACGTATAGGGCGCCATTTTTGTACTGGCCTGGTGCTAAGCATATGGCTCTGTGCCCTGGTAATGTCCATCCCTGCTACCGTACACACTGTGTATTTGGATCTGAGCGCTGCTGGTCATCACATGGCCGTGTGTGAGGAGTTCTGGCAAGAGCAGGAGCTTGGTCGGCTCATCTACTCGTGCTTCTTTCTGCTCCTCTCCTATTTTGTTCCTCTTGCAGCTGTGTCTATATCCTACTGTGCCATTTCGTGCCACCTCCAGCACAGGGCTACACAGGGACTTATAGCTGCCATTCCCTCCAATCAGGAGAAATGGGGCCGCAAGAGGCGCAAGACCTTCCGCCTGCTGCTTATATCAGTGCTGTGTTTTGCATTCTCCTGGCTCCCCTTGCAGGTGGTAAACCTCATCCGTGACCTGGACACTGACTTTGTTATCTTGAGCAAGAGTCATGTCAATGTGATCCAGGTCTCATGCCATTTGTTAGCCATGAGCTCTGCATGCTTTAACCCTTTTATCTATGCTTCTCTGCATGACAAGTTTTTGTCCTACTTGTGCCGCCACATGTTCCAGAGGCGCAGACAATCTCAGGCCCAAAGCAGCTCCACCACCTCCAGCCGCTTACCTCGCCAACACACCAGCTCCACCCTGGCTGGTATACCCATGGCTGTGAGCAAGACACTACAAGAATGAATTTAGTCAGTCACTTTAGCCATCAACATTATGTGTTCTTAGAAATGGTACTGCACCTTAACAAGTCACCACCATGTTTATGTAAATGTGTAGTGCATAAGGCACTGTAGGGTGGACTGTATATGTTGTATATATGGATGCTCTGCAAAGCCTGCTGAACATATTCTCAAAATAGTAATAGTAAATAGTAATAGTTAGCTGTCCTCTATGTGTTATTACCACATAAAGTAATGCTGTGACTGTTTAATAACACAGTGCTGTACTTTTTTGTTCACGTTTCATTTGCCTGGCCATTTTGTCTTGTTACAAACTGTAATGTGTGTACAGGTGGTTGTAATATGGAATTGTGTTAGTGCATGTATTGTGAATATATTGCATTGAATTTGTAAATTTCGTACTAAATCAGGATATATGTACATATAAAACATACATACAGTATACCTGTATATATTTCTTCATTTAGATTTCCATCTTCCTTTACAGAAAAATGTGAAGAATAAACACATAAAAATTTTCCACTGAAGAAAATGTACTTTGTACAATCTAGAACCCAGGTTCACTTTATAGTATGGTTGAGCAAAACCAAAAGAATGATTTGTAATTACTTCACGAAAACATTAATGTGAAGCCATTCAAGGAATATTGCCAAAGGAGTTATAACAGCTACAAATGAGCCAAGGGCCTTTGGGGTGGAAAATACATCTGTCAGAAGAAACAGACAACATTCAATCTGTCAGCAGTAAACAGACCAAAAATAATCACGAGGAGAATTGTAAATACCTAGGAGCAACATTGTTTGACAACAAGGATAGACAAATCCAAAAGGGCAGTGAATATTGCTGCATTATGTTCTGCACCTGAGTAAATGATCACTGAAGAAGTTAACTAGAAAAAAATAAATGCAAAATGTATTTCAAACTATATGTTGGTAATGTGTGAAAATGGGAGGTGAGTGGAAACCGAAGTACTATAGGAGGAAGCCCACACAGACATGCGGAGAAAATGCAAAACCCCATACAGACAGTAAACAGAGCTCAAGATTGAACCCCAGACCTGTGAGGCACCAACGTTACCTCCTGCACTAAGGTGCTGTCCATGCACACACTCATTCACACCTAGGGCCAATATAGCCAATACACCTACATGCCTGTTTTGGCCAGGTGGGAGGAAACCCACAGACACACAGAGTGAACATGCGAAACTTCACAGATAGTAACCCAAGCTCAGGATCGAACAAAAAAAATAAAAATACAATGTATTTGAAGTTTATTTCACATATAAGATATGATATGGACATAAAATCCATTTCCAATACATTTAAAATGTATTTAAAATATTTGGACATTTTCATACGTTGCAAAAATATTTATATGGACACTTTTCATTATGGGAGCTGTACAGAACAACATAAAAAGTTAAAACCTACACCTTGAAAGTGTGAATACAAAAGTGTGGACATGACTCATCTTTTTTTAAGACATCAAGCCAGGTAAGAGGATGAGTAATGTTACAATTAGTCATGATTCTGGTCATGAAAGCCACAATGAGATCTTCGAACAAGGCACTCTCAAATGGGTATCAAATGACATGAAATCTATCAGCTTCAAATTTTTCAAACGTGCTGTTCCTTTGATTTATACGGTCAATTTAGAGGTATAAATTGTACTTCACTAAAACATATCCAAACTGAAATCCTGGTAAGCTGATCCTGTAAACATGAGAACACTGCAGTTTATATTTCTAACAAAACTGCTTAGCTCTGAAACCTAATTTCATGTGCAGATGAGAAGATTAATCCGAACAAGAGGAAAGGAACTAACTCACTTGCCGTGATTGATAATGTGACTATTGACGAGAGCAGAAGAATGACTTCTAGAGTGTACATAAGCATTTTGACCACACAGGTCCAACCACATGCCTCAGATAATGTCTCATTATTTTGCAGTGGGATAATGATCTTAGACACAATGCTAGAACAACTCTGGAAGGAAAAAGTAATGCTATCGACTTGCTGAGTCAATAACTCCATTTGAACATTATTGTTAAGACAAGGCTATGGCTAAAAGTCCTTAAAATAAGCAGGAACTGAAAATCTTCTGCATTACAGCCAAGGTCCAAAATCCTTTGAGCCCCTGGAATAGAGAAAGTATATATAAAGGATGTTGTGTGGTTATTTTTAAATCAAAATAAATGAAATAACTTTGACATAATACATTCACCTCAGTACACTAATCGTCATGAATTTATTACAAAATAATATTGAGCCACTGACAAAATACTTATTGTGTATTTAATTATAAACCCTATTTATTGCTGATATTTAATTTTTAATGTTGATCTCCTTAAACCACTTTGCTGAAAGCTTAATAAAATAAATGAATTGACAACAGCTCATACAAAGGGCACCATAAATAATACTTCTGTATTGATGCTTGCAAAGATTTAACAGGACAATATCATGCACTGTTTCATTATATATTATGCATAATGTTCAATAATATTCACAGTGTGAAATATAAGATGCAAAATCCTAACCCCTTAGAAATTCACACAAGTTTGAATTTTCACAGGTGAAAGATATTTTCAAAATTACCGAGGGAAGTAATGCAATCACCGAGGAGTCTCATAACATATTCATGACATTCCGTGATTTATTCCATTACAATGTTCTTGATCATGTACATTTTAGTTTTTGCTTTACTATTTTAAGGCTTTAAGGCTTTAGCACCGTACATTTCCATTTCTTTACTGTCTGGGAAAGTAATACACATTATTTGTTTGTTTTTCTTCTACTTCAAGTTTACCCAGGGCCTTGAAGGGAGTATTTGATAGAAAATGCATTAAATCTCTAAAGTTCTAAGTCCCCAGGCATGGTCTAAGAGCCCTCTCGTCTCATTACCGCAGTCCTTGAAAAACATAACCTAGAACAAATAATTTAGGCAGTAGACGGAGCCAATTACTGTAGCCTATGCTTTGTGTAGCTAAAGTGGAATGATAGCTTTATAAATAAATGGTCTGTGTTTTTTTTTACATTAGGTTCAGACTTACTAATATAGAGTATTTTTGTGTGAGGGAATCTGCAGACTGTTCCTTCCTGAACATGAAATAAGCTTCCAGCATGCTATATCACCTATGTCACTCTCAAACTAGAACAAAGCAAAATATCAGTGATGTGCACATATATTATACAGTAAGTTATAAATGTTATACAGTATGTTGTTAAGCTAATAAATAATGTATTAGAATAGGAAAACTTTTAAAGTATTTAAAGTATTATTCAGTATAACTGAATAAATAATAGTAATAAGCTCTTAAACCTTAAAGGCACAATTAAGAAAGCGATTTTATTTACATGAAATCAAGGTTATTGATTCTGGAACATTATGCCTTTTCCCATATTATATTTACACCCCGTACTGAACTGAATGGGTTATATACACAGCAAATACATTTAGTTTTCAGTATGGTTCTTCATTTTCTACTTCCACCAGGTGGTTCTGAAATCTGTGGCTTGGTATTATAACTAAAATATTCTGTCTCATTCCAAAACGAGAAATGTGCACTGATTGACATTTGATGACTATTAGTGTTGAGTAAAAGCTTTCCCTGAGTGGTAGGTGAATGTTTATTTTGAACCCAATTATTATCTATCTTTGAAAGTGTTGCAGAAAGTGGGAGCAAAGGGGAAAAATAATAATTTCTCAGTAATTAGAAGGAAATGGAGGAGACCGTGTTGGCTTTTGCAGTTTCTGTCTGCACTGGGATAAAAGGTTGAAAAGTAAATTGGGATCTGAAAGTAGAGCTTTGAGCAGAGATAGACACGAGCCAGCTAAAGGGCATTTATTATAGCTCAGAATAAGTGCTGTCTTTCTTTCCACCCCCAGCTTCCTGTGTGCATAGCCACTTCAGAACACGCATGGAGTTCGTGCTTCACATGATAATACCCCTCCTCTCAAACCGAATACCTTACAACGTGTACAATTTTCTTGCCTATATACAAGGACTGGGCCAAGGACCAGGAGGACTGTTGCTGTATGTTGTGATTATCTAAATCAAGTCAAGTATTTTCTTTAAATAACCAACTTTAGGACTATCATGGTATATTTCTCAGATATGAACATAAATAAACCATAAACCATAAATGTATTATTTAAATATTAATTGCCATCGGAGGTGTAACACTTTGGACTTTACTTTTTTGCTCCTATGCTCACCTCACTTATTCCTATTTTCAAAATGTCCAGTACGGCATGACTTGATTAGCCTCAACATTTGTCTGAATAAGTTCAAGTTACTGTGATTTCCAAAGTAAACTCTGTGTCCTGTATTTCATGTGGAAATTGTATTTAATTCTGTCTCTTCTATTAAAAAACATATTCTCATTATGCTCGGTTATAGCATTTTTCCAGGAAATACCATGACTTGATCAAAGTGATCAAGCTTAGTATAGAAGAGCCACAGAAATAACCCAGTAAACAAGGTAGATCTTGTAAATCTTCATGGTACCATATATTACATATTTCCTACTAACATGACTCATTAATAATAGACATTTTGTCAAATTTCTACTCATTAGTTAAAACAAAAAACTAAAAACAAAACAAAATAACTGTCTACTACTTAATGCTCAAATATGTATACAGTGTATGTACATGTTATATGTAAATGATGAGTGTAAAAGTAAATACTACATTTAGATGTTACAAATATACTGTACAGTATATGCAAATGTAGGATTATATGTAAATGTAGGATTTAAATCGAGAATATGCAAACCGTTTATGCCTCTGTGATTATCTCTGACATCTTGCATAGAAAGAAGTGATAACAATTAAGCAATTTACAGCACGTTCACATTCATGTTAAAGTTACCATGTAATTACAGATTGTGTTTCTTGTAAAAAAAAAAAAAAAATGCAATGTTTTTTTGTTTTTTGTACCATTCTGTATAAACTCTAGAGACTGTTGTGTGTGAAAATCCCAAGAGATCAGCAGTTTATGAAATACTCAAACCAGCCCGTCTGGTAGCAACATCCATGCCACAATTAAAGTCACAGAGATCACACTTTTTCTTCATTCTGATGTTTGATGTGAACATTAACTGAAGCTCTTGACCTGTATCTGCATGAATTTTTGCACTGTGCTGCTGCCACATGATTGGCTGATTAGATAACTGCATGAATGTGCAGGTGTACAGGTGTTCCTAATAAAGTGGATGGTGAGTGTATGTATAAAGATTGTGTGGATATGGCTAAGTTGATAAAAGTGTAAACAACCTTGACTTAACAAACTGTAAGGTTACATATGTAGTAACCTTCATGTTTCTATGACTATGTGAAGGACCACCATGGCAGTTTCCTTCAGAACTAGTGGGGTTTTTTTCATGTGTTTGTTTCCATGCTGTGGACCAGTGACTTTAACTTGTGACTGTGACTGTTGACCTTTGAAAATCTATAAAATCTCCTCACAAAATCATGCCATCCTCTGGCCATTCTTGCCAACCAAAGTGGCCAAGGTGTCCTGATGGTCCAGGCCAAGGACTGATGCATTCAACCAATGAACGGCGAAACAGTTTGAGATGCAGCATTCCCAGCTTCCCTACTCGAATTGCCACCACCTGCATCCCAGCCACTCAAAATTTCATGATTCACATCTAATTAACTTTGTACTTTCTGTGAAGAAGTCTCTCATGGCAAGCAATTCATGTCTCATACCAATGAAATTAAAAGAATGGAAAGATGATGTGAAAGTGGAGGAGCCTACTATGTTCTACAGCAATTGGTATGGGGAAACATGCATATTTTTGGTCTATGGTCACAAAACAATCATGTTTGTTCACCACTTGCATCACATCTGGTATGTGTAGTATATGACAGTAGTTTTTAAAAGATTTCTCAGACCTGGAATGGAACAGATTCCTTTTTTAATTTTAAAAGACAATGTCAAAGGAGAAACCGCATACTGGTTGTACTCTGCTATTCATTCACTACATTCTCCCTTTCAGCATTCATTGACATGGGAGTGGTTGAATACTTCATAGACTCCAATAATGCTCATCAGCTCAACATTCCCATGCAACCCTTGAAAAATGGATCTGTGTTCTGTGTTCAAGCACTGGGTGGTAAACTGGTCGGCGAGGGAGTCATCACTCAGCAAATAAGGACCCTCTGCATAGATAAAAGGACCATGCATAGTGAAGTGGCCTCCCTCCTCATCACAGAAACTTCCATCATCCCCATTGTACTAGGGTTGCCATGGCTACAAACACACAATCCAAGAATCTCCCGGTCTGGACAAGAAACCACAGCCTGGTCTGGCCACAACACATGCATTTCACACCGTGTTATAACCATTTCAACATCTGTTGAAAGCCTCGAAATGGAGGTGTCAGTTAACATCAAAGCCTGTTATGAGGGGTTTTGGGAGGTATTCAGTAAGGCCAAAGCATGTGCTCTGCTCCTCACAGACCTTATCACTGTGCCATTAAATTGCTCTCTGATACCACCCCTCCTGTGTCACAGGTTTATCCCTTGTCCCACTCTGAAAGCAAAACTATGGAAGAATACATCACCAAAGCACTGTAACAAGGATCAGGCCATCCTTTTGTTATAGCAAATGTAGATGACATCCACATATATTCCAATTCTCTACAGAACCACATACAATATGTAAAGCAAGGATTGCAAGCCAATAAGTTGTTCATCAAAGGAGAAGTAGTGTCCTTCTTAGGATCAGTAGAGATGGGATTGTCATGGATGCTGTAAAAGTCTGAGCTGTCCAACACCTCAGAATATAAAGGATCTGTGATGCTTTTTAGGGTTCACCAATTTATACAGGTATTTTATTCAGAAGTTTGTTCCATAGCTGTGCCCATTACATCACTACTAAAATGTCGATTTAAGGAAATATGTTTAAAACCCTCAGGCCAACCATGCCTTTGCCACGCTGAAAAAAATCTCACTACTGCCCCAATTCTAAAATATCCTAACCCAAACCCATCCTATATAGGCAAAGCAGGAAAGGGTGGGGACTTTTCCATGTCAAGGCTTCCTAGTCAAGATGCACCCCACTGCATTTTATTCTAAAATATATGCAGACAGAGAGGTACTATGGCACTGTCAGCCAAACATTGTTGGCCATCAAGCTGGCATTAGAAGAGCAGCACCATTAGTTAGAGGGGGCTAAACATCCATTCAGTGTATTTACTGATCATAAAATATGTAATCAGCAAAACACCTCATGCCTCACCAAGCCAGATGGGCAGTATTGTTCTCCCTTTTCAAGTTCATGACCCAGAACCAATAAACATCATAATCCCTGAATCCTGCTACACAGCTAGCCTTAACAGGGACATTGATAAACAGATCTCTAAGTAACCAACCAGTGTCAACTTTGTGCCCCTCTGAGAAGACTTAAGATCCCCCTGCCTACAGATATGCCCTCATTACATGGACTCAGACTTCCCTAGTCACTGGAAACCCCAGGATAACAAAGACCCATCACCTCCTCAGTGCAAAGTACTGGTTGGATTTCAATTTTAAAGGACATTCTGAAGTTCATCAAATCATGTTCATGGAATCTGTGCCCAAGTCAAGCCATAAACCCACAGGCAAGCTACTCCCACTTTCTATCCCTCAGTGCCGTTTTGGTGGCAACCATTTTTGTGGTTATAGATAGATTTACTTTAAGATTTTTTCTCCCAGCTCTACTCACAGAATTTGAGGTGGGTAGTATGCTATTTCAGAATGTGGCCTGGTATTTTGGAACAGAGAAATTTCTGCATAGCTTGTTTCTGATAAAGGACCCCAATTCACATCACAAGTATCGCAATCATTCACGGAGAAGCTGGGAGTCTCATTCAGTCTCGGGTCAGGTTATCACCCTCAAGCTAATGGGTAAGTAAAATGGCAGGCTAATCAAGAAATAGATTTCCAAGATTTCCAAGAACTTCACAAATGACCTGAAGCATGAGCATGCTTTCTCCCATGGGCTGAATATGCCCAGAATTCCCTTTGACAGTACACCATGCAACTCATACCCTTTTAATGTGTACTAGGCTATCAACCACCACTTTTCCCCTGAACTGCCATACCAACTGATGCACTGGCAGTAGACGAGTGATTTTCATATCAGCCTGGGAGGGAGTCCACATATGCTTAAAACAATCAGTCCTACAGCACTAGGAATTCACCAGATACCGCTCTGAGATATACATATGAACGAGGGGACCATCGATGCATTAATGAGATAACAGATGAAATTATGAAACTAGTTATGCTTGTACATCTGTGTCAACAGCTCCCACCCTGTTATATACCATCACAAACAATAGGTCATGTCTGTGTGCTGCCCAGATGGTCCCTAATGTAAGGCTGGAGAACCACATTTAGCCAATAAAAAAATTAATAATAATAATAAATAAAAAAAACTATCAACACCATTTAAAAGCATAGTTAGAGCTAGCTAATTAAACATTTAACAATTTCCTTGAAATTTAAGGCTTCATTGATTAACAGTTAATAACTTCCACATTCTGTATATAACACTACACCATATGATAGTAAAATTGTTTATACTCACCTTTTATACATTTTTCTTCTATAATTTTTACCTTTGCAAAGGTGTTTATCAGATATTTAAACTTTAATTTCCTGACTAGCTCAGAATAAATTGCCTTTTAGACACAGTGCTGAAAAACGTTTCTGACCCATGGTTGTTGTCAGCTCCTCTATCTGTTTTGTATAGGGAAAAATGTCTTTTCTCATTTCTCCTTGCCGTTTGACACAGATGATTTCAGAAAAAGCCTTTTTGCAACAAAGGCATTGTGAAATTGGGATGTCACTGGCTGTCTGTAATCTGTAGCTTGAAAAAAAAAGATTGACAGGGTCTTTTCTTTCTCCTCTCTGACAAAGGCCCCAAACTGAAGCAGCTCATCTGTGAAGAACTTGTTTAGATCCTATGGATATTAAGCTAAGAGCCCATCTGCTTGTTTGTTGATATCTAGTGTATCATTACGGTCTATAACAAAGCACATGAAAGAGCCCATTTACGGCTCTGTGTGCACCCAGGCATCTGTTCAGACCCAAGAGTAAGCCGTCAGTAATAACAGTGTATATCTCAAATTTGTATGTGTCGCTCTCTGTGAGCACAACTTTCTAAAAACTCAGCATCAGCCTTTTTTCCTTTTGTGAGCATATCTCATTCCAGAAAAAGCAAGGGCAGGTGCTTCCAACTCCGAAGACTGCCTTCACAATGATGCTTCATGGAATTGCAGTGATTCCTGCCAGCACGCACAAACTGATCGATCCATGGGCCTGTTCTGTAGGATGCTGTTTGTAGCTCCAAATTTATTCAAGTTTTTAAAGTTTGAAACAAAGTCTGGCTGCTTTGCGCTGAGTGTCCTCCTTGTCATCATTGTCTAATGCCATCATCTCAAAATGCTCATCATCTATCATTTCACAAAGATTATCACTAAGTACTGCTTGGCATGACCATCTAGCGGTTGAGAGGGTTGAGTCAGACTAATGGCACTGCTTTTGAATATCTTATTCAATCGGTGAGCGGCGGACAAAGAGCAAAGTGTGTAAAGTGTTTGCCATAAAAGAAAAAGCTGGCTTGCCTCTGTACAGCTGTTGACGGTTGCATTTGCACTCACCAAATTTAGTGAATGCACTGTGCAGGAGATGGACGAAATGATTCTTGGCATCATAAGCCTGATCAGCATAGTATTCATTTCATGTTTAGTATTTCACTCCTGCATCCAAATGACAATTAAATTAGTGCAGGAGGGAAGAGTTTCTGTCAGGTTGGTAGACAACATCTTAGGTTATATGGTTAAGGAACTTGGTACAGCTGGTCATTCTTTTTTTTTTTGTTATTCCAGAAACTAAACACTGCATGATATTGTGGCATATATGACTATGAAGTTACATGACCCATAAAAAGTAAACTGTTGAGAGAGTCCTCCAAAGCATTCATCTTTTTATGAATTGCTAGGTAACTACAGTGAGCAGCAGCAATCAAAAGCTTTTTTTTCCAATGCAAACAGGGCAACATCTGCTTGCAAAATTACTGATGTGTCTATCCATATTGAACTAAAATTATCAGAAGACTGGTCTGTAATTTTCTTAGGGGAAAGGCAGAAAAATGCAGACATGACCGATCCAGAAAAAAAAATAAGATAATAGAAGAGCATGTGCAAATGATGGAAATACTCCAGGTTATGTAAATTTAATCCCGTCTGAATAGGGCTACAGAGTGCTTGCAGCCAATTTAATGTTCTTGATATATTTGATGCACTGTCGTAAATCAGTTCATGGCAATTACTGATCTCAAAGTCAGAAGCGCTGAACATTTTCAGTACAGTAATGTCAGACTAGAGCCTATGTGTTTAGTATAGGATTGAGGCCAGTACAATGTTCCAGTTCTCTCACAAATCAGAAAAAGCAAGTAAACTTTGATCTGATGACACAAGTCAGGGGTAAATAACCGATATGTTGCAGGCTGTAGTTCAGATCATTTTTTTTGGTTTCCTGATCCTCTACATCAATGAATTTCTTATAAATAGTCAAGACCAAACAGGAATCCTTTCCATATGCATTTTCATATGTTCTATCAAAAATCAAAATACACGATTAATTCTATAATGACTAACTAATTGCCTTTATGTGGACACCCCAAAATTTCATTGTCTCTGCAGAAGGTTAAACCCAACATGCTTCAGTGCCTCTTTCCAGTACTGGGCTTTAGACAGCATCTGTCTGCCTTGGGATGCATCATTAGTGCCCATGTGTTGTAAATGACTAGCTAATGCTAGTGTACATTTGCAATGCTTATCACTCTCATGCTTTGTCATTCTGTCATTCATTCTGCCAGTTTGAGAATAATGTCACACACATGTTTAATTTGTTCTTTTGGTTGATCTGTTTTGAGTATGCATTTTCAGCAAGAGTTGACAAGAACAGTGTGCAGAGGTTCACCAAAACTAGGCAGGAAGGAAAAAGACCAGGCGGCTGTCCAGTAAAATGTAAAGTTACTGAGATCACAATTTTCCCATTCTGATATTTGATGTGAACATTAACTTGTCCTACACCTCCATGATTTCATGCATTGCAAATAAATATGAACTTTACCAAAATATACTTGGAAACACTGGGGGGGAAAAACCTGGAGGTTAAAATGCCTGCACTGTCCTCAATCTCAGCTTCATCACTCAAGTACCTAATTGATCTCAATTTATTTTTTTTTTTGTTCTAACAAATTTAGATAGTTGTGTTTCCCAAAAGTTAAACAAACTAGTAGCCTAAGTCTGGTAAGCGTTCTAAAAAAAAAAAACAATAGCGTGCCTCCTATTTGTATCTGTTTAGAACACATTATCTGTTTATTTGCATAATGTATTCGTATGCAGACACACATCCCTAGTGTGTCGCCTTCAAAGAAATTGGTGCATAACAGTCCTGCTTTGTTTTTTTTGACAGTTGTTTTTTGTTTTTTGTGGTTGATGTCTGATTAAAGATTCACTTTCCGAAGTGAGTCACAGCGAAGTATGCCTACTTCACCTACTTCACTGCTCTGCGTGGAATGTGTGGAGCTAATGTCTGCATTTCAGATTATTGATTTAAAAAAGAAAAAACAGGGTCCATTCCTTACCCTGATAGCAAATGAATAATGTCCCAATGCTGGCCAACATTTCAACATTTCATCTCATCCACATACTGCCATGACAGCAATAAATAGCAATGAACTCATTCATGTCTGGCTGCCAGAACATAGACATAACTCAACTTTGATAAGTTAATATCCCAGGGATGATATAGAGCAGAGCGTACAGTGAAGGCCACTTTTGGCCCAAAATGTTGTTCAAGCATGCCTAAACTCAACCATATTGTGTCTGCAATTTTTTTTTTTTTGCTATCTGGGTACAATTACCACAGTGTTAATGCAGAACCGATTAGCATCCATGTGTGGCCTGTGCACTAACTACCTACAGTAATCATATCACCCATATCATTGCAATATAATTTAGCTCAATGTATGTTTATTCTCAGAAAACAGATTCCTCTCATATTCGTTCTTCTACACATTCATTCTCCTGAGACATGTCTCTATTTGAGCACACAGAGGAGCGAATTGATAATGCCATATTGGCATTCTCCCTGGTTGCACACACAGCCTGTAATAGCACATGCATTTCACTAACCTAATTCACAGTTCACCATAATCACACTGAGCGCTGATCCCCGGCAAAAGCAGTGTGCGCTATGATTAACACTTGACTCTGTAATGCTGCTACTGTAATGAGTCACCTGTCAAGCGTAGAAGGCTTGCTTTTACATTAGTCACTCAACACGTTTTGGAAGATATATTCCAAAATTTCTAATTTTGCTGAATTTCACCAGCATTCTCCCAAACTCAACATAGTGAGGTCTGTCACTGTGGGCATGTCTCAGTGGGCCATTCCCCCTAATTACACTGCTACACTCCATTTAGAAATCTGTTGGCCTGTTATTTTTCTAGAGACTAAATAATTTTTCTATTCTACATAAAAATAAACTATCCATCTTCAGTAATCGCTTTATCCTGGTCAGGGTCATGGTGGATCCAAAGGCAATCCTGGGAACACTGGGCAGAAGGTGGGAGAATTCACCCCGGATGGGACACCAGTTCATCGCAGGGTACCATACACACACATACTGACATGCTTATTCATACCTATGGGCAAGTTAGCATAGCCAGTCTGCCTACATGCATGTTTTTAGACAGTGGGAGGAAACTGGAGAACCTGGAGAACACCCATGCAAACACAGGAAGAACATGCAAAACTCCACACAGACAGTAACTCAAGCTCAGGACTGAGGTGGCAAAATAAAAAATAATAAAATATGAAATGCCTGATAATATTATTTTTGACAATATTTTTTTGCTCAAGATTTGTATTACAGAATCTTAGCATTTTCAAAGCAATGCCTGTGCTTTCACCTCTTTTGGCCAAAAGAAGTTCTACCAGGTTCTGATCCATAATCCTGTTTGTGATGTGGTCTCATGAAGGTTCAGTTGTCAGATGAGCTCATCAGTGTCATTCTTCAGTGCTTCAGTGCCGTGTGGGATTGATAGATATGTTAGCACCACACATTGCATAACACTTAAAGTAACTCATAACAAAAAGGCTAGGGATGAAACACAGATGTAGGATTCAAACTGGATCAGGAGAAGAGAGGTATGATTTATACAACGGTTGTTAAAACAGCAGATCGAGACTCTTCTGAACATATTGTTCTTTCTGGGGTGAAAGCAGTGTTTGTGTCACTTTGAAACACAAATGCATTATATAGATATGATGACCTTTAGACAAAGCCCACTTTCAAGGCAGATCGATTCTCGGGTGTGAATTGCTTTCCCGTTCCACATGAATAGACCAAGGCCTATTCTTCAGTATTGTGTAATTTTCCATTCTGGCTTGCACAAGAAAAAAATGAAGTGAAGTTTGAAATCAATTTAATTTACTATATGCCAAAATAAACAATATAAACACTGAAAGTGATGTATCTTTACCTGAAGGCTTACCTTAAAAAGACAACTGCAAATTATACTAAATCATATATACACTGTATATATGATTTAACACCTGGAAAAATATTTCTTTGGAGTTTTCTGTTCTTTACAGCGCTGTTGTAGTTTTTTGTGTGTGAAATGGTTACAAGATTGGAGTAAAGAAGGAAGGTTGCAGCATAGACGGAGGTCTTTCACACCTTTTTGTACAGTACTGTAATATAAGTAAGTAAGTAAGTAAGTTTTATTTAATACAGTTACATAAACAACAATAGATGCCCAAAGATAAGCTGTACATAAGAATAAAATTGAGACTAAAAATACAGACAGGGCACAATAAATAATAAATAGTGGCTTAGTGGTTTGCACTGTTGCCTCGTACCTCCAGTGTTGGGGGTTTGAATCCTGCCTCTGCCCTGTATGTGTGGAGTTTGCATGTTCTCCCCATGCTTCCGGGGTTTCCTCTGGGTACTCCGGTTTCCTCCCCCAGTTGAAAGACATGCATTATACTGTAGGCTGACTGACATTTCCAAATTGTCTGTAGTGTGTGAATGTGCGTGTGTGTGCGTGTGTGTGTGTGTGTGTGTGCAGTTGTGCCCTGTGATGGGCTGTCCCCTGCCTTGTGCCCCGAGTTCCCTGGGATAGGCTCCAGGCTCCCCTGCAACCCTGTGTAGGTTAAGTGGTACAGAAAATAGATGGAATATAAAGGAAAAATTCAAAATGCAAGCATGACAAGATTTGTTTTTAGTTTTGATTTTAAAATGATAACTGACAAGGCACTCCTGATATCTAGGGGTAGACTGCTATATATGTGTTATATACTGTAAATGTTAAAATTTTTTTTAATTATCATGTAAATAATTTCACAAACAATGCATCCATTATGAAAACATCAGATAGAGAAATTAAAAAAAAAAATATCTAGGGGTAACCGCATAGTACAACCATAATGGTTCCAGCTGGAAGTCTTGTGAGTAGGGAACTGAA
>CM040463.1:18598505-18641005 GCA_022758105.1 Pangasianodon gigas
TTTTTTTTTTAAATGCGAAGGATCATCACTACAAATATTGACTTTGTTTCATTTATTACTGTTTACTGCTCTTTATAGTATTTTTTTAATGTAGAAACATTTAATTTCATTATTTTTAAAGGCATCTTTGCTCTACAGCATTTCTTTGCATGTGCCTAAGACTTTTGCACAGTACTGTATAATATATACGATAAAAGTCATATAAAGAGAAGAAAGAAGAAAAAAAAAACAGAAAATCTTTTGTGTCCAGCAATAATAAATTTTCTATCACTATTAGACTGTGTCTAAAGAAGAAACAGGCATAAACAAAGCAGATGCATCAATCTCAATGTATTTTATTTGATATTTCCATCATGGCATGTATAATTACTCAAAGGAGATCCAACGCCAGCTTCGCTTCTGATTATGAAAATCTCCACTTCGTATTTAATTTTGTATATGGACAAATTTTTTACCCATTAGACAATTATGGATATTAGTCTGACTTGACACTGAGACCTGCGTGTTCATAACATCAGTGTGGATGTGTTGATTGAGAACATGTTGACTGATGTGATCAGAGGGCTCTGGTGTCCAGATAAGGAGCAAGTCTACGTCTCTCTTCATTGTATCCCAATAAAATGATCTTGGTATTATCTTTCTTTAGCTGCAGGACATTTTGGCAGATCCAGGTATTAATATGTTTAATGCAATGACATTATGAGTCAATGGCACCATAGACATTAGGTGAAAGAGCTAGATGAATCAGAATATCATCTGGAGATCTGTGGTAAAATATTCCATAATCTTGTAAGATCTGGAAGGGGAAGTGTGTATAATTTTAATAAACGCAAACCCAAGAACCGTACCCTGGGGAACAGCACAAATCGTAGACAACTGCTCGGTTTCATATTTATCAATATCAACAAAATAGCCTCCACCCAGTAAGGATTTTAAGATAAATAGTGTCAAAGGCCACACAGAGATTACAGTAGTAGTAGAACAGATGTTCTACCAGAATCCGTATTTAAACAGATGTCACGAAGAATCTTTATAAGAGCAGTCTCAGTGCTATGGTTGGGTCAGAATCCTTAAAAAGTTATTAAAATAGCTATTTAAGGCTAGGAAACTAGTCAGTTGATTGACTACTAGTTTCTCTATTATTTTTCTGATGAAAGGTAAATTTGAAATGTGTCTATACTTATTTAGCAGTTGCATTCAAGGTTGTTTTTTTCCCCACAACTGCAGTTTTCAGTGAGCTAGTAAAAATGCCCAATATGAGTGAGACACTGAGAATGAGAATGAGAAACTACTATTTGTAGTATGATTGTTGCTATAGAGTTAAAATTATGTTTTAAAAGGTTATGTGAGATTATAGATAGATTTAAAGTGTTTCACAGTTTCTCTTTGAATTTCATAGCACTAAACTGTGACATTCAAACCAGGCCATGTCTATGAAGTGATGTTAAGGAGTTAAGGACACATTTTATATTATTGGTTTGATTATTTAAAAAAGGATGCAAACTCATTGCATTTCTCAGCTGGGCCACTTAACATAGAGGGATTAGTTAATGTTATTGTTAATGATGCTAGTGAAAATTGATTGTCTAGCTTCACAACTTAGCAAAATGTAAACACAAAGCCTATTTTTATAGGTATATAGACAGTGGTTCCATGCTTCCATGACCTGGTTTTAACTTTAACTGATGCAGTCACATCCATAACACTGATCATTTCTGAGTTGAATTTATCCAGTAGAGTGTCAACATATTCAGATGGTTTGCATGGTAGGGTAGACATTTTGTTCAAAATTAGCACTTTTCCTCTTGGAGCTGTCAGTGTGTACTTTAAAATCACCAGCAATGAATTTAATTTCAGGGGAGCCTAGTTAATTAAAATTAAAACAGTACCACCATTTCATTCATTTAACGAGGTTTGAGTTAAAAGCCTAAAATGAAGTCTGTGAGCAACAATAAAATCTGTCTGCCACAGATCTGATATTGAGAAGCGCCAACTACTGCAAGGTTGCTCCCAGGACTGTGATTCACATTTTAAATACCACAGATTTCTGATAAACAGTTTTACCCTGAGGTACAAATTTAACAAATTTACCCCATTTACCCCATCAGTGCAGGACTAAACTAAATCTACAGTCCCTATTGGCACCAGCTTGTATTTTGGAGCATTCATGAGTATTATTACTACTGTAACAGGGACCCTATAAAAGTTTCCATAAAGCCGGTCAGCGAGCAGCGCTTCATTCATGGCAGATTGATGTATACGAGTCCTGGTCAGTGTGGTGTGGTGGTTCAGTATGACACCATGTGGTAACTATGCACCAGTGCAGCTTGTGTTTTTCATTATTTAAACTTAATATTATACTAATGCTCAGGAGATCACAGCACTTGGATATAGGGAGGTAGTTATAACCACAATTACAGGTCAGATGTACTTAACGATACTCTTAATGAGGAGAACATTATCATCTATTGAATATGAGAATTTTTGTAAAACAGCTGCAGTCAGACCTGATTCCCCAACTCGCATGTCTGTTTGGTCTTTTCCTTCAGCCTTAACACTTCATTAGTAACTTAACTATAGAAAATCAGCTGAGGTTAAAAAAAATTATATCCACCCACCTAAATATAGCTGTAAATTTAGTCAGCTGTTTGCTTATTAATTACATTACTTGCTTAATGGCATCAGTCTACATTTATACTTTTGGAAACTTTTATACACTTTGATTCTAACATTTACTTGCATGTCTAAATGTCACCATTTTTTCCACATGGTGTGCAAAGATAAGATTGTGAAACGCAAACAATCAGTAAGCATATCAACAGAAATGTTGTTGTTTGTTCAATAGCAGCATTCTAAAATCTGACCCCATGCTTGAATTAGCTCTTCACTGTGGAAACAAGAAGTCTTTGTTGGTTTGGGAAAGTAGTGCAAACAGTGAAGCCTTTTTTTTTTCTTTTTCAAAGAACACGCCATTAATTCTGTTGAGAAAGACTTTGTTCATTATATAAACCATCAATGTGAATCCCACTGCAACAGGCTGGCAATGATTTGCTCTAAAGACACACCACAGAGTGGACAAATGGCTCTCAGCACTAATCATCACTCTAACTCTGGACCCAAATCTGTTAGGGACTTAATGAAATCGTTATGAAAATGAAGCACAATGGATGACATTAGCATGACATGAGTCAGTATTAGCATAAGCAATAAAGTCCCTAAAGAGCTCCAATTTGTGCTGAATTGTTAAATTTGTGCCAGTGAAAACCAATGGAACCCATGCACCACTTTTAATATACAATATAAACATTTAAACACAAATGAAGTTTTAACCAAATCAAGTTCCTGTATTAGAATGAAATGAAAAACACAAGCATGTGAAACTCATATATTATTTATTCCATTTAAATATTTTCCTCTTATACATTTTTTTTTATCTTAAATAATACAAATGCGCTGTGCTAGGACTAATTTCCAAGAATGCCCAGTACTTCCATGCTGCATTGAAATATATATCTGTATACACACATACACCCACACACTCACATCACCGAAGGAGCAAAGCGCTTGGTGAGTTTTGTACATCTTAGAATTAACCTCCCACTTCCTCTAGGACCGTTTTGGAACACAACTCTCTACTTTTTCATCCAGAACTTTCTACTAAAGCAATGACAATTCACAATGCTGAAGGAAGAGCAAAAATACTCAGTACTTGCTATGTAAGACTTTTAAATAATGTTTACAATGCTGCAACATAATGAAAAACAAATTGCTCATTTTCTATGAAAAGCCTGTGTATCAGTATAGAGGGTGAAATATTGAAATGCTGTAATGACGCTGGATCATATAAAATGACTGATTTCTAACAGTTTTACATATTATAGTGCTGTGATGTACCTTAGGCCCAATTGTTCTTGCATGGACACTCAATACCATGTCATGACTGTTCACTACATGCTAATCCTCGTGGTCATTACATGAAGGGCAGTGAGCAAAATGTCGAAAGAATGTACAACCGCACCTTGTGTACATCGTTAATCTCTAGTGTTCCCATACAGAGTATATTTCTTTTTCAATTTTTATATCTGCAGTCATTGCAAACTATTAGTCTCATCTCCATACAGTCATGTTTGGATATGAAAAGCTGTTTTAACCATACCAAAGTTTTTTTTTTTTTCATAATTTTAAATGAACACTAGTACCTTCTTAGCTAACCGTAAAAAGTAAAAGATTGTAATAAACACTATCAAGAAAATGTGGTTGTAATGCAGCTGAAAACAAGACACCAGAACCAAGATTTAGAAAGCGCTGAATGGACTGAGGGGACTGTATACACACTATACAAAGACTTCATTCAATGACCCCTTCATCTCTACTAGCACTATAAACTTATATTCCAAACCAACAGTATCTGTCAGTTGTGCTACCTACAAGACATTTTATTGTCCAATTGCTGTTTCTCTAAATAATAATTTAAAAAAAAAAAGCATTTCTCACTACAAAGAAATGGTAGATGAAAAACTGAAAGGAAGTGATATGCATTCTTTCATGCTGTACATTTTGGCCAATACTGTCAAACATGGGTATCTTATGCACTGACTGGTGTCATCTGCATACTAAACTAGTACAGAAATCACATTTCTAGCTATCACAACAATACACGTGTGACTGATATACACTCAGGTTTTTTAATAGTAAGAGGAATGGATAGTTAATGAAAAACTTGGTGTACATTAGCACTGAAGCACATTTGTGTTATGAATGAAACCATAACAAGTATATGCTTGTTCACCGCATCAAGGCCTTACATGAGAAGGAAAAAGGCATTTTTTATTTTTTTTTGGAAAACTGTTACTCTCAGTTCCAGCTGCCTTAAACTCTGCATTGATTTTCAGATACGTGTTTCACCTACGCGGAGTGGAGTGAATTAGCTCAAAAAGTCTTAGCAGCCTTTTCCTAACAGCAGGAAATCACGCTTTGTCAAACTTTTGTTGTTACTTGATTCAGTAGAAGAAACGACAGTCTTACATCATGCTTTCCTCTTCACAAAAATGGAAGGGCTTATTCCAGTTCAGTGGTCCAATGCACCCAGGTGATAGTGCTGCCTGGAAAATGTTGCAGCTTGTATTTTTCTGGCCTTTCTATTCTTCCTGAATTGACCTTGAGGTCAATTTTTTCCCTTTTTCTTTTCTATCTCAGCAGGAGAGAGTGAGGGTCACTATAGTGCAATGAGACTCATAAGGAATGGCTTTTTAGCACAAACTGCTGCATGATACAAACCAAGCTGGGTAAAGGAAGCAAAAGAGCCATGAATGGGAGGATGAAAACCTCCTGTTGATTCTTTTCATAGCAGACTACCTATTACTATTAAAGGCACAAAAAGACCATATGAAATAGCTTTTTCATACTGATCTCATATATGAAACAAGCGTATCTAAAGGTAACGCTGGGGGAAAACCAATGGCACCTATTGAAAGCAGAAGTGTGTGTGCAAGGCAATACTTTTCTATTCACACGCTTGGAAATGGAACAGATAACCTCCCTCGGTTTGTAGAATTGGAGACATTAATTCTCTCTGTTCTGTATTTACACATACAACAAATACACAGTATTTTTCCTCCATTTAAAGTCAGTAGCAGGTGAAAGTTTCAGACTGAATCAAACTCCTGATTCGCTGAATGATAGATTAGTGCAAACTTATGATGGCCAGGGGGAGGGGGCTCATATGTAGCGGCGCCGTGTGAAAGCTTTGGTTTGCTGGGAAGGCAGGATGTGAGGAGGGGAGGCGGAACACTCACTTTCTAAGGTGTAAGGCAAGTCCTCACGAGCTATAGTAGGATGAGAGTTCATTAAAGAAATCTCAATCTAATTGGTCAATCTAGAGTAAAATTAGCCAACTGCTAGATGAGGAACTCTGGGGTATTTGGTCCACCAGAATACATCTATGGTCTTGCATGGTATGACAAATTGGTGTATGATTGGTTAAGAGTTGATTTGGGGAAGAGCAAGTACTCTTGGTCTTGTCTACTTAACTAGGGAACTCATTTTTAATTGCTCTAAAAATAAATATTTCCACCATATATCTATAAATAAATAACTCTACAGCCAATACGGGCACATTTATAGTCTAATTCATAATTTAAGGTACCCCTAATGTACCTACAACTTTGATATTTTTTCTTCCACACACAAATCCAGCGAGTATAAAATAGAACTATCGACAAGCCAAATAAATATATATAAGCAATTTCATGGAGTTACAGATCACATATTGGCCATCAGATCTGTCCCAAGTTGTGCTAAATCACCAAACTAAATTTGTTTCAGCTTGTACAAGTATGGAGTCTGGAAAGAGCAGCCTAACTTTTGACAGTCCTGTGGCCTTTCAGGAATTCCTTTGAATAGGATATTGATTGTGTCTTCACCTTATGGACTCTGGTTTTCAGTATATGGCTCCACGACAGCAAACATTTTTACTACCACCGCTACTGCAGATTCTTCAGAAGGCGGCCGTAGCGGAAGTCGTAAACATGGCGACAGACAAACACCAGGTCAGGGTCGATGTCAGCGGGCACACTGCGATGAGCTGGAATGGTGTAGTTGCGAGCCGGAGGGACCAGGGGGGCACTTTTGGGACGATCCTCCTCGCGACGCTTCACCAAGGCACAAAATCTAAAGCAACACAGATACACAAATAAATAGGGAGCAACTAGGCATTACATCTGTCTCACTATTGAAGTTATAGACACAGGACTTACCTGCAATATTGTGCTAATGTCAAGACGTAGCACTTATCCTCAATGCACGCAACGCTGTTCTCGTCCTGATGCCGGGATGCAAAAATCTCGTTCTGAAATCCAACAGCACAGACACAAAGCTTTGATACTCAAATATTCACTACATCAACGAGAGCAGACAATCAGTGCAGAGCACACAGGTGTCCAATTTCAAAAGCACTCAAAGAGCAATGCAAGTCGGCTGTGTTTTTTCCCCTTAGCCACAGTCTCCAGGGCTTACTGAGTGCAGAAAGCTTGTGCTGCCTACTGCCTCTTTGAAACTCCTAATCAAGGCAAGTCAAATGTTTACACTGCTTTCTCATGAAGAACCTCACCAAAGACAGATAAAGGCAACTCACCTCACAGTGCATGCTGGGATTGCGGCCCCCCTGAGTGTGCTCTGGACGGTAATACCAAAACAGGCTCATCATCAGCTCCCCTGTGGAGAGTCGTATCACTTTTTAGTTTATCAGCGCGGTGCAGCAGTCACTATAAATGACCCAGCAGACAATTAATAAGAGTTTTCCTGTTTTGCAAAAGAGTGCTGCTTCCACCATAAATCACCTTATGTTTTTTTTGCTGCATTGGCTGTCAAAATAAGTTAACTTCACAGTACTTTCCACAATTTACATGCACGAATGGGTGTGAATGTAGCTGTCACTGTAGCGTTATGGAATTTTAGATGAAATCTACAAAGACAACAGTGATTTGTCATAAATGTATTGGAGACTAGCTAACCTTCTGACAGACAACAGCCAATATAAATGCTTAAACAGGCTAAAGTCTACTAAGTAATATCAGTCTTAAATTCCAGAAACAATGAAACATCAGTACCTCTTCCCCATGATCTCATTCTCCTCCTCTGAGTCTTACCAATGCAGCATCTTCCCACACAATACCTTGTCAGAGCAACATGGATCATTTCTCTGCTACACTGTAATTACCAGAAACTGCTCCCCTAATTTTATATGCTTTCACCTGTTAGGCTTCTAGACGCAGGGCTGTAATCATCCCATTGAGTTGAGGTGAGGTGCTACTCAGCTACTGCGATGGATTATTGCAGCAGTGGAGCATTTGTAGGGGTAGGAATCTTCGCTTGTCTCACGTGATTATAATTCAGGGGCTTACGATTTGATTATAAATAGATTCTCAATGCATCTCAATTATTATTTTCTACAGTAATCAATCAGGTGATTTAACTCATTTTATCTGTGGCAAAGGACATCCATGAATCGCTGGTTACTGCCATTTGACCTGCATTTCTCATCAACTTCATTACTTATGAGCTTATGTGTTGCGGTACAGTGCCGGTATGGTCTATGAAAAACCGCTGGAATGGGATATTGTACCTGGGCTCCAAGGTGTGTAGGAGAAAACCAAAGCCATGGTTTTCCATGAGCGAGTAAGGGTACAGATCCTTAGCTAGTGCCATAGATTTAGTTATCTTTTTTGCCCTATAACAATTGAGTGCCAACTTGTATATGGGTGCCTATTCAAGGGTTCCCTGGTTAGCCACAAGTTTTTCCTATTAACGATGCTCCAGGTGGAAGCAGCTGATTTTATTTCTCATATCGGTTTTGTTTCCAAAGTATTTCATCTTGGAGGAGTAACACATTTTGCAAATTGCCAAGGTCTCATCAAGGCCTTTTTTACAATCTGCCTCACAAAACCCAAAGTGTACCCAAATGTCGGCTTTTAAAAAAGAAGGTGCTGGTTCAAGTTGCCACAAATGTTCCTTACTACTTGCCTTCTCCAATGACATCTCTTCCTCTTTCGCATTTTGAATGTAAATACGACTTCTAGATGCTGCGCAGTATTATGTCTATGCATCTACGTAGCTTCTAGAATTGGCCAGATTATAAAAGAAAAAGTTTTAAAAACACAATTTTTTAAAAAAAAGTTGAGAATCATGTTTTTAACATTGCATTTCCCCCCATCCCTAATCATTTGTGCGTTGAGTCCTTCAGAGCTAGTGGAGTTTTCCCCTTTGCTTACTTCCTTGAAGACTAATAGCAACATTATCGCCTCATGGCTGTGACATCATGAATGCAGTTTGTTCTGCCAGGCCCCAATAGAGCTGGATGACAGACAGGATCAATGCCCAAATTGTTTGGGATCTGAACATCTGCGACAGGCACTTACAGAGCCCTGTATAATGCCAGTATAGCCTGAGAGACGTGCCCTTCGCAGGCTATGAAAATACTGCTCTCTATTCATCACCTTCCTCTGGTGCTGCACGGCTGAGGTGAGGAGTGAAGCAAACAGCAGATATCGCTGCAAAGCCTGCTAGGAAGAAAGTGATAAACACCTTAGCCAGGTTTCAGGCAGAAGACTCCACTGAGCAGTCTCATTAAAGAGGACAGACTGCCTTTAATGCGTTGGAATGAAGATTCGAGAAACCGACAGCGAGCATGGGTCAGATGCAAGATCTGTTGGTGGTTTGTAACCACTGATATTGCAGTGGTTCGATGTGTTGTCATTACAAAATAACTGTATTAAAATTTTATATTTTATACATTATTGTCTTGGGTCAGTATCGTCTCGTGAAGCCTACATCGAGATACGTCTCGTATAGTGGCTTTAGTGTATCGTCTCATGCCTACTATCAACCTATCTGCAGACGACAATGTGCCCAGGCCTGCCCAGTGCCAATTAACGGCTCTCAAGCACTTTGTGGAAGTGACTGACAGCTTATTTATGTGCTTTGAGGAGCATCACTCTATAAAGACAAGTTTGTTCATTGGGTAATGGGAGTGATTGTGCGAGCGTACCTAGATGCAAGTCTTCAATTAACTGCCACTCAAAGCTCTATTGCTACCACCTGAACACCAGGAAGAGAAAGTGTCACTTGCAGACATTTGCAGCAACATGGAATTCACCATCTATCACTGCCAGATTTTTCAGACTGAATGTTGCTTCCTCGCAGCCTTGTGCTTTATGGTGAGTTTGAGTGATCCTCACCCTCAATAGAGTACATTATCAAGACTTATCCACAATCCACTTATCCACAATATAATAACACGGAGTGATTCTCTCTTCTCAGTCTCCAAAGTATGGTAATAGCATTTTATATGAGTGCTGTCTGTTATTGTCTTTCAAGGTACGTTATCAGGACGAGTTACAAGCCCTTGTAAAAACTTAAATAGAGATATAGCCTCCACTAGTTCTGAAGGAAACTAGAACAAGAGGAAATAGAACAGAAGGTTACATTTGTAAATGTGGTTCTACAACTGAATAGAAGACAGCCAGGGCAACCTGGGTCATTCAGGTTGATAATAAGAGCCAGAGGACGAGCATGATGTAGCACAGGCCTTTTACAGGCTACACAACATTGCTATTACTACTTGGCAAGTAAACCAGCAAAACAGGAAAACTCCCCTAGTTCCAAATGAAACCACAGAACTCCTGCACTCAATCACAGAACCACCACTACAAAGGTACCCTTTCTTTGTCATATGCAGTACCTAGTCTCCAAAAATAAAAATATATGTAGAATGTACAAAGAATAGCATTTCTGCAACTCATTCACCAGCTTTATATTATTAATGGCTGCTTTGCTGGGGCAAATTTGTTGGTTTTTAAAAATTAGCCTGATCCAATCTGTTATCTGATGAACAGAATATAATGCAATATGCAGCCTCACTGTCAAGATATACAAAGAATATTACATGTGAAAGCAGCAGGGTGTTAGAAGAGTAATTCTTAAATGCAGACTTAATGAATCTTGGTGTACCTGACTCAGGGTCCTCCCAGAAGGCAGACACTTTAGCCACATAGGGGAGGGATTTCTTCCGGGGGCCAGAACGCAGCAGCACAGTGTCTCGCACCCTGATTACTTCTCCGTCTCTCTGCACTCCTTCATAGCACCTGCGCAGTGCTGGCGACTCCTCACCCTGTAGGTCATCACCACAGATAAGTAATAAATACTCACACACAAACACTGCCAGACTGCTTTACTGATACTGTGCTTCAAAAAACATCATACTCTCAGCTGTAAATATATGACACACATATGTTTTGTTTCGTGTCACATAGTCAATGACAAGAACTTGAAAAAAAAATGTATATGAAAATGCATGTTATGTTCTTTGTGTTCAGGTTATTTTCATTTTTATCTTTAAAGAGCTGTTCACATAATTTTTCTGTTTCTCCATAAACTCATGCAATCTCATATCAAATACATGCATACCTATTAAATCATTATCTTGTCTAAAGTAATAGACAGTCATGTAATGATTGGCATTGCATTTATCTACATAAATGACTTGTATTTTTCAAGATTTTTTTCTTACTCTGAGGAAAAAAAACAAGCACACAGAACATTCTATCAGTACATCAAATCTGGTTTCCATTCATTTTCCAGGAAATTCTATGTTTGAGCAAACATTCTGGTTAGACCAACTGACTAAATCCAGTTACACCAGTAGACATTCTCTGAATTACTGTGGTAGTTTAATTCAAAAGTTGCTAACTTTAGTAATAAATGAGTGAGGTCACACCATGTATAACATTCAAAGGTTTTAACCTTATGCATTATTGAAATGTTATTGTAGACTTCCAAACCTTGTTTGAAAAAAACATTTTCTATATAGAATAATAAATTGCTTACCAATAGAACATGGCACAGTAGTTCCCTCACATCAATAAATTAAGCTTCTATGAATATGTAAACAGAAAATATCCCCAACCCTATAAGTACTGTAACACTGAGTTTCATGTTAAACCTGTTACATGTTCAAGAGTAATCAGCTCTCTCTTTTCTTAAAGGTATGTAGCAAAACAATTTATGCACTTGTAGCAGTCCATGTACTAAAATAAATACATAAAAACAAAGGTTTAAAGTCATTTTTTAAAAGGTGAATAGAAACTGGGCCTCATTTATTCATTTTTTAGTAAAGTTGTCTGTAAACGTTTGCATGAGCCAAACTGAACTAAAAATCTTTGCTGGATTTACAAAAGTTTCGGAAGTGCTGATTTTCTTTGTATTCACATACGTATGTTGATAAATGGCAATCGCCCGTAGATTACTGGGTGAATGCATTGTATAGCTGATCTGCATTTAGTGACACCCACATACTCCATAAAAGGCAAAGCTCACACAGCAGCAAGATGACCACTAAACAGCCAAAGAAAGAAGAATTTCTTAGAGGCAGAAGTGGATGTACTTTTTACTCACGTCTACGAAAATAAAAAATTATTTAGCAGTGTAACCAGCAGAGTCACAGAACCTAAAAAGGCCAAAATACGGGGAGAAACCAAGAGTCCAATGATCATCGATGCGGTTTTGGAAAAGCAGGACACTATGCCTAGAGCAGTGGAGGACACTGCAGCAACTCTTAAGAGACATTAGTTCAAGTTTAAAGCAAATATGCCAATCACTGCAAAATGTGAAAAGATGAAAATAAAGCTTGCTGTGTAAAATAAATGGATGGCTGAATTTCTCCCGTTTATGCCAGAACCCTTTGCTTTACAGACGCATGGTGAGGTGCTGACAGGCGGTAACCACTAGGCTCTTCATTTAGGGATGGAGGAGGAATGCACACTGATGTATTCAGGAAAACGCCGGATGATGGCATGCAGCACACTAGGCAGTAACGGCTCATTATAGGTTGTGACATACAAGATCGGTCACTTCTCCGTGCTAAGATCTTTCAGTTGGCCAAATTAGTTTCCTCCTAATTGAAGTCATATTTGTCTTAAAATGGATTTGGGTTCATTAGTTAGTTTTCTTATGCTTAAATTTATGCACACTCACACACACCCAAGTAGGAATGTTTTTTTCCGAGTTTATGGAATTTTAATGAACACCAAATTTCTTGTGTAAATGCTCAAACAAACGATTTATGAATAAATCCATTCGTATCCAGCTTGATAAATGAGGCATAATGTGTTTCACTTTTGTGAAAACTTCCTCTCTCTCCTCACCTTTCAGTTTTCTTTCTTACTGACTCTAAATGTTATACTAACACAACAAGCTCTAATATTAATACACATATTTCTCTTATATTTCTGAGAGACTCACAAGGAATAATAATATAATAATATTATTATAATTTATTTGAATTTAACTCAATAAATTCACTTATATTTCACAATTTACTCACTCATGCTATTTAATAAATCATTTTAAGGATTTCAGCCTTGGTCCTATTTTTGGATAGTTACACCACACTGATTTTTTTTTTTAAATTTAACACAAGGAATAGATATTTTAAATCAAAATTCTCTCAAATTTTAAAGATGGCCTTTAAAGGGCATTCAAGTCCTTTTCTGGTAGTTTATGGTCTTTAGGTTATGCCTTTTGTGTACTTTAGGTTAGAATGTAATGGAGGAAGACACAAAAACAAAGATCATGTCATTCTCTCACACACACACACCCCTCCACAGCCTCAGCAGTGCAAGGCAACGCTTGCCTATTCTCACCTCCTCCACCAGCCATTTTCTAGTCATGACAGAAGAGAACTTGAGTACGCACCACTATGAATACCTCCTTTTCAGCGGCTGTGCCCACAGGCAGCCAGCCGTTGGTGGCCCGCCGCCGACTGATCTTGGCCTGTTTGGTGCTTTGACTGCCGTGGCTGGCTCCCAGCTGGCCCTCCTTCACATGGGGGCAGACAGCTGTGTCCCGTATCGCAGAGCGCGAGCTGCTGGGTGGCTTGGCACTCTGAGGGCACTCTCGGCCTACGTGTAACTGGACCTGAGGACGCCCAGTGTCCGGCAGAGGAGACTGCAGGTGGGGCATGGGCTGGGCAGCAGCAGGCACGCTGGGGATGGGGCAGACAGACAGGGGCAAGGTGGGGGGCATGGAAATAGAGGGGCTGTGCTTGTCCAGTGGGTAGGGGTAGTCCTCTGTAGGAACAGGGAAGTGAAAGCTTGAGGTTAGTGTGAAACAACCTAATTCCAGATTCATGAGAGTATAAAAAAAATGCAGTAATGTAGACATAACTAATGCTGTGTATTTATATAGAGAAATGTGGGAACACTGTGATTGTTAGTAATTTGGGCATTTCCTGCAATTATGTAAAATTTTAAAAAGGGCCTCTTTGAAAAAATTGCTTTAAAATGCAGCAATAATTTAACTGGAAAAGAAATCTGGCCTGCATGAATGTATAATGTATTAATATGTTATTGTATTAAGAGGTTAACAAATTGCTGGAATAAAAAGCTACACTATCTGTCTTGAAATCCTGGGTGCTGGTTTCTATGTGACCCTTGAGCAGGAAGGAGTATCTCGCATGCTGACTGGATGACAAGATTTGAAGTCATACTGATCACAGTCCTAACTATGGTCTTTCCTTTTAACTACCAGGTGTGCAGGAAAAGTAAATAGCTACATAAGTCCATAACATTTGTAGACAAGTTCAATGCTCAAAGCTCATTAAATAGCTAACAGACCTTTCAAAATGTGGCCGTACAATCAGCAATGACCCATTAACCCTCAATCCACACGTCACGGAAATCATATTATCTTAAGTACCTAACCTCTTCTGGCATTCTGACAACCATCCTTGCAATCCGGCCTTCACGGTCTGGCTCAGTTGCTGGTTGAGCATCGCAGAGATATGACAACTATGAGAGTAATTTACCTCCTTTCAAACAGCCATCAGATGGTCTAGAAGCAATGATGTGCTACTTTACTCTATAATCGCACTTCCTTATGAGGTCACAGGGCCGCGGGCCAACACAAATAAAAGGTAACAGCAAATGCGTTGTGGATCAATCCTTTTCCGAACTTAATAGACCCTGCTTGCTTATTCTGGCCTCTCAGGGAGGTGACTGGCCAAGCATGGGAGAGAATGTGCAGCTCACTGCATGTTCACTCAGCTGTTAAGTCTCTGTATTATTACAAGCAGACTTGCATGCCTACAAAACAGGGATAGCACTAGTCATGATATACACTATCAGCTATACAGTATATTCTGCACAATGAGTGAAAAGAGACAGAGCTTGAAATGAGTAATTTACTGCCAAACATTTTGGTTGTCTGTTGAAACTATCAAAGACTTACCACAAGCATAAGATTACTTTAAAAAAAAACAAACTCTTTTTTAAATAAATACTGAGAGGTAATTTATTTACTGAGGACCTCAGGCTACAATATAGTGTTCATTAGCTGATTTACTCTTTCATTAAAGCAGTGCAAGTTGAAATGATTTAAACTTTCTGGAGGTATAACAAATGATCTTTTCATTGCAAAGGCCATATAAAACTACATTTTCGGTTCTCGCTGAAATACACTGAGCTGCTCTTTTGTTGTTGCAGCAGACTCTGGTGTGTAGGCTTTCTCTATGAAGTGCTTCTGTCTAGAAACTACATTAGTGTTCTGCCATTGTGCTGGTGGAAATTGTACAGCTGTAAGTATTTTCAATACATTTCCACTGGGTAAATAACAGTTTTACCTACAGACATATAGTGGTCAGTGTACTACTTGTTCAAATGAGGGTTGTTGCGGTTTCACAGTTAGTGTACAGTGTATGATCAGATGGTTACCTCACTGCTCTTATTTCCTCATACTCACTCTGTTTTTCAGGTTATAATGTCAACATGATTTTTTGATAAATTTGTCCTTAAAAATATCTTTCTAAAGCCCTTTTGGATTGGACAAGTTTTACATGGGAATGTGGAGTAATGTAATTATTCCAAGTGTATCTCTGGGATTTTAGTCCCACCTGAATCTGCCATTTCAGCAATTTGTACGCTTAACCATTTATAAAATGACTAAAATAAATAATGCCAGGCTTTATATATATATATATATATATATATATATATATATATATATATGGAATCTTTACAGAGATTTCAATTCAGACAGGATATATATATCTGAGAAAAGAGGCTTTGCACTATAAAAGCACTCCAGGAAGTGCTCGCTCTCTTTTATTGTCTTCCACGGAAACCAAACCGCATCCAAATATTGGCCAACTGTAAAACGCAGAAAATAAATTATAGATGACATTTAAAAGGACATGTCAGAAGTCATGATCAAACTAATGATCAAACACAACCTGCACAGCCAAGCGCACTACAAGAAGCTATAATAACAGACAAAAAAAAAAAAAAAAACAGTCTGTATTAAAATGAGGTGTATGTAGCCTGCATGAAATTTGTAGCATGACAATCAGGTATTTATAGTGTACATCTCTGTGATACAGAGAACGCTTACCTGTGAGAATCAATCATAATACTACAGACATCCTCCAGCAACATTACTTAGGCATATGTCCAGAAATCTTATCCAGCAGAAAAAAGAACAATTAGGGGATTTGTTCTTTTTGTTAAATATACAAAATGCAGTGCAAGGAGATTGTATTAAATTTTCCTTTGATTTTCACCACCAGTCAGTGTGTTTTTAAATGGTCGATTAATGCTGTGACATCATATTTTTAGACTAGCTCATAACAGCCCTAGTACAAATATATGTGACAACATTCACCAAAACTCACAGCATACTTTGTGCAATACATACCAACAGTAATAACTACTATATGCACAAATAGTGTGCATACTGGTTATGGTAAAGTCTATTGAACAAGGCCCTAAGCAACAGAATATCATCAGATTAACAAGAAATAACAGGGACTGTGTCAGGTCGGATGGTTATAAAGCAACCAGCACTAGTCCTGTAATGCTTTGTGGCTGTTCTAAGGTTGGTAAAAGACTACAGCTGCCATCTTACAATGAAAAGCCAGTTCAAGTCTCCTGCCAACAAAAATAACCAGCACCCTGCCCACCTGTGGCAATTATTCACATTCAAAGTAGCGTTGAAAAGAGAGCAGTGAGCAGACAGACATAGTGGAGTGGCTGAATAATGGGAAAGACGGTTTTCATCGTTGAGTCAAATCATTAATTTCTTTGAGTCTTTTTAAAGCATCTGAATGGCTTTTATTTCCCAATTTTACACTTTTGTGCCACATAATGTTTAAAGATAGGCTTGATGACCTGACAGTTTGAGGTCTGTGCGAGCTAAAGCTGAATATATCCCATATCCAGTTGCTAATTAGGAGTTAAAATGTTTGTGACTAGACCTCTGCCTGGTTACGGCTAACTGAGTTACTGCAGCAACATGCCCCATGACACTAAAATTCAATTAAGCAGTAAGTTTAAAAAAAAAAAAAAAAAAACTCATTCATTTATTTCTTTTTAACAAACCATACCAATACACTTGTAGGGTTATGCTCTTAGTACACATTAACTGATTATTAATATTTTCATTTGGTGTAAATAACTGGTTGACAAATAAATCCTGCTTGTGTTGTGGAGGAGAAATAGAAACAGCAAATAGCATACAGCAGTTCAGCTGCACTTGTTTTAAAGAAGTGACAGCAAAGATGCCATTTAAAACAACCAGCCCAACATCCTCCCCCAGCATGCACCATCTACCTTCTCTCAGAGTCAGCAAATGGCCACAACAAGCAGAGTCATGTCACATGACCATTGCCAAGGCATTTTTCAAAAGCACCATATATAATATACCCGGTATGAGGCAGGGAATATTACCTATCTGACTCAATGATAACCTTCTTAGCTCAAGATATGCTATCTTTCAGCATTATGGATATGCTAGAATAGAAAGGTTCGAGAGAGGGGGTGTGGGGGAAATTAAATATACTTTACTTTTTTCTTTTTAATTAAAAATTATTTAAACACAGCAGTTATGTGAGGTTATCATGAGACATCCCAAGCATTTCTCCATTACATATCCTCTGCATATGACCTCATACTGTCTGCCAAACATCATTTTGTACAGTTATCTCAGTACGCATATTCTCTACCCAGCACAGCCCCGGATATGACACAAGTGTTGAATAACTCAGGCTGATTCTATTGAGGAGCTCATGCTAAGGGCAAATGGATTTTCATCCCATTTGCCTTGTCTTACCCATCTTGATTTTGTGGCTGCAGCTGGAGCATCCGGCACTGAATGAGCAGCCCCTGTTAGCGATGGGCTGAGTGTGTCTGTAGGCACAGCCGCTGATCCTACATGGTTCTCCATAACACGTCCCCACAGAGTTGCAGTACACTGGATGAGGAATTCCTGAAGGGTGAGACACTGGAGAGGGCAGTAGTTTGGGTCTCTGGACCCCAGTGGGACACAGTGTTATAGGAGGTACAGAAGGTGGTGCATGGGGTCCAGGACTTGTACTTACAGGGAGTGAGGATGTCCCATGGTGGGCAATGTGGACATAGTAACCTGGGTAGCATGGGTAAGAATGAGCACCTAGTGTCAAAGCTGGGTGGGTTAGTGTGTGAGGGGAGGGAAGAAATCCTTTTACAGATGGCAATGAATGCTGTTCTGATTCAGGATATGCCTTCTGCCCAAGGAACAGGGCTAATCGGTGACAATACTCCACAGATCTCTCCTGGGAACAGCAGTAACATGAATTCATATCAGTCTCAGTTTTCTCCTCTTTCACAGGCTTCAATGAGTAGCTCAGCATAGACCTGCATTGGTATCCAGGTTTGATGAAGTCATGGCCCCCAGAAGTGCCTTCCCACAAAGTGTCAGTCTTGAGAGCCTCCTTCTTGCAGAGATTGCAGCACTGTTGAGATACTGGTGGCTTGGACAGGCATGGTGGGCTGTGTTGTTTTTTTATCTTTCCCTGCAGTTGTTTTGTTCGTGCTCCTCCACTGCCTGGCTTGGTGTCCGTTTTAGCTCGCCGTTTAGCTCCAGATGAGGTACTAGTTAGCTTCAGAAGAGCGGCCGCATTTAAACCTGCTAGACGCCTTGGGGTTGGACTGTTTAGATTCAGCTGGTCGAGATGTTCAGACTCTGTCTTTGCCTTCTTGGTTTTTTTAGGATTTGTACTCTCTTCTCGTTCCCCTGTATGTGTACGTTTTTGGCCTTCTAGTCCTTTTTTTGAACTGTCAGTTTCTCCTTTTGGGAGTTCACTATCACCCTTTTGAGAATTCTGCTGTTTTTTGGACATTTGAGAGTCCTCTCTAAACAACAACAGGCTGTTGACTGCTTCCGCATTAAGAGAAGCCAACCGTCGCTTTCGAGGTTCTAGGAGTTCCATGTATAAGGCAGTTTTGTCAGGTTTGGGGTTGCTTTTTGGTCCAGGCGTTGGCTGGCATGCTTTGCAGCCCTTCTTCCGACACTTGCAGGATTTGGTCCTTCCCTTCTTTACCTTCATATTTCTTTTCCCTTTGTTCTTAGGCACAGCTTTCATGCTGCCCTTACAAGGTCCTCCTTCTTCTAAGCGAGTCAGTAGAACACAGCAGTTTAAGGAACCTACGTCACTCATTCCCTGCCGTCCTCTGAGGGGATACAGCTTCCGGTCGCTATCTGCGCTTTGCTGCTTTATTTCCTTATCTCTTCCTCTTTTATAGGAATGCCTCTTAGTCTTCTTCTCTAGCACTGGGCACTCTGGCCAGGTTCTGCCCATGGTTTCAGCATGTATCTGGCAGCTCACCTGCTCCTTGGATTCACTTCGATATCTACATAAAGAGTTCCTCTGCCGTGCATGTGTCATTACAATCTTCCATGCAGATCCTACAGGGGGAAAAAGGAAATGTTCAAACTCAGTTGTGCTGGAGGCATGCAGGTCTGTAAATACTGTGGTTGGTTCATTCAAATTATGGTTTCTGTTCTGGCTTTGGCTAGTGGCTGCTGAAATCGATATGGCTGACTGCAATGTAAAGATAGATGTAATAACTATATTATGAGCTCTGCACTCTCCTTCACTGAATTCTAAGATGTCATCCATTTTCAAAACCATCAGTTAAAAAAATTTATACAAATCATCCCCCATATAAGCTCCAATTGACTACCACAGAACACACATGCAGCATGTAAATACAGCAATGATAAATGAGGTCTTTTGAGTATGTTGATTTTGTTACTTATCACCATAAATATTCTGCCGTCCATGTTCAGATAAGTATAGAACTTGCCTGAAGTCAATATTTAGAAGCTGAAGTTCAAATAGTACATAAATCTACATGATTGTCAGTTACTCCCTATTTAATGTTTTTTTAAAGCTTAACACTACACCTCACACAGATTATCAAGTAACAGAAAAAAACAGAGCCATTTTCCACTTACCAAGATTCCTGCTTACATTTTAAAGCCACATATTGTATAAACCATACATGCATGCATATAGCAAGACAATAAAGGGCAAAAAAAAAGATCACCATAAACAGTCATTAGTGTTGAAGGACGACATGTAAAAGTTCAACCATACACCATGTTCACCATATTTCCTTCAAACGCCACTACAGCTCCACAATGACCATACAGATTTAAGCCAATTGTTAGAAACATGCCATAGACAAGTAATATTAATAAAGTATCATAAGAACTGCTTAATTTGACCTACTGACATGTTCTTAACACTTGTCCTAATCTCACTATACTCCTCAAGGGAGCCATGAATTGTAAACCTTTCTTGTCCTCCTGCAGATTATCCTTTTTTCCACTGACATGCTGCTGGTACTTGGTCAAAGAACCAATACTTGCTGTTGGAAAAAGGACTAGATGCAAATGGTTTTACATTTTAAATTAATGGACTTTCACATACAAGTGAAACAGCTCAGCAAAATTCCAATGTGTCATGTGTACATTTTTTAAGATAGATAGATAGATAGATAGACAGACAGACAGACAGACTTTATTGATCCCCAACGGGAAATCTGGGAAATTTAAATTGATCTGAAATACAACACTACAGAAGGAAAGTCAAAATGGTCAGGAAATGGTTTCCAATGAAATGATTATTGTAGCATTTCCCTACCCAGATAGCCATTATTTTTTATTTGTCCTGTTGCATACTTCTATTTTTACTTCCTCAGCCATCATGACAAATAACAAGGCAATCTGTGGTTAGAAAAAAAACATGGCCTGTACATCATGGAGCTATTAGACAAGTGAGTTCACATACAGATGACAAATGTATCAGAACAAATTTCACAGATAGGTTTAAGACAGTGACATTTACTGAAGAAAAAAAACAAAAAAAAACAAACACAGGCACTTCCTCAGTAGCCTGCAAGAAACCCACAAAAGAAAGCCATATTTTACTACTACATCCTGGATAGTATGCACTGACTGGTGTGTAGTCATTAAGCGCATAATTAAATAGTTAAATAAGAGAATACAACCCCAACAATGCTGCATTTACGTAAATGTAGTGACAACCTTCAAGCAGGCCCTATGATGTTTGTGTGTAATTTACTGTACCAACATTATTCCAGATTACAAAACTGATTCCATCTTAACTCAATCCAAATTAACTGTGTTAAAAAAAAAAAGTGTCCCATCAGAGTTTTAAAGTAGTCAATGGTCCGTTTCGCCAGCCTTTTGTTATATACACTCCTGGGCAAAAAAAAAATGGCAAAATATTAAGCTTTTAATGGTCTTAACAATAAATCATTGGTCAGGAAATTAGCAAGAATTAAACAAATAGATAAAGGAGCTTAGTATGGGAAGCTTTTCCCTCTGATTTCGTTAAATGTTTCAGCCTTGTGGCTCTTGATGGGCTGCAGCAGGTGTGTCAGACAACCAACTAATGACTAATCTTTTAAGAAAGAAACATCCCCAAAGATATTTTTTGGAAAATTTTGTACATCCAGTCAGACATGTGTTAGTTTGAATTTTACATCAAACATCTGAATCATTATCATGATTTTATCTTTGCATACAAGAAGAGTACATAGTGAATTTCCCTGTTTCTGCTGTAGCTTTTCCCCAAACAAACAGTTCACTGCCGCAAAAGTAAACCAGGAAACGGTGGCCCAGGTCTCAGGAGTGCGTGTGTTTCACTCATGCTCATTTTCTGACCAATGATTTGTCGTTAAGACCATTAAAATCTTAACATTTGCCATTTTTTTCATACTGGCCCTTTTTTCCCCAGGAATGGATGTCATGTGGAACTGCTATTAATGATTTTTGGGGTGCTGTATAATAAAGAACGACCCCAAAGCAAGTGTATAAATGGATTTGGTTTAGTGTTAATAGTGCGAACATGGCTCTAGAGACAAAGTAGCCTAGTTAATCAAACCTCCATGTGAATTGATGTTAACTTTGAATCCAAGTAATCTACAGAGAAATCAGATCATCATCATCTCTCTCTCTCTCTATCTGTGTGTGTGTGTGTGTGTGTGTGTGTGTGCTGAGGTAGGGGAATCGATCTGACTGAAAGAACACGACAAAAAAAAAGAAAGGAAAAAAGAAAGGGAGAGACTAATGATTTGCTGTGATGCTGAAAATAATGGCAAAGCCTACGTTTGTAGCTGAGCAGAGAGCAGCATGTAGGGAGCAGAGCACACAGGGCGTAACACAGACTCAACATTTCAAAGCGTCGCGCTTGGGGCTTTAACACCCCCCTCTCACACACTCTCTCACACACACACACACACACACACACACACAAACGTATGGCAAGCTGAAGTAAAGCAGCCAACTCCAAAAGGAGAACAAATGAATCCCACCTCAGTGTTGATGAGAAGCAGAGAGAAGCAAACGCCTCGCGCTCCTCGCCTTCACAAGGCTCGCGCAGCCCGCATACGTCAGCGCCAAACGAGCTACAAGCAAGCGAGCGCTTAACAAAACAGCAGAAAGCCTCGCGCACTCAATACCCCTCTGCTCGCGCTGTAATCTCTCACGCGCTCGCATTTCTCTCTTACTGAGAGGCTACACAGCAGAAACAATCCAAATGAAACAGATTAGTAATCCTGCGTTTTTACCTCCGAGTCCACTCTGGCAGACGAGCGCGAAAAAAAAAAAAAAAAAAAAAAAAAAAAAAAAAAAAAAAAAAAAAAAAAAAAAAAAAAAAAAAAAAGCGTTACATTCCAAATTCCCAGATTCGCGTTATTAAAAATGAGCTCGGTGTTCAGGAGGGAAGCGAAACGACGCCAGAGAGAGAGAGAGAGAGAGAGAGAGAGAGAGAGAGAGAGAGAGAGAGAGCGCAGCTGATGAGCCACGGCTGAAGCGGTGACCTACTTCCAAAGTAGCACGCTGACGATAATATTCACGCGCTGCCGTCGCGCGCGCCGGGACCACGCGCCGCGAACTGAGTTCAGAAAGCACCTGAGAATCATCTCTAAACCCTTCAGCCAAAAAGAGACACAAAAACACCGAATCTACCAGCCAAGCTCATCAGCTGTTTACAGTTTCTACGTAATCAGAAGGCTGTTACGTAACCAGCTGTCACTTCAAACCTCACCCCTGAGCTCTCCTGACATGATGAGGCACTACAAACTGGGGAAGTGATCACCAATCTTGTTCCTGGATCACTAACCTTCTTAGTGCTTTCACTCCAATCCATCTGCTTCACATTAATCAGCCTGCTTGATTATCCAGATCGGATTAGGAACCAGATTCTATAGGAAGGTTGAGCTCCAGGAACAGGAGCAGCGAGCGCTGGATGATTCATGATGTAAAAGTTTGCTGATGTCTACTTAATAGTGTGATCCAGACAGACTGTGAGCAAGGTAGCAGTTCCTAGTTCCTCGAAAGCCATTACCATTACTTATCACACTATATATATATATATATATATATATATATATATATGTATACACTCTATGGCCAAAAGTTTGTGGACCATCAAACCCATGTAGTTCTTCCATAAACTGTTGCCACAAGTTGGAAGCACACAATTGTACACACAAATGTCTTTGTATGCTGTAGCGTTACAGTTTCCCTTCACTGGAACTACGAAGCCCAAACCTGGTACATGACAATGCCCCTTTGCACAAATCGAGCTCCATGAAGACATGGTGTGTTAAGGTTGGAGTGGAAGACCTTGAGTGTCCTGCACAGAGCCCTGACCTCAACCCCACTGAACACCTTTGGGATGAACTGGAACAGGCCTCCTCAATCAACATCAGTGCCTGACCTCACTAATGCTCCTATGGCTTAGTGAGCACAAATCGCCACATCCATGTTCCAAAATCTAGCGGAAAGCCTTCTCAGAAGAGTGGAGGTTATTATAACATCAAAGATGGGACTAAATCTGGAATGGGATGTTCAAAAAGCACATATGGGTGTGATGGTCAGGTGTCCACAAACTTTTGGCCATATAGTATATAATGTATATGAGAGATGATATGAATAGAATCTTGGCTGAATTCTATAACAGACTGACAGATATCTGCCTGGTCCTGGAGAACCCCCTTGTCCTGAACATTTTGTTGTTGTCCCTGCTCTAACACACCCACTGCAACTCAGCGAAAACTGTAAATTAGCTGATGAGTCTGATCAGGTGGAGTTAGAGCAAGAAACACTAAAATGTGCAGGACAGGCGGTACTCCAGGAACCTGTGGATTATACGACGAAGATCCTCTAATGATAGACTTGTGATTAAATAAAATGTTTTGCTTACATTATCAATCAGCACGATCTGGACACATGAAGAAAATGGAGTCGTATAAACAGAAACATTCTTCAAAGTGAGCCTGAGGTAATAAGCATATTTTTGTCCATCAGATATATTTTTCCCTTGCGACTACCGGATTTGTAGAGTTTTGATTCGTCCTCGTATTGGTCGCTTTATACGAGTGTCATAGCAGTGGCTACACTCTGAGATTTTAATCCAAAATTTCTGACACTGCCAGAACTTTGTCGTCGGCCATTTTTAGTTGGCAATGACATTAAAATGACTGCTGGTGAGCATGTCACATTATGTTTTTTCTAAGAACACTAATCACGGCTAAAATAATAAACTCACGACTAAATAATTCTTCAACAATGTGAGATTTTTGTCTATGACAGCAAAATCAATCCAAAAATCGTACAATCTAAAGGCAGCTTAATGAAACCAATTCTTCTAATGACACCTCCAATAAAACAACGTATCATTTGTGAATGACACTCATCTTTGCAAGACTGATCCTGCAAAAGGCTACAATATGCCAATTAGCCCTCAACAAATAATCAATCGCTGCTGTGATGAGTTCCAGATGAGCGGTCTTGAAGGTTAGTTTGATGAATCATGGCATTCATATGTTTCAATAAATGCAGAGAGCTAATTATACGGTGACATTCAGAGGGTCATCTTCCCCCTATATAATGCACGTAGCTACTGCTACTGAATTAGTAGCAGTCTGAATTAGAGAGTGTCATACCCAGACCCATCCTCTGTAATTCACTCCCTGAATAAATGTTAATAATTCTGGTCAAAACAATGGAAGTCAGTTTTAATACGTCATCAGTTCATCAGTGTGTTTTAATACATTGTGAGGCATATTGCAGACACCATATGTCATTGCCATATAATCTCATCCATCACACAGTTTAATTCAGCCCTCTCTTTTTAATGGGATTACTTCATATCCAGGTAGATCGTGTTATTGGAATAACGGATAGCCAACAAGACATTTTATCATGACATAGTTAAGTCAATGTCCCAGTTTTTTGTCGCCAATCATTTTGCTTTTATACAAGAAGCTGACTTTTTCAGAGCTCAATCCATCTGCACTGCTTCTGTTGTCGCTTATGTGATTAAAAGCCAGCATACAGCAGATCCCTTACAAATGCGCCTGAAGAATCTAGACAGGTGGCTGTGCCATGAGGGTAAGCAATAACTCTAATAAACCAACATGCACTGGTGTTACACTGGCTTTGAAACTGAAAGAAAATTGTACACAACATAGCCAGTTCATGAGAACACTTCACGTTTTCAGTGACGCAATGTGACGTTAGTGACTTAGAACTGAAAACTAGCAAATGTTAAAATGTTATTTGTAATACTATACTATTTACTAAATTAAACTACTATAATGTAGTGCAGTATTACATCTCTCAACCTCAGAGTTTCAGCAGAATTCAGTTTCTTATCATTCACATGTTGATGTCCATTTGTGTTTAGTCACTATGACGTCCATCATGCAAATACATCATAGAGTCATTGCTGAACCCTGACCCAGAGCAAGCAATCACTAGTGGTACAGCGCTTGCAAATAAGATCTACTAGACAATCATAGCAAAATAGGTGTGCTAGACTATAGGTGGGTGAATTGACAAAAACCAGAACAAAACAAAATGAAATATTCTCTTTATCAGCAGAATCAGTTGAACAGTTGAGAGAGTGGCGTGGAGTATGGCTGGGTGTGGTAAATAAGAAGAGGTGCATGGTGAAGCTGTTGTTTTGTAACTCACTGTTCCCTATGCCACAGTAGTCAGACAGCTAAAAAAAGAAATTTAACACACCACAAACATATACCTGCCAAAAGCAGTTTTAGTCTATCAAAAATGAACTCCACCTTCAAGTGATCAAGATATCTTTTTTTGCCAATATTGAAATCAGAAAATCTCATTACTGTACTACTGGGTCACGACTATCACAATTACATAGGCATGTTTACATGTGCATCACTGCTTACATTTTTTATTTTGTCCAGACACTGGGCCTCATTTTTCAATTCTTAGTAAAGCTGTGTGTAAATGTGTGTAAATGTATTCATAGGTCAAACAGAACTGAAAACTTCCTGCTAGATTTACAAACGTTTCAGTACCACTGATTTTCCTCATACTCATGTGTCTATGTTGATAAATGCCAAACACCTGTAAAATGCCAAGCGTGTTCACGGCACAGCTGATTTAGGTTTAGTGGCGTCCACAAAACTCCATAAAGGCAAATCTCACAGAGACCTGAAAATGACAAAATTACACCTAAATGATGAAAGCCTGTGGTGTGCTCTAAATCTTCCAGTAATGCAGCTCAGCCTTGGCCGCATGTCAGCTACAGTAGATACGCACTAACACTTGCTCATTTAATAGGGTGCCATTACTTTTGTCTTAATTGAATCACTAGTCTTATGTGCCTTATTTAATGGATTTGTTTTGTATTGCTTTCTTTCAAGTCTTTAATATTAAATGGCTGAGTTTCAGAAAAGTTTCACTAAATTCGTGTGTGTTATAAGCAAGCTACGTAAACTTGTCAACATCATCTGTATATAAAATTGCAGTAACTCCTGTCAGTTATAGACTATGATTATTTTGAAGCCTATCAATCGAGGTTTAGGACCTCTCAAATAAATAAACCTTGGTTTAGGACCTCTCGAATATTATTTTCTGATTTTCACGAATACTACATTTCTTGTGTAAATGCACCCGCTTACGATTTACCAATAAATTCGCTGCATCCAGCTTAATAAATGAGGCCCCGTAGACATACATCCAGCAACCTGCCATGTCTCACATGAGTGATTAAGGCAGCAACCTAACAAACATCCTGCACACATGACTGCATCTTAACAATGTGATGTAGAAGGAATGCTGATTCCACATAGTAACATAGCAAAGGATTGTACAAGACAGAGTCAAACAGAATACTGAATGGAATTTCACCTTACGAAGTTGAATCATTTTCAGACACGTTTAAGACAAAGCCTAAAATGTTGACGTCTGTAGGCCACTCACAGCCTCCACAAGACTGACCTTAGCGACCAAGTAGCAGGCATTAGTCACCTGATTTACTGTTAAGCACTCATATCTAGCATCTATCAAAGCCCATTAGCACAGAGAGGAGAAAAGGGCTGCATTTCTGCTGCATGCCGCTCTTCTTACATGTGAAGGTAGACACATGGATGAATGCAATTCCTGAGATCTTGCATTAATAACAAGACAATGACCTCGAACCAATCCTTTAAGCACACCATGCGTAACAAGAATCACTAACTTGAGTGAATTTCATAGATGTGTCAGACAGATATCACTGTGACATGCACTTATTCAAGCCATCACACTAATAACATCATGTCGTTTGTGGAGCTGTTTGTGCAATTAAGACCCATTAGTGTTGTCACCATGTGGAGCAGCCAGTGTAACATTCCATCCATCTGCACGCTGACATTTGAAAAGTGGATCTGTCACTGATGCAGCGCTCGAAAGGTGCAAAGGTTAACACAGTGAGTCACCACCCAGAATGCTATTGCTCTAACCCAACTGACAACCTCCGACCAGCCATTACACACATACTGAAGCCATCTGAACACTTCTGGTGCGATTTCCTCTCATTCTGCAGAAGTGTAGCAGGAGAAAGCACAGCTTCACTTCCCTGCTCTCTTGCCTCTCTAATATAACATGAGACATGGCAAACAGTGGAATCATGCTGTCAGCAAAAAAACAGCAAGTCTTCTCAACTTCTTCACAGCATTTAAGTGTGTTAACTAACACAGCCAATGTGTTATTAAACATATTTCAACGTTCCATTTGCCACATATGCAAGAAAGAGCTCTTTAATAGGCAGATATATTTCAGCATAGGTTGTGTGTTTCTGCTTGCTCACTAAACTTCAACACAGTGTTACAGTAACATCATAAAAAATGTCCTTCTATGAGGTATCAGTCATGTCAATCATGAAATCCTGGATTTCATATAACTCTCATTTAATAAGTCATTCAAAGATAAAACTCTTGAATTTATCATTAATCATTTTGTTAAGTAAAATCCACTAATGTATAGCTAAAATCTTTTTTTTTATTTCCGACACCAATTCCACAGTCTAGCTTCCCCCCCAAACCCTATACATTATGTTAAAAACACACACACACACACACACACACACACACACACACACACAGAAAATATAGCAGCTCATTAAAGCAGAGGAAAAATTTTCTTGCAGAGATGGTTTAAAGGTCAAGATTAAACATGTAATGTTTAAAAGTGTTTCTAGATCTGTAATAATTATATCATTCCAAGGATACTTCCAAAAAATGGCGACTCACAATATCATCATGCAGTGGATCTGTGGCTCTAGTTTCCTCAGTACAGGCTTTTGTTTACATTTTTCTGGCCCGGACATTAGCTTGGAACAAGACTGGCACGTCTGCCCCTTTTCCCTAAAGAGTAACTCATGAGAAGTGGTGCTATTGCTTAAAGGGATATGGGAGGGTTTGTCAATGTTTTCACTGCAATTCTAATTTGCCTCACAGACTCTACGATTTACAAAGTGTGGCCGTATGCTACTAATTCATATACTACATCTAATGAAAAATCCAGGAAGTAAACAATAATAATACTATAATAATAATAGTAATAATAATAATAACTCTACACCTAATGTGTATTACATCTATATTAACATTTAATAATACACTCACTGATCACTTTAATAGGAACACCTTCACACCTGCACATTCATGCAGTTATCCAATCCCCCAATCATGTGGCAGCAGCACAATGGCGGAAAGTGTGATCTCTGTGACTTTAACCACGGCATGGTTGTTGGTGCCAGATGGGCCGGTTTGAGTATTTCAGAACCTGCTGATCTTCTGGGATTTTCACACACAACAGTCTCTAGAGTTTACACAAGAATGGTGCAAAAAAACAAACAAAAAAAAAAACATCCTGTGAGTGGAGGGTCTGCAGGCTGAAACACCTTGTTGACGAGAGAGATCAGAAGAGAACGACCAGATTGGTCTGAGCTGATAGGAAGTCTACAGTAACTCAAATAAGCGCTCTTTACAACCGTGGTGAGCAGAAAAGCATCTCATAATGCACAACACATCAAACCTTGACTACAACAGCAGAAGACCACATCAGGTTCCAGTCCTGTCAGCCAAGAACAAGAATCCGAGCCTATCATGAGCACAGGCTCACCCAAACTGGACAGTTGAACGTGCAGGTGTGTAGGTGTTCCTAATAAAGTGGAGAGTGAGTGTATATAGCTTAACAAACAGACTATATGGCCAAAAGTATGCGGATACCTGAATACCACATCCATGGGAGGGTCTTCCCCAAACTGTTGCCACAAAGTTGGAAGCACACAATTGTACAGATTGCCTTTGTATGCTGTAGCATTGCAATTTCCCCTCACTGGAACTACGAGGCCCAAACATGTTCCAGCCTGACAATGCTCCTTTGAACAAAGCGAGGTGACATGGTTTGCCAAGTTTGATGTGGAAGAACTCGAGTGGCCTGCACAGAGCCCTGATCTCATCCCTACTCACCTGGAACGCTGACTGCACACCAGGCCTCTTCACCCGACATCAGTGCCTGACTCACTAATGCTCTTGTAGCTGAATGATCACAAATCCTCACAGCCGTGTTCCAAAATCTAGTGGAAAGCCTTCCCAGAAGAGTGGGGGTTATTATAACAGCAAATCAGGAATGGGGTGTTCAAAAAGCACGAGTGTTGTGGTCAGGTTTCCACAAACTTTTGATCATATAGTGTATTTTAAAATTAACTTAAATTAATGAATGTTATAGCATATAGCAGTTCAATGTATATAAAAAGTAAATATAAATATAAAAGCATGACTATCAGTGGATGTAAATATGATTCAGAAACATTATGCAAAAACGGCTGTAATTCTTAAATGGTTAATGCAATATTTTTGTTAAACCCCTTGAATTAAAGCTGAAAGGCTACACTTCAATCACATCTTGATTGGTTCATTTCAAATCTACTGTGGTGGTGTACAGAGGCAAAATTACGAAAATTGTGTCGCTGTCCAAATACTTATGGACCTGACTGTAGATGAAAAGGTCAAGACTTCACCAAGTCTAGGGTTCTCCTAGGACACCACACATTTTGCATAGACAGTTAATTTGTTTAATGATAAAATGTTTTAACTGTAGTTGTCTGTGTGCTACTAAATTTGACTTTGTGCTGCTGAACCTTTGTCCTGCACCAGTTCTACCACCTATAGAAGCAAGAATATAGCCGTGATGTTCTCAAAATGAAAGATCCTACTGAGAGGACTGAAAGTGTTCGTGCACTGTAATACGTTTGCTTGTGTTGGCACAGACTCATGGACTTCTGCCATCTCTGATCTGACAGGACATGACACAGGAAGCCTTGTAGGATGTTAAGCAGCCTGTCTTCAAAGAGATGAGATGTGAGGCAGGATGCCGGGGAAAACGACAAAGATCCCTCTTTCAAACTGCATTACAAAATCTGAGAGTAAAAAGGCAATTGATAGTAGTGTAAAAAGGTCGTTTATGGGTGGCACGGTGGCTAGTGGTTAGCACGTTTGCCTCGCACCTCAGGGGGTGGGGGCTCGAATCCTGCCTTTGCCCTGTGTGCGTGGAGTTTGCATGTTCTCCCCATGCTTCAGGGCTTTCCTCTGGGTACTTCGGTTTCCTCCCCCAGTCCAATTACATGCGTTGTAGACTGATTGGCATTTCTAAATTGTCTGTAGTGTGTGAATGAGTGTTTGTGCGATTGTGCCCTGCGATGGGTTGGCACCCTGTCCAGGGTGTCCCCTGCCTTGTACCCTGAGTTCCCTGGGATAGACTGCGACCCTGTGTAGGATAAGCGGTACAGAAAAAGGATGGACGGAAGGTCATTTGTCTTCACTGATGTGCAATATCTAGCTGCAAGGTAAACGCTATTGTGCAAAAAACACACACACTAAAAGCTGGGAGTGTCTTCGAACAGGAGGTGTTTTTGGCACGTGACGCTTTAAAGCCCATGTGCATGGCGGTTTGCGGTGGGAGCCCGGAATCTCTCAGTCGCTAGGAAAGCATTTTGTGTGGCTCATAAACAGGATTTACCGTCCTCTCAGTGTAATCACTTGAAGAGCGATAACAGACTGAAGAGCTCCGGGCGATCCTTCGCATCTATCTCAGCTGCACTGTGCTCGCAAACAGCTGAGTGTGTATTCAGTAACCCTCCCCCTCGCACCGCCTCCTTTCCTTTATCCCAACACACTAGTAAATTCACTGCCATGGCTTTGGAAAGTGATCAGGATAAGTCTGATTTGTTTCAAGATTAGCCATATGAAACAAATTATCCCTGTTTAAGCATGCGCAAGAGTTGGAACTGTCTAAGCCAAAAGCCTTCAAGGTAATGAAAAACATTCCACAGTGGCACAAACCTCACTGAAATATTAGCACGATGTACTAGAGCTGCTTTTGATTTGGCCTGAGCAATTTCTCACCTTGGAGGATTTCGTCTGAGATTAAATCAAAGTCGATGCAAGTCAGTGGCAGACAGCACTGTCACAGAGGAGACAGATCACAAGCGAAACAAGTCTTTTTCCTGATATATTTACGTTTTACGTTCACACCATTTGGCAGATGCTCTTATCCTGAGTGACTTACAGAAGATATATTTTCAAGATGTTTGTATTTATTGACAAAGCAGTGAATTATCAGTCGTCTCCTTAAATAACAATAGATGAAATTCAGAACAAAAAGCAGACACGCATTCATGCTGATGCCCTAAAGATTTACAGCAAACAGGTCTGGACTGCAAGAGGACCACACACAGTTGCGAAGTTTACGTACACCAACACAGCAATCACATGCCTTTAACGGCGCTGTAAACAGAAGTCTGTTAAAACGTTTACACCAAACAGACTACACTAAACTATTGTCCACATTAAACTCACTGGTATAAGGAGTTCAGAATACCTCAGGCACGTTTCGCTTTTTTTTTTTTTTTTTTTTATTGTGAATACACGAGACCATGGGATCCATCTGCATGATCACCGATTACTAGAATCACGATTACGTAAGGTTTGCTATTGGGTCTTGCCTGTTCATATTCACTCCAAACTATTTCTGATAATACGCCCAACATACACTCCAGGATGAATTCAAACATTCTCAACCAACCGATAAAAAGAAATGAGTCTCAGGTTAGTGTTCCTCTTGACACGAGACTACACATGAGGTATTGTCCATATATTCATCTGCGTACCTCATATTCTTCTGAAGGATTAAACGCAATATCCATTAGAGCAGGGGTATTCATCAAATATTTGTTAAAAATAATCCTTGCTACAAAAGGTCCGGATAAGCAACTAACAAGACCAAATGACCCCAACAGTTATCTTTTAATGTTTACCCAATAATGATTCGTTTATGGCTATAAATAAGACAGTTCGAAGTGGTTGTTTTGTGTTTTGTAGTCATGCTTCATTTTACCATTTTTACCACAGACGCTGAACAGACACCTGTTTTGAATTTGACATGTGGAGTACAACTGCATACTTCACTGTCCAATCATCTTTAAACACTGTTTTCATCAGTGACTTTAAACAAGCCACGCCAACAGTTTGATAATCAAGCACGTGGGGAATGAAAAATCTGTGCAAATGAAAAATCTATGAAAATTCTTTCCTTTCTGAGCAAATAACTCCTCAACTCCTCAACACTCAGGGACTGGACTGACAACACACACACACACACACACACACACACACAACTGAATACCATCCCACTCCCTTTGCAATTTTTGTACATTTCTGCATTTTTTTTTGCTGCTACTGTATTTATAAAAATATTGTATATAATACCTGGCTGCTACCTCAATAACTGCTATGGCGATATATGGTATAAGCTTAGTATTCCGCTGAACACTAAGTCATGGTTGTTACGTTTACATTCACAGCAATTTATTATATTGTTATTCTTTTGCACTACCTATTATATCTGACACTTTCATACCGGAAATGTGTACTGGTCGGTGCTGCACTGTCTCTTACTGTGCCTATTGACCTGTTTTAGTAGTTATTTGCACTGTCTTGTGCTTTTTGCACACGTTTGCACATGTACTTTATGTAGTAATGTGTAGTCTCTTGTAGTTCTGTGTTGTTTTATGTAGCACCATGGTCCTGGAGGAACGTTGTTTCGTTTCACTGTGTACTGTTCTAGCTGTATATGGTTGAAATGACAATAGCCACTTGACTTGACTTGATCTGATCTTGATCTGCTACAGAAGTCATGCTGGTTCATGTTTAGAAAACTAGCATCACTGAATTACGGTTTCTTCATATGTTTACGTGCTCTGCTACAGTATTTTTTCCCAAGCACTAGGCTTGAGCTGCTGAAATACTCGGCTGGCGACTGGAGTCTGCGTGTTGACGACCCCTGCAATAGAGTGCAGGTCAGGGCCAAAACATCCCTGTCCAACAGATGTTTAGAGATTTCATTACGGTTCACTATTACGCCATACAAATTTGTCACTGTGCAGCAGCACAGAGATGTTAAATACACTGATGAGCTGTTAGTTTCTCTGTAAAACCTTCTGCAGTAGTTGGGGTTATTCATGAGCAGCATCTTAAAATGAAAACTTCAGGTTGAAGACATGAGATGGTTTTTATATTACCATTAAAAATAAATAGTGTAATAGGGAAATCATTTCGTGTTAATACTCAAAAAGATCCAGAATTGTACAGAAGTATCTGATTTGAGACACTTCATTCAGTCCATTGTGGATCCTAACCCTAAGCCTAACCCAGTCATCTTGCTTATGCACATGCTCAGTGAAAAGCAAGTATATACCCAGCCTTGTTCTGTGCAATATGCAAATGCAAAGTAATAAGATTACATGACGCAAAAGAAGAAGTGGTTTCTCATTACAATCCATGCCGTGTAAATTTGAGGTGGTTATGCAGTACAAGTCAATTTCATGCACATAAGCTGCCTGTTATGCGAGATCAATGATTATTTGCTCAACCGTCAATGATGATTTCCTACACATTTGATTGACTGTTTTCCTGGAGAGTTATAATCCATGTTAAACATGACTTATGTCAAATCAGCTGCTCTGTGATTTACGTTGAAATCAATCACATCCTTTTCTTTTTTTTTTTTTATGAAACATAGCAGAATAAACCACCATGAAGGCACAAACCTTTAGGTTATTGTCAATCATGAAGTGCCTGGTAGTATTACTAGAATGTAAACTGATAATAATTATAATGAGATAGTGTTTGGCTTAACAATATGCTCAGTATTGTAACTCTCATGAAAAGGGGTGGTGATGGCTCTCTGCATCTCCCTCTGAGTCTCTGGCCTGTTTACTGTAATAAATCTCAGCATGGTTTCTTTGAATAGCTTTCAAATAAAGTGAGCTAGCCTACTTAAAGGCTTTGTCCAAACATTCTACTGAATTTCCCTCTTTTTCTGCAGGTCTCACTCATGCAGCCAGTCACCTCAGGGCTCTTATACCTCAGGATTACAAGATTCGTTAATTTCTATGCAGAAGCCATATTTTTAAAATTTGGGATGGGATCACAGCCTTTTTTCTAATGAACAGAGGACAAAAATTGCATAGGTCTATACAATTTTTGTGCAAGGGTAATAGTCATCTGAAAAAAATATAGATATATTTTTTCACAGGAAAATATTCTTACAATCTATGCTGGTAATGTAGCATTTTTGAATAGTATGGCCCATGCCCTGAGAAGGCCAACACATCAAAAACCAAATTACAAATTCAGTAAATAGGCTCTTCTAGGCTTCGCAGCACACTTTAAACTGTCTAACTATAACCTGTTTAGCAACACTATTGGCTATAGGCTTTGGCTAAATATAGTCACCCATTGATAAAATGAGCCTGACAGCAGCTATTTTTACCCAGACATCATTAGAACTCATAAAAGCTCATTTTATTTAATAAAAAAATAAATAAATCAAACTAGCCTGTGTTTGTTTCCCATTTTTTCTCATATACTGTAAATCTAGCCTCTGGTGAGAGAGAGATGGATGGCCACTGCCATAAGTCATTGTTACTGATTTTTTATAACAAAATTGTTAATGTTGTAACATAAAATTGCATCATCCTTACTGGTTTTAATAGTCCACAGAATGATAAGACTGGGCATCTACAGCTCCGGCTGGAATTGGCTCACTAATCTTCATTAATGAAGGCATGAACAGGATGAAATCAAATCATGCAAAACTCGCTAGCTGGATCTGGATCAGGATCACTCTGCAGAATAATAACCCAAAACTCCGGCATGGAGTTATTTAAGACCTGAAAACATCAAATCCCTGGCTGGATGCCCAACTTAGAGTTCAGGTTCAAGTTCAAGTTCAAGTGGAGTTTATTGTCATTTCAGCCATATACAAGTACATAGTGAAACGAAACGACGTTTCTCCAGGACCAAGGTGCTACATAAGACGACACAGAACAACACAGAACTACAAGGGACATCATTTATACATAAAGTGCACAAGTGCAAACATGTGCAGACAGCACAAGACAGCACAAGACAGCACAAGACAGTACAATGACTACAGCGCCGACCAGTACACAGTTCTGTCTAAAAGTGAACCTAGTGACAATAGTGCAAAGAGTACAAGAGTACAATACAAGTAGCTGAAATAGTGTAAACATAAGTGTAACCAATAGACACCAATCGAAATGTTTTAGGGCAGTCGCGATGTGTTTGAAAAAAAAATTAAAAATCAAGAGATTTGAGAGTGTTTGGTGATGAAGCCTATGAATCACAGGCTTTAGAATAGCATCCCATGCAGAGAATATGCTACCAAGTATTAAAAAAAAGATTTTCCACATTTATAGATTGTAAATAGCCAGCGTGCAAAAAATAACCCTAAAACTGCAGCCTGACCATAAATCTGTTAAATAAAAAAACAGAGATTTTTTCTGTCTATAACAAAACAGTGCTTCTTCTTCTTCCTCTTCTCACCATTCTATTTCTATCCCTGTGGTTCTACTGAATAGTGGCTGAAATGCTGGGAAATTTCCCAGAATGAGCAAATGTCTTACAAAAAGTCCAGTCCAGTCACCTAACCCTTTCGATTAAATAGCTTACGATGTGGATCAACTCAGATTGAGCTGTAGATTTTGAAGATTTTTATTGTAAAGCTAAAATTATTTCAACAACAGAGTGTTCAAATAACTACTTTTTTAAGGCTCTTCCACTGGATGGTTAGGAACCGTTCATCTCAGTACATTACCCATAATCCTCCACGTCATTGCCATTTCCACCGCTATGCGAGCTGTGCTGTACTCAAGTACCTGTGCTTTTTCAGTTACCCTTCTTTCCCACGTACCATGTGAGCTCTTCATTCATTCATAATGGCTCTCTGTAGTGTAAATTATTAATTTGTTTATATTTTAAGAACTAGAACCCACTAAGGTCATTAGAAAATCTCGCAATCAGGTGCAAACAAAAATAACAACTGTGGGAACTTTCTGTGAAAGTATATTCGGGCATAATTTTTCTTACCTTGCTGATGAAGACAGGAGGCAAACAGACACAAATCCCACTACTGCAAAACAGCAACTCAGACAATGAGGCAAGAAACCTGGCTGACAAGTATCACAACCTTCGCCTTAGCTTGTGACAGGTTAGACAGCATTCAGGTATATGATTAACCGGGTTTTCTGTTTAGTGACCCATGAAGCTTTCCAATGATTGCCATTACAAATGAATCGGCTAATTTTTATGTAGCCTCATTTTGAAGGAGGCTGATAAAACGTCAGTATTCAAAATAAAGGTATTAAACATGCAAAACACTGTAACCTTATGAACTAATGCTGCATGCACATTGCAAGTGCTGCAAATGTCTCTCTGTGCATTTACTCGCCACTTGAAGAGTGATTTTATTTATTTATTTATTTATTTATTTATTTTTTAGCTTAATATAGTACAATATTGGGCAATAATTAACTGCTATATCTAACATTTTTGTGCAGCTTCTGACATTAACACTCAGACAACAGCAACTTTCCCTGAGTTCCCGTGGTACGAGGTACTCAGCTCTAATGCGTGATTTCAGAACTTCAGGTCAAACCATTAATAATTTAGTTACTTATTTGTTTTCTTTAACTTATTAAGTGCTTTAAATTCATAAAAAGGAGACTGTAATGTAGTGCTGTGTATATCACTGACTCTGACTCTGTTTAGTCTGTTAGTCTAGATGTTTAGTCTGTGTGTGTGTGTGTGTGTGTTTTATTATTTTTGTGCAAAGTGTTTGGTAACGACAGCCACAATACTACACCTGGTTGTGGTACTGTCACAAATCTAGCTGTGATTGTCTGCCAAAGTTTTCATTTTAAATGGCAAGAATTAAAGAATTCTCACACTCGTGCTTGGGTGTCTACGCTCCCATTAACACAAACTTGCTATGTCTTGTGCTTTTAGTTCGCTCAAAAGAAAAGCAGCATGTTCACGTCAAATGAAAGATGGCCGGTTTCATTTCAAATTTGTGGTGTTGTCTAGCCACGCTGTTCGCTGGAGAAGCGCTATTTGAGAGACTCTCATATATAATCTCTGACAGTGCAAATAAAGAAAAACCACATTAGAAAACTCTTCGACTTGCCAATAGTCAAAGTACAGCTTTTAATGTAGCACAGACTGGTAAACATCTCAGCTGAAAGGTTCGTATCCGGAGGCTAAGATGAGCACCTCAAAGCTTTGATTTTATGTTTCTGTCAAGCATTTCTATGTTGATTTGGAAGCATTTTTTCCCTCTCATCATCTTACTGAAGGCTCAGTCTATGGCCAAGTCTGAACCTCCTTGAGGCAACCAGGTTTTGGGCTAAAATATCCTGGTACTTAGCAGAATTCATGATTCCATCAATCTTCACAAGAGCCCCTGAACCAGCTACAAAACAGCCCCAAAGCATCCGACCCACCTCCATATTTTATAGTATCTATCATGTGATTTTCCTTGTATGAAATCCCCTTTTCTCACAAAAAATGCTGATGATGTGCATGATCATAAATTTGGATTTTGGTTTCATCTTGACCACAACACACTATGGCAGTTGTAGTTACACTAGGTGAAGTCCAGGTGCTGCATTTTGTACGATTCTCTCAGAAAGAATGTGGAATGAAAGTGGAATTGACTTTGAAACTCGACAATCACAACAATCAGGTAAACTTTGCAATTCTAAAACTGCGATCTTTTGGCTCTTCACGATCCTCCTCACTGTGTTGGGGGACAGTGTGCTGTGGTAAATTTCCAGCTGTTTCAGACATGTGAAGCTTTTTTCTTATGGTCCAGTTGTGATTAATGGCATTTTTAACTGCTACGTGTTTTTAGACCCATTACCTGATTCATGCAGGTCAAAAACAATTTGTTGTGTGTGTGTGTGTTGAAAGTTCTTTTAGTTTTCCTGTACTAATGAGTGGCATGGGGACTTCACATGTATGCAACCTCATACCATATTTATACCCCGGGGAAACAGAATATGGTAAAAGGCAACACCAGTGTTTCTGCGAATTGAGAGCGAATGAAATATAAAATTTTCAATTTGTTTGCATTCACTTCAAATATTCTTTAGCTGTAATTTTGACATATACAGTATATATATATATATATATATATATATATATATATATATATATATATATATATATATATATATATTTGAGAGAAGACAATATTATTTTATACAACTGTAATTATTGGGCTCAATGTTTATTTAATACAATGATTTTAATGAAGGGGCCCATAATTCTGGAAGACATATTTACAGTAAAGTTAATATTCTTGAGTACCCAAAATATTGACAGCACCTTGTGCTGTAGACTCTGAAGCCAATTTCTACAGAAAAAGAAGCCTTTTCTAATGTTCACTCAGGCAGCTTGCTTCATTTCCTCTTGGATTCAACTTCAAGGTTCTCTCATCTACAGAGTCCCATAATTACTGTTGCCTGATATTCAGTTATCTATTAGATGATGGCTCTTGTGATGGCATTTGTGTCATTTTATCTGTTTAATTTCAGTTTCACCTACTGTGTCTTCTGTATCCACGTAATAATTCCACACACACACACACACACAAACACACACTTACAGTATGCCTTGTCTTAACGTCATCGTGCTCTTGACACACCTGCACATTCATGCAATTATCCAATCAACCAATCAGGTGGCACCAGCACAATGTGTAAGATCACGAGGAAACAGGTCAATAGCTTCAGGTAAAGTTCACATCAAACATCAGAAAGGGGTAAAATGTGACTTTGACTGTGCCATGGATGTTGGTGTCAGATGGGCTGGTTTGAGTATTTCAGAAACTGCTGATCTTCTGGGATTTTCATGCATGACAGTCTCTAGAGTTTACACAGAATAGTGCAAAAAAAACAAAAAAACAATTAAAATCCGCTGAGAGGCAGAAACACCTTGTTGTTGAGAGATGTTGAGAGGAAAATGACCAGACTGGTTCGAGCTGACAGGAAGGCTACAGTCTTTATTTACAACCATGATGACCACAAAAGCATCTCAGATAGACAAACACTTTACAAGAGAGATGCCCCAAAAAGACAGCCACAAAAATAACCACCGAATTCAACAAGCACCCCTATAACCCAGTCTTAATAAAAACTGTATGTTGCAAACTTTACAAAAATGGAATTTATGTCAGGGCTGCCATGCAGAAACCTTTTGTATTAAAGGCCAATGCGCACAGTTGCATAACTTGGTCTGCAAAGCACAAAGCTTGGACCTCTGAGCAATGGAAAAAACAATATGTTCTCAATAGTCAACCTTTATCATATTTCCATATGTTGGAGGAACCAATGGATGCCTTCAACACATGTCTTCTGCCAACTCTTATGTATGATGGGAGATCTGTAACATTACAGGCAGCCATGTTGTGCAAATCATTAGGTTCAGTGATTGCTTTGCATGGTCGTATAACAGCCAGCAAATATGAGGCAATTTTTCCAGGACCAGGTGCACCGTACAGCACAAACACCCTTTCCTGATGATGTTTCCATATAATTTGCTAAAATTATTCAAGAGTGTTTTGCTGAACCCCAGGATGAAGTAAAGCACCTTCCATGGCCTCCTCAATCACCAGATTTAAACATTATTGGACCTTTATGGGTCCCGTTGTGGATCAAGACCTTGATGTGGTCAAGGGACCCATAAAATTACCTACATAACTACAAAATTACCTTACATAACTAATTAAATCTAAATAAGAATGATTTAATTGACTATAGTCATATAATCATTTCAGGACTAATGCATGTTACTTAGGCTTACTTTACACTCTTAATGTCAGTATTTTCTAGAGCACAAACTAAAGACTGGCCATCTTTGCATTATTAAAACGACCCAGTATAACACAGCCATGCGCACACACACACGCACACGTTTGTCTTACTATCCTTGTGTGGACCTTCCACTGACATAAATATTAATCCATCTCTTAATGCTATGCCTTCTAATTCCTCAGTAACCAAAAGGAAAACTTTTCCTTCTGTATTTTTTAAGCTGCAGTTTTTGCAGAAATTCAGTTTTCCTTGTCGGGACCAAGCTTGTCCCCACAAGGTCAAAACTGTCAGATATTCCTGCCCTTGTGGGAACATTTTGTAATGCAGTGAATGGGTAGTGGAAACCCTTTTAAAGCATTAATCACTTATTAGGCATTACAGGAATGTCACATGTTACATTCACACTGCAAGTCTAAGTACTAAGTCTGATTTACCGCTTATTTTTGTTAGCTTGTTTATGTTATCTTTTTAATGTGCATGATATCCAACTCTAGTTTGAACAGGTTACACTCCTGAGCTGATTGTGTGCAAAAGAACAATGGTTATGGAGAGAGAAGCATCATCTAAACAGGTGGAGCAGAACTTTTTATAGGTGATATTAATCATGTGAAATGAGAAATGATTAGAGTCAGTTGTAATTCATGTCCTTTCAATTAACACTGCTGAGCCATAAAATAGCTTAGCAATTATTTTCAACGGGTGATCACATCCTCTAAGACATGGGTAACCATAAGGATATTTTCAGGTTTTTGATAGATTTCAATATCTGCAAAACTATAAATGAAAAACATGTTTATTGTCATCAAAAGCAATCACATGATTGGGGAAAAACAGTTATCTCATAACAAAACATATCCCTTAAATCTGGGGCATACATTGTCCTATGTATTTAAAAAAAAAAACCATCAATTAGAGCATGCAATTCAGACAACTGCGAACTGTACCAACTTATTTATGTAGCAGGTATAATACTTCTGTTGCCATAATAATATGTTATGCAAAATCTATTAATAATGCAAATTAGGGGTTTAGGAGACCCCACGTTCCCACAGACATCGCCAGTTTGCTTAATGTCGATGTGCACGAAAACGCTGAACATTTCACAGCTCGACTTGGAAACCTGACAGAGAGGGATGTTTTGGCTCTGACGTGCCATCTAGTGAATGTCACATTTAATCCTCCAGGTGTATATAATATAGGCAGGCGAGTATGTGAACGATGCCGCTCGCCTTGCTGCTGCTTCTGCACATGCCCGCTGGACGTGAGAGCGGAGAGTGATGCACCCTTTCAAGCACACCTCCTGACTTTTTAAAAAGGTGTGTCAAGACATACACATGTTCAACCTTCCCACTAGACCGGTAAGTCACTGCAAGGAATATTCCTTTGGTTTTTATTCACTTATGTTACTCGTATGTTACTGATATAAAATTTTCAAATGTTACAGTAGTCTTAAATTATAAATCTGGAATTTTTTTTAAAAAAAATGCAGAGTGGTCAAGGTTTCACAGAAAATTCATAATGTCCATTTGGGGTTGTTTGTACAAAAAGTTTAGGAACCCCTGATTTAAATAAAAGTTGCTTAAAATTTATTTTTTTGAAAATATGTAAATGGAAAATATCTAGGTCACACCTGCTAACTGATCACGTGCACTTAATTTGTTGTTTATTATTAAGGACAAATTAGGTTGTACAAGATCCAGATATTTTTACTAAGAGATAAATAATGGCTGCATTAACTCTACTTGAGGACCTGGCACAAAGAGCACTGAGGACCGAATGCACCTTAAGACCGCAATGACTTTCTACCTCATGATGATGAATGGGTCATGAGCCGACAGCGGCTTTTAGTAAGCCTGTGCAACCAGCTAGCAGCAAGTCTGGAGAGGAGAATGTGCTGTAATTGTGCTATACCCATACCTGTCCAAGTGCTTTCTGCCCTGGGGTTTCTGGTTACAGGTTCTGCTATTGACTGCACTTCTGTTAAAAGAATTCAGACATTCAGTTCAGTAGATTTCCAGATTCACGTTATCTGGTAACGCTTTTATCTTATCATGCTTGT
>CM040463.1:18648707-18715974 GCA_022758105.1 Pangasianodon gigas
TTTTAAGAGTTTTTTATGGCTCGGAGTATGCCGATCTTACGCACAAAGATAGATCAATCTAAAGTCTAGGTGCTAAAACAGCAAACGCTCTATCTCCCTTAGTTTTTAATTTAGACCTTAGGATGATCAACATGTTTTGATTCAATGATCATAGAGTCCTGGTTGGTCTGCATGGAATCAATAATTCAGTAATATAAGAAGGTGCTTGCCCATGCAATGCTTTGTAGGTAATAAATGTGTCATGGGTATAGCACACCAAAGAAAATGTTTGGATTTCTGTTGGAAAACCGAATGTAGCCTGGAGAACAATGTGGGGATAGTCAGGAAATCATACAATTGGAAAGCGGTGACTCAGTGTTTAAGGATTTTGGGATGTGAGTTCAATCCCAGTTGTATCACATCTCAATGCTAAGTCACTTGGAGAAAAGCGCCAGCCGAATGAGCAAATACAAATACAGTGGCACCTCAAACTGGGGGGCCAGGAAGGCAATACCTTTTACAAAATTTCGACAAGTTCACACTTTTTTCCACTGTAATTGCCTTTGATGTTGGGTATAAAACTCAACATAAAAATCCACACTGTGGCCGGACACATTCCCTCCACCCCATCTGCTACCTGCTGCACTAACAAAGCAACAGCACCACATCTGTCAACTGACACATCGGAGAATGACGTTAACATTATTGTAATTACAGCTGCTTGTAAGTACAGAGGATTTCAATGTCTGTTCATTGCCACTAGAAGCCAGGTACTTGCTTGCTGAAGTTAAAGGCAATTATTAAACTTAACACTACCAAATCTGATATTTCAAATTCGAACCAGATAGTAACTAACCTAACATCACAGTATATCGTACAGTGTTCCAAGCATCACAGCAGTCCACACAGTTGACTGTATCATTGAAATGTGCATTAATTATATCCAAGTCAATAAGACACTCACTCACTTTCAGTAACCAATACACCCTGGATAGGATGCACTACGCACACACACACTCACACACTCATTCACACCTTAGCCAATCCACCTACTTGCATGTTTATTGGAGGTGGGAGGAAACTGGAGAACCTGGAGGAATCTTCTGGACCCTGTGAGGCAAAGCCACTGTGCTGCCCATCAATAAAACAAATAAATACAATAAATAAAACAATAGATGGAATGTTGAAGAAGGGTGAAGATTCCTACATGAGTCCACAGTGTTTATCAATACTTACAATTTTTTTAAAATAAATTATTAACACTGACAGTGTGGAAGAACTGATTCGGTGGTGTCCTTTGTAGTTTAGCATTTCTACCCATTTCTGAGAAGTAACACTTCATGTTTAAGTTGTAATTCTCAAAAGCTTGATGATTAAGGGGTCAACAGTCAAAGCAGATTGATTGTTGAATGAAGAAACAATGCCTAGAAAGTGTATTTCTTTGTATGGACCACAACATCTCCTGGAAAATGACCTTTTCAGGCCCTTCTCTGATTACAACCATGCCCCAAGTATAGCTTTGGGCTGTGATTGCATTTCAGTGTGGCACTGATGAAAGTGAAATGCAATGCAATGGGGAATTACATTCACTTTTAATTCTTCAAAAAGCAATACCCTGCTGATAAGCAGTACTCTGGAATCTTCTCCCTAACTTCTTCTATTTCAGTGGAATTTAAAATGTATGGGGTTATGAATGAGAACTTTTTAAGATTAACATTTGTTGAACAGCTGATATAAATGCCCCTATGGACAAGCTGCCACTGGGCCCAGGTGTGGGCCATATCATCTTTTCTAATATGGCTCACTTCTGGTAGAGGCTGAGTTGTGGCATTGCTGTGACTGTACAGAAGTAAGTCATATGAAATTTTCCAGTTTGGCTGAATTTTCAAACATGGGCCAAAATTTGGCCATCATTTACTCTCATATTTGACATAATGTCTAACATAGTGGAAAACACTGTTGTTCTTATTGTACACTTAACATAATGTGAAGACCTAATATTCATTCATACCGCTTTATGCTGGTCATGGTGGATCCAAAGTCTATCTCATTCCTGGAAAATGACTCCTTCAGGCCCTTCTCGGAATTCTAACACATTCCCAAGTAAAGTTTAGTTCTGTCAATGCATTTCAATGTGGCACTGATGCAATACACTGATGAAAGTGAAATACAATGCAGTAGAAAATTACATTCACTTTTATTTCTTAAAAAAGCAACACCCTACTGATAAGCAATACCCTGGAATTTTCCCTAAAGCACCTTCACCTTTCATTCCTCTTCTTAGTTAAGGAATGTGAAACAGGACTTACACCATTATTATTTCACAATCCTGACTAAACCTACAAAATTTTTGAACAAAAATAATCTATTCATACTGTCTTTTTCTTTTCCTAAATAATACATAATATTCCACTCCCTGCCAGAAATACATAACATTTGCACTTGATCCATTTTATCTGTTTATGTTGCTACTGAAAAACAAGTACTTTTAAAAAAGTACTTAAAAATATTGTAGGCTTGATGTAGTTTTGGCAAAGATATCGGGGTTTCACTGGCATTTGGTTTGTCATCCATATGTGCACGACATAAGGGCCAAAACTTATCCATATAAATATTCTCCATAAGGTCCAGGCAGAGGCAGATCATAATCTGTAAAAGTCTGTTTAAATTCATGCAGCAAACTACACATACAGTCAAATCCAGAATTACTGGCACCCATCATGAGAATGGACAGGAGTTCCATCCATCCATCCATTTTCTGTACTGCTTATCCTACACAGGGTCACGGGGTAATCTGGAGCCTATCCCAGAGGATTTGGGGCATGAGGCAGGTGACATCCTGGATGGGGTACCAACCCATCTCAGGACACAATCACACACACATACTCACACACCCAATCAGCCTACAACGCATGTCTTTGGACTTGGGGAGGAAAACCCCAAAGCATGATAGGAACACGGAGGCTCCGCACACACAGGGTAGAGGGGGGATTTGAACCCCCAATCCCAGAGGTACAAGGCAACAGTGCTAACCACTAAACCATCATGCCCCCCTGGGCAGGAGTTATTGTACAAAAATAAACATTGCACACAATGGGGCTGCTTTATCAATCTTTTAGTCAAGTTGTGTGTAAATATTTGCATATTACAAACTGAACAAAAAAATTCTGCCGGATTTACAAAGTTTTTGAAAGCGCTGATTGCGAACCTTGTGTTTGTTGATGAATGCCAATCATCCGTAAAATACCAAGTGTGTGCAAGGCACAGCTGATTTGCATTTACGATCGCCCACAAACTCCATAAAAGGCAAAGCTCACTTCAGTAAAATGATGAGTAAATGGCAAAAAAAAGACTTTTTTTAGAGGTAGAACTGGAAGTTATTTTGACTCACATCTGACAATAAAAATATATATTATTTAACAGCATAACAACCCCAAAATCTGAAGCCAAATTACAGAACAGGTGAATTAGATTTGAATTAAGCATGATAATTAAGATGACAAAATGGTTTGACATGGAAATGGAGAAAAAATGTACTTTACCCAGGTGATCATGGACATGAACAGCAAGAAACTGCTACTTTTTTATTCAAAGCAAAGTGTCTCTGCAGCTCTTGGTCAGAAATTTCTTGCACACCCATACGCCGTTCCCGATGCTATGCTGGAAAAGCAGGAGGTTATGTGTCATAGGACATCAACGTTGGCACACAGCACATTTAGCAGTATACGGCAGCTTGAGCCATACCAGATCGGTTACTTATCTGTCACTTACTGCTGGCTTAATAAAGTGTTGCACAGCATTAAAAGAAGATGCCGTGACAAAAGGAACCAACTTCCACACTGCCTGAGCCATTGGAGCCCGTTTATACAGTGACATTCTTTATTAAATGACTGGTCTTATTTGTCATAATTTATGGATTTATGTTGGCTTGCTTTCTTTAATATTGTTTACCCATATTTAATATCTTTACTTAATGCCATTAATATGAAATGACTGAAACATCACAAAAGTGTCATTAAATTTGTCTATATAAAAGTACAAACTATGATTAGAAGCTGATCAGTTGGGGTTTACATTAGTTAGTCTTCTTATGCATAAATTTTCACACACTCAAGAGCATGAGTAGGATATGAAAGTTTTTCCAAAATTATGGGATTTTCATGAATACCAAATTTGTTCTGTAAATCGTAGTACGAACGATTTATGAATAAAAAGATGAGGTAAAATTATTGACACATGTAGAAAGCATTAATAATTAATACAAGCAATTTGTCATCCCTAAAGAAGTTATTTATTTTTAATTGCTTCCAGTCCCCTCGTTCTCTGCTGTAGCTTGTGACTATGTACTTCCCTGGGGTATTAATCAGACATAAAATCCCCACGTCATCCATCATGCTGGGGGAAAAACAAGCATATTTCAACACAGAAATACAAATGGCTGTGAAATAAAGCTAAATTACGATTGAGCACATTCAGGGAAATAACAGAATGTTTCAGAAGTCTGGAACAATTAGAAATGTGGCAGGAAGAGGACCCAGGAGCATACTGCCCTCACATACACAGTGAGGAGGATGCTGAGGGAGAGTATGATGAACACAAAGATCACCATTTTAGAATTGCAGTTTTGTTGACTCTAGGGGTTATATAGCCTCCACCTCCTTAACAACTAGCTGTTTGGAAGGGTTGCATGAAAGAGTACCTTCCTAAAAAAGCAATGCCCAAAATGCAGCACAAGAACTTCAAGCATCATTGAAGATAATTCATGTGTTGTGGTCAGATGAGACAAAAATCAAACTTTTTGGCCATGCACACTATCTGGATGTTTAGAGAAAAAAGGGGAATGACTTAAATAAAAGCACATAACTGTGTAAAACATGATTCGTTGTGGGATGTTTTGCAGCTAGTATCCCAGGGGCTGTTGTGAGGATGGCATCATGAATGTTTTATGCCATTCATGACTCTACCAGAAGGTAAGAACTTCACTATAGATGGATCTTTATAACAGATAATGATCTCAAACATACATCCAAATCAACATAGAAATTAAACAGAAAGTATAGTCTAGTGTTAGACATCACAGGAAGAGGCTTATCAGCTCATCAGATATTAATCGTGGGGGGGAGGGGTGCAGACAATTTTGAAACCATTGTCAGATAAAAGAAAGCTATTTTTTGTGTTAAAATAGAACTATTATGCAACATCTATGTTATACTAAAATATCTTTAATTGCATGTGTTATTCATTTTGGTGAAACTAATCAAAGTTCACATAATTCCATACTTGATGGTATTTGTAGGTACTTGAACAAGTCATCACAGCATGCACTGATCTAAGGAGAGACCAAGTCCTCAATGGGTTTTCCAGAACTAAATTGTGAAATTTGGTCCTGTATTGTTCAATACAGACCATCATAAACACAAACATTACATCATTGAGAACATATGCATTTTATAACCAATTTTTTATTTTTTTTTATGAAAATGAAGTTATTCATTCCTTTTGAAATTGTAAGGGAGAGCCACTGCTCCTCCGACTGGAGTGGAGCCAGTTGAAGTGGTTTGGGCATCTTACAAGGACGCCCTCTGGTCGGTTGTCCCACTGGACAGAGACCTCAGAGTGACCCAGAACCCACTGGACAGACTACATGTCTCAGTTTTGTGAACAGTTTTGGTTTGTGAACAAGCTAGAATCTGTGGCTGGGAAGACAGAAACCTGGGCTGACCTTCTCAGCCCATTGCTACTGCAACCACACCAGGAAAGGTGGAAGAAAAATAATGAATAATGAATGAATGAATGAATAAAATTGTTATTGATCCTTAAATGTAAAGTCAACAGGAGGAGGACAAGGAGGAAAATATATAATGTCATGGGCTATACAAACACAATCTAAACATAAAATTTCAGTAACCTGAGAATGCTATTTTCATGTCCATCAATTAAAGATACCAGTTGTACTGAAGTACAGAGTATCTCAATCTACATTTCCAACCGTAAAAGCAGGTTGGGGTCTATTTCTGAAAGCATCATGTGAGTTAGCTCGATAACACAAGCTGAGATTCACCAATAACCAGAAGCAAAAAAGAAGACAGGGAAGGACGGCTGGATGTCAGCAGTATTTATTGCCCATTCATGTGATTTTGTGTAAAGGTCTCAGCATGTGTGTGCACAAGGAGGTGTCCAGGTAATTTTCACTGCCCTTGGCAGTTAGGAGGGGTGAAGCAGAACTGCAAAACTGAGGCAGTGAAGGTCACTGTAGATTTTTGTTGGAGTATCCTTAATCTTCAAACAAAACATGCACTAAAAGGGAGTACTATGGATAAAGAAAATAGTTAGTCCTACAAAACATGACAACAGTCTCTAAAGCTAAATTTCAGTAAACTAAAGATGGATTTTAATATTCATTAATTATAGGTACCAACTGAAGCAAAGCTCTTTCTCCTGTTACAGCCAATCTTTGTTAAATATTTACTCCATACAGCATACGGTATGTATGGGTGAATATGTAAAGTGTAGCTATCTATCAACATCTGTCTACAGTGGGTTCAGACAATATTCAGACCCCTTCATTCTTTTCACTTTGTTGTGTTATAGATTTAATTTAAAATGGATTACATTTACGTTTTGGCCATTAATCCATAATGGCAAAGCAAAACATGGTTTTAGAAACATTTGCACATTTATTAAAAATCAAAAACTATCAATCTACACACAAAAACCCATAATGACAAAACAATTTTTATTATTACTGATTCAAAATCAACAACTGAAACCTAATATAGATAAGCATTCAGACTCTTTATTCTGTACATTGTAGAAGCTTTGTAGTTTGATAGAAAAAAATAACATTTAATCCATTTTAAATGTATATTATAATACAATAAAATGTGCAAAAACTAAAGGGGTCTGAATACTTTCCGAACCCACTGCCATCTGCCAGTCGCGTGGTAGCAGCACAATGCAGATACAGGTCAAGAGCTTCAGTTAATGTTCACATCAAATATCAGAGTGGGAAAATAATGTGATCTCAGTGACATGGTTATTGGTGCCAGGCAGGCTGGTTTGATTATTTCCAAAAGTGCTGATCGCCTGAGACTTTCACACAACAGTCTGAGTTGTGCGAAAAACAACAACAAAAAAAAAACATCCAGTGAGTTGCAGTCCTTGTTGAGAATGGTCATAGGAGAATGGCCAGACTAGTATGAGCTGACAGGTGGCTACTGCAACTCAAATAACCATCCTTTACAACCGTGGTGAGCAGAAAATAATCTCTAAATGAACAACGCATGGAACCTCATGGTGTATGGGTTACAACACCGAAAGACCACATCAGGTTCCACTCCTGTCAGGAAAGAATAGGAAACAGTGGGCACAAGGTAACCGAAACAGGAAAGCTGAATATTGGAAAAATGTTGCCAGGTCTGATGAATCTTGATTTCTCCTGCAATATGCAAAAATTAGGGTCAGATTTTGGCATCCATATAATGAACCCAACATGCATTGCATCAACAGTTAAGGCTGGTGGTGGTGGTGGTGGTGTAATGGTGTGGGGAATGTTTTCTTGGAACATATTCAGCCTCTTAATACCAATTAAGCATTGTTTGAATGCCACAGCCTGAGTATCTGAGTATTGTTGCTGACCACATGCATCCCTTTACGGCCACAATTGACCCATTTTACAAATACTGCTTCCAGCATGATGATTGTCACAAAGCACAATTTGTCTCAAATTGGTTCCATGAACATGACAACGAGTTCAGTGTACTTCAATGGCCTCCCTAGTTACCAGATTTGAATCCAATAGCACCTTTGGGATGTGGTAGAAAGGGTGATTCACCAATCTGCAACAATTATGTGATGCAATCCTGGCAACATGGACCAGAACCTTAGAGAAACACTTCCAATAACTTAGAGGCAACACATTTCCATACCACAAAGAACTGGGGCTGTTCTGAGAGCATATACAAATGTGTATATACATATGAATAAATAATATTGCCATCATCCATAATAATTAATTTATGGAAATGTGAAAAGTGACCATTTCTTTTAAATGGCTGGACAGATACTGTTGCATAAAAAAAAACAGAAAGAAAAATGGGATCCAACATTCATAAAAACGGAAAAGACCATTCAAACTAATTATACAACAAAGTAAGTCATACTTTTTGAATTGTGTTCAATGCTTTATACTTTATGCTCTGAGAACACATTTCAATGAACCCCTATTTGCCACAAAATAGTAGCCTTTATGGCTTAAAAATAAAGCATCTAACAGGATTTCATTAAGGCTGTTATTAAAGACACTATGACATACAAAATACTTTGCAACTGACGATTATATTGAACAGACACCACTGTAAATCCATTCCTTTTATACACAGTTCCCTATATACTATAGAATCACACAATGTATAGAGACAAAAAAAAAACAGATTTCCCAGATTTTCGTTAGTGTTTTTGTCTAAATTACATGAACAAACATTGTCTTGTGAGTGTGATCGGTCTGTTTTACAGAATACAGTTTTTCAATAATATTCATTTAGAATGTCCATTTAGCTTTGCTAGGCTTGTAACACATACTACGTGAAGACAGAGGTTATTAAATTGCTCATCAGGTTTCCCCTACTGGAATTAAATGTATATGCATATAAGTCTTCATGATCGTACTATTTCTGTTCGGTTGTACAGCACCATCTAAAGCATTCATCTGACAAGTTTATCTCCTTGCTTAATCTGTGCATATTGTAATATAATAGAAATCTGGGAAAGGCATCCAGCAGATCCCTGGTGAGAACTTCCGGTTCGGCTGCAGTCTTATTTGAACATGGCGTTGAAGGTCCTACCAATAACCATCCTTCGGACTTCGCTGGTGCCTGCGCCGATCTCATAGAGTTTAGCATCTCGCAGGAAGCGGCCCATTGGGTAATCATTAATGTAACCGTTTCCACCTGTGGGTACAAGCACACTGTTAGAGTCACACAGAAACACTAGGTAAGCATAAACTAAATCTCAATCAAATACAAGCCAGTCATTTTCAAAGCGTTTATAACCTCTTCCAACATGATTTCAATTTTTTTTTATTTTTATGAATTAAAGATTTAATTCATCTAATAAACATTAGCTAATGGTAGATTCAAGAAATATACTGTATAATGAAGAGAAGTTAAACACTACAAACCAAATTATAATAATAGTATATGATTGAATACAATAATATTATGAATCTCTATAATATTATCAATTTCTCATAATACTATAATATTACTGTTATATTTATTATATTATTAACATTTATACATAAGCAACAATGATAAATGTTAAAATGAGATTTAATGGTATAGTTTGAAAGCTTAGAAGTGTTTTAAAATTAAAACTTGAAGCAAACACGGCCCCCTTTTCACCATTCCTCCACACCCATGCCCCCAAAACGCAACTACAACTGAATCAATACAAACATTTAAATGTATGCTTTAAAAGCATTAGGCACTAATGTATTAAAACTTATCAACAATCACATATTGAAAGATACACACCCCTACTTCTTTTTTTTTTTGCTGTGCAAACTGCAAAGCACTCACCCAGGCACTGAATCCCGTCCAAGGCAACCTGAGTCGCGTTCTCAGCACAATAAAGGATTACCCCAGCACAGTCCTACAACAACACAACAAAAATCAATACTGTTACTACAGTGCTGTTGAAAGGCTGCAAGCTTCAATTCAAAGAGGGGAGTATTATTTTAACAAACTCACCATGGCACTGAAGTGGCCTTTGTCGCACGCTCGGGCCACATTATACACGTACTGCCGACACGAACTAAGTCGGGTGTACATGTCAGCCATCTTTCCTTGCATCAGCTAGCCAATTTATTTAATAAAAAAAAGAAGACAAGCATTACTCTCAAAGTCCATAATCCAAAACCAGCGTGATCAAAACACGTTTTGCCTGCTCCAATACACCAGATTTAACTCATCAGCTACTTTTCAAAGCCCTTTATAAGTTGAATCAAGTGTTAAAGCCAGGAAAAGATTGTGCAGTTCAGTGATCCCACAGCACAAAAAAAAACAGACTCTAAGCACTTTTTTTCTGCGTACAGCTTTCTTTTACAAAATTGAGTTGTTTGCACTGAAACTGCATCTTTCTTACAACAGTGTTCAATTTCTGTCGGCTACATAATGAAAGCAAAATGTTATTAATAAAACTTTTTTTCCTTTTCATTTCAATGTTTATTGAGGTTGAGGAATATAGTAGAACTTAGTACAAGAGTACTGCACTTGGGTCAACAATTAACATTATAAATCATATTTTAATAGCAGATCTATTTTTTATTATTTTTTTTTTTTACTTATAAAAATGCTAAAATGAGAAAAACATATTAATCAGAAATTGCTACAAGAACCAACCTGGAAGTGGCCGATCTTCTGCCCAAATGCTTCTCGGACATGCAGATAAGGAACAGCGTGGTCAAGCACGGCTTGCATAATGCTGTAAGATGAAAAATAAAATATCTCAACAACCTATTAAACAAAACAGGAAATTATTTTAATGCAAGTCAGTGGTGCTTAAATTACCCAATAGGCCCGGCTGAGAGCACAAGCCTCTCCAGGTCGAGTCCACTCATCAGTACGTACACTCCTTTGTTCAATGGTCCCAACATGTTCTTCTCTAAAATTAGCAATGATCTTTTAAAAAAATGCAGTAAACCCAACAGAAACAATTTGACTTTTTTTCCCCTTCATTTCTACACTGGTCTACACAAACACAGACCTGGAACCTTGCAGTCTTCAAAGATGAGCTCACACGTGTTGGAGCCTCTCATTCCCAGCTTATCCAGCTTCTGTGCAGTACTGAAACCAGGCATTCCCTTCAAAGAATAAAAACTGAATTAAATCAACGTTTAGTGACTTCAAACATAGATGTAAAAGGATTACTGCTTATAGGGGTTGAGGTTTTCTACAGGGTCCAGTTCAAATGAGTTCAAAATGATATGTGCATCTCTAACCTTTTCTACAATAAACGCGGAGATTCCACGGGCAGCTGCATCTATGTCCGTCTTCGCATACACAACCAGAACGTCTGCATCAGGTCCATTCGTAATCCAGAACTTATTACCGTTCAACACATAGTGGTCACCTGAAAGGGCACAACAGATCAAAGCAAAAGGGAAGGGAAACATGAGAGAGAGAGCGCAATATGCATACGAATGCAAAAGAGGTTTATTTCAGAGCTACACTGATGAGACATTTCTGAAACATACCATATCTAAGGGCAGACTAGATTTGCACAGCTAATCATTAATTTCCAGCCATATGACCATAAAGTGTCCCACAAAATAATTATAATACAAAAATCAGGATCTAAATCAGATTACTGTGTATTACAAAACATTTAGAGTAATGGAAGCAAAAGGCCACAGCTCACCCTCTTTCCTTGCTTTCAGTTTCATGGATACTACATCAGAGCCAGAGTTGGGCTCACTCATGGCCAGGGCACCTACATGTTCTCCTGTAATTAACTGGAAAATACATCATCATATCCTTATCAGACTCTCGATAACAAGGTACCATTTTATTAAAGAGAAATATTTCTTATTAAAGTAGCAGCAGGAGTGATCACATTAACAAGGGATATGGTTGTCAATCATGGATAAGTTAGCAAGTAATTCAAGAAAAGCAACCAATTTGCTGTGATCTTCTCAATGTTTCTGAATTATGTCAGCTCCAGAATATTGCCATCCTTGGTAAAAATGGGTAAAAACATTGACTCACTCAGGGAATTTGGCCTCTGTGTAACCTCATATTTATATCCCAGTGACACAGAAAGTCATGGATGAATACTTAAGAACCTCGAAACACTCAAGCGAACTTAAAATAAAATATAAATGGAATTTATATGGAAATGGAAATTGAATTGTGTTGAAATGGGAACAGGCTTGAGTTACATTTTGTCCATAAGAATGTCTAAGGGTGCCAATAATTGTCACACATAATTGTGTTAAAGAATTTTTTGATAAGCATAATGTTTAAAAATTTCTTACAATAAATTTATTTTGAATAAAGCTCAAATTTCTCTTATCTTTTCAGTGTGAGATCAAGCTAATTAAGCTACATTTTTTTTACTCATCATTAATCATTACAACAATTCTGGAGCCGAGTGTAATTAAACTGATCCAGACTAAATAATACACTTGACGCAGTATAATTTATGTAAAGCAGATGCCTGGAAGCAAGTGATTAAGGGGTAAATGTGAGGGGAGAACAGAAAAGAGAGAGAGAGAGAGAGAGATAGGGAAGAAGATCTCTATTTGTGGGACTGTTGCAAGATTTAGCCTCCTACCTTCGGGAGGTACTTCTCTTTCTGTTTCTGGTTGCCATGGCGCACAAGCTGATTGACACAGAGGTTGGAATGCGCACCATAGCTGAGCGCTACAGCTCCTGACACCCGTGATATCTCCTCCATCACAATTACATGATCAAGATAGCCCAGTCCTGTGCCACCATACTCCACTGTGATCAGAAAACATGGCTGAAGATGGCATTTCTTAGATGACTAAATTTAGAGAATTTAGAGACACAAGCAGGTTGCTGACCAAAAAGGTGTATAGTATATGTGTATATAAAAGTTATATATACAAGTTCTTACCCGGAGCTGTGATCCCAAGCAATCCAAGTTCACCTGCCTCTTTCCAAAAGTCCTGAAGCAAACATAAACACATGGGATATTTCTACATGTAAAAGCCACTGTTTAATTATAAAGGCTTAGAACTGTGGTGTCATGACATTTAAATGGGATTTGTGTCAGGGTCAGGACTTACTCTCATACGTGGAAAATCATTTGCTTTGTCTATTTCGTCAGCATAGGGAGCAAGCTTTTCCTGACAGAACCGCTGAACCGTCTGTCTGAGCTGATGCAAAACACGAGATCGGTAAGTGTTTGTGCAGCAGCAATCACATTGCTCAAAAGGAATAATCAAAAACACAAATTCTGGCCTTAAATAGCCTATACATGGTGATGGCCAGCAGCAAGAACCTTTCTTATGGTCAAAGTTTGGTCATTTTGTACTATAGTTCTGAAAACTACAGGCTTTCCTAAACTGAAATATATTTCCATTTTGCAAGTATCTCAATCACAAGCAAAATTTTTGCATTTTAAAATCTAGTTACCCCCCAAAAGTCAAAAGTGAGAAAATCACATATAAAGGGTCCATTGCAATAACATGGAAAGACACTGCACATACTTCTACATTTATAACTTAATCCACTCATGGAAAAAACAACATTACTGCCATGTTTTAAAGAATTGTAAGTTTACAGTGGGGAATGTGTTCTCACTTCAATTATCAGCATCACACACATCAGTCTCTGTCTCATCACCTGAGGTAAAAGTCACTCGCGGCAATTAAACACGAGCCTCACTGTCATCTCTTCACTCTGTCGAATTCTCTCAATTTCGTGGTTTAATGTATTTTATTAGGTCATTTAAACAAGTTAAACATAAAACTATGTCCACCATCACATGTACAGAGTGTGTAAACATTTTTCTCTGCTTTGACTACAATGCAACGGCGCAGGAGCATTGTGGGCATGTTGGCAACCAGTATCTGATTACAAATCGAACTTGTTAGGCTTGTATGTATTTAATTATCTTGCGGTATTTAATTATCTCGAAACCATCAAAACTCAAAACTGAGAGAAAATCATACTTCGCTACCTACATCTTTAAGGCAGACTTGACTGAATTTACTGCGGTGTTTGTTAAACTGGCTTGTTACCTGATCTTTGCAGCCAGAAAGTAGAAGGTGACCTAATAAAAACCAACATCCGACAGGTTTTTACAGGCCGCCTCGCATACACTATATACGGCCAAACGTTTGTGGACACCAGACCATCACACTCATATGTGGGCCTTCCCCATACTGTTGGAAGGATATATCGGGACGCCTCCTCGCCTGCCCAACCTCACTGATGCTTTTGTGGCTGAATGAGGCGCTCCAAAATCTAGTGGAAAGCCTTCCCAGAAGAGTGGAGGTTATCATAACAGCAAATGTGGACTAAATCTAGAATGGGATGTACATTTGGGCATGATGTTTGGGTGTTCATAAACTTTTGGCCATATATTTTATATAAAGCTGACATACATCATGGCCTTTACACTCAAGTCTTAGAAGAAGCTGGGTACAAAAACCTAGCAGAGCTTCTACAGCAAATGCACAAGTACTTGATTCAAAGATAGAAGCAAATCTCCAGTCTTAATTATATAAAATATTATGTGCACTTTTATTATGCAGCCAATTTGCTCGTATGCCTCTGAAGGTGTAAACTTATTTCAGCCAATCAGAAACGGCGTTCTGGCCACGCCCCCTAGGGGAAATGGCGAATCTGTAGAAACTCAGACTTGACACACAGTAAGCGGCGTACTACTTTCCCATACTACTTAGTATGGTAGTTTGGATTTTTAGACATGGACCTGTATCGTGTCTAAAGCTATCGTGACAAACAGAAGTATATGTTAACTGCTATGTAGTAATTTATTCGTATTTTAGATTGCTTTTATGCTCTTATTGCTCTCATGTCTATATCCGACACACTATTTTAGCGAGTATTGTACAAGGTCAGGAGTGACGTCACATGTAGAAGCTAAAGCTAACTGGCAATGTTTATTGGAAAGATGTTATGGCGGTTACTAGCATAATTTCGTTATAATAACTACACAGTATCCAAAAAGATAAAAAGGAATAATAATAAATAACATTATTAGCTATCCGGATAGGGAGCGGTGACTTGACACTGAGTGGTGAAGCTTGTAAAGACTAAAGTTATGTGTAATGTTTGTTAGTATTAATCTCTTGCTGAGAGACAGTGCAGTCTCGAGCTCCAGGCGAAGCAGCGCTTTCACTGCAGACTTTGAGATGTTGTTGCGCAGCTAGCTAGCTAGCTAACTTCCATTATACCCAGCTATAAAGATAGCTTCGCCGTAAATAAACCTCCGACCTTTATATTCTGTTTAGTTCACCTGAATCTGCTCGTCTGTAAGCCCGTTTACAATGTCGTCCACGGGAACAGCACCGGCACATCCTCGCCGCGACACACTAACACCGGCCAGCCTCTGTGCAAACCGCAACACTCCTCTGGCTGCAAACATTTTAATGCCAAAAATGCAATATTATAAAAGATTTAAAAAAAAAAACACGTGTCCGTGCAAACACACCGACTACTTATACAACTGCACACTTTATGAATGCACACGAAGGGGGTCACTTCTTCTGTCAGTCATAATGTGAACACTTGACACTTCACTGCCATCTACTGGACAGGAGAGGTGACTTCACTGCAGGGTTGTTTTCCATCCATCCATCCATTCATCCATCCATCCATTCATTCTCTGTACTCCTCATCCTACACAGGTAATCTGGAGCCTATTCCAGGGGCACTATACCTCCTATACTGGAGGATATAAGCCAGGGGGCAGCCTAGACAGTGTGCACAATCACACACACACAATTTGGAAATGCATATCTTTGGACTGGGGGAGGAAACCGGCGGGTGTTACCCTTGAAATACAAGCTGTCTGTACCCCAGTTGCCACCCCATCTCTGACTTTATATTACTGAACGGTCTGTTATTCCTATGCAGTTCATCCAGTCCTAATGGAGGGGAATGATCCCCTGGGCCTAATGTGCCCAATAACAGAGACACATAGCAAAGCTGGATAAAAGGGACCATCTTCATTTTTGTGCAAATTTTGTATAAATTAAAATGGTGATAGAATATTTTCACCCATTATTATTAATATTATTGGTGGTGGTGGAGGCAACAGTAGTGTTTTTATTGTTGTTACTAGTAGTAGTGGTGTTTGTTGCTGTAGTTGTTAGTAGTAGTAGTAGTGGTGTTTGTTGCTGTAGTTGTTAGTAGTAGTAGTAGTGGTGTTTGTTGCTGTAGTTGTTAGTAGTAGTAGTAGTGCTGTTATTGTTGTTAGTAGTAGTAGTAGTGTTTTTGTTTGGACAGTGTGCACAATCTCACACACAAAATTTGGAAATGCATGTCTTTGGACTAGGGGAGGAAACCCCCAAATCCCAAGAACATGCAAGCTCTACACACACAGGGTAGAGGTGGGAATCAAACCCCCAACCCCAATCGAACCTGCAAGAAAGCAGTGCTAACCACTAAGCCGCCATGCCCCCAGGCTTGTTTTCAGAAGTTTTGTAGAGTGTGGGTCAAGGGGAAATTGATTCGAAATTGAATCCTTGAAATATGCCTTGCCGACCAGCTTTGCCATCTGCAGTTCATACAGACTTAATCCATTAAATCCACTTGAGGAGCTATAGAGCAACTATGAAGTCAAGCACTGCATATTCTGCTAAAGCATACAGTATATTAGCTCTCGTCCCTTTTTGCCACAACATGACTAAAAGTCTGGACATGTCACAGACGCAAATAATATACACATCGGTTGACACCTTTACATACTTTGGTAATTATTATTATTATTATTATTACTATTATTATTTAGTCAGGGCAGCATGGTGGTGCAGAAGGTAGCATTGCCATCTCACAGCTCCAGGGTCCCTGGTTTGATCCCGATCGTGTTCCTGTCCATGTGGTGTTTCTGTGCATCTTCTCCCTGTCTCCAAGTGGGTTCCTTCCAGGTTCTCTGGTTTCCTCCCACTACCCAAAACATGCTGATAGGCAGATTGGCGTTTCTAAAATTGCTCCTAGGTGTGAATGTGTGTGCATGCGGTCCTGGTGTCCCATCCAGGCTGTATTCCCACCTCAGGTCCAGTGTCCCAGGATAGGATCTGGATCCACTGAAGATAACTGAATGATTGAATGCATTCTAACCTTGCCTATATGAATCAAGGGCATGGTCACATACATAGGTGGGCCAGATTGGCTGGTGCTACCCTTGAAATATGAGCTGTCTGTACCCCAGTTGCCACCCCATCTCTGACTTTAAATTACTGAACGGTCTATTATTCCTATGCAGTTCATCCAGTCCTAATGGAGGGGAATGATCCCCTTGGGCTAATGTGCCAAATAACAGAGACACATAGCAAAGCTGGATAAAAGGGACCATCTTCATTTTTGTGCAAATTTTATACAAATTAAAATGGTGATAAAATATTTTCACAAATTATTATTATTATTATTATTAATATTATTGGTGGTGGTGGTGGTGAAGATAGTAGTAGTAGGTAAACAGTAGAGTTTTTGCTGTTGTTGGTAGCAACAGTAGTAGTAGTGTTTTTACTGTTGTTTATAGTAGTAGTATTTATGCTGTTGTTGTGTTTCTATTGTTGTTACTAGTAGTAGTAGTGGTGTTTGTTGTTGTTGTTGTTGTAGTAGTAGTAAATAGTGCCATTATTGTTGTTAGTGGTAGTAGTGTTTTTGCTGTTGTTACTAGTAGTAGTAGTGTTTATGTTGTTGTTGTGTTGTTGTTGTTACTAGTAGTAATAGTAGCATTTTTGTTGTTGTTAGTAGTAGTAGTGTTTGTTGTTGTTGTTACTAGTAGTAATAGTAGTGTTTTTGTTGTTATTGTTAGTAGTAGTGTTTTTGTTGTTGTTATTGTTGTTAGTAGTAGTCATAGTAGTAGCGTTTTTGTTTTTGTTAGTAGTAGTGTTTTTGTTGTTATTGTTGTTAGTAGTAGTAGTAGTGTTTTTGCTGTTGTTGCTAGTAGTAGTAGTGTTTGTTGTAGTTGTTGTTAGTAATAGTAGCAGTGTTTTTGTTGTTGTTGCTGTTGTTAGTATTAGTATTAGTAGTAGTAGTGTTTTTGTTGTCGTTGTTGTTGTTATTAGTAGTAGTATTAGTGTTTTTGTTGTTGTTGTTAGTAGTAGTAGTGCTTTTGTTGTTAGTAGTAGTAATAGTAGTGTTTTTGTTGTTGTTATTGTTGTTAATAGGAGTAGTGTTTTTGCTGTTGTTAGTAGGAGTAGTGTTTTTGTTGTTACTAGTAGTAATAGTAGTGTTTTTGTTGTTGTTGTTAGTAGTAATGTTTTTGTTGTTGTTATTGTTGTTAGTAGTAATAGTAGTGTTTTTGCTGTTGTTGCTAGTAGTAGTAGTGTTTATGTTGTTGTTGATGTGTTTTTATTGTTGTTGTTAGCAGTAGTAGTGTTTGTTGTTGTTGTTACTAGTAGTAATAGTAGTGTTTTTGTTGTTGTTGTTAGTAATAGTAGTATTGTTTTTGTTGTTGTTGCTGTTGTTAGTATTAGTAGTAGTATTAGTGTTTATGTTGTTGTTGATGTGTTTTTGTTGTTGTTAATAGGGGTAGTGTTTTTGTTGTTGTTATTGTTGTTAGTAGTAATAGTAGTGTTTTTGTTGTTGTTGATGTGTTTTTTTTTTGTTATTAGTAGTAGTAGTGTTTTTGTTTTTGTCAGTAGTAGTGTTTTTGTTGTTGTTAATAGTAATGTTTGTTGTTGTTACTAGTAGTAATAGTAGTGTTTTTGTCGTTGTTATTGTTGTTAGTAGGAGTAGTGTTTTTGTTGTTGTTAATAGTAGTGTTTGTTGTTGTTACTAGTAGTGTTTGTTGTTGTTGTTACTAGTAGTAATAGTAGTGTTTTTGTTGTTATTGTTGTTAGTAGGAGTAGTGTTTTTGTTGTTGTTATTAGTAGTGTTTGTTGTTTTTGTTACTAGTAGTAATAGTAGTGTTTATGTTGTTGTCGATGTGTTTTTTTGTTGTTATTAGTAGTAGTAGTAGTGTTTTTGTTGTTGTTAGTAGTGGTGTTTTTGTTGTTAATAGTAGTGTTTGTTGTTGTTGTAGTAGTAATAGTAGTGTTTTTGTTGTTGTTATTGTTGTTAGTAGGAGTAGTGTTTTTATTGTTGTTACTGTTGTTAGTAGTAGTGTTTTTGTTGTTAATAGTAGTATTTGTTGTTGTCGTTACTAGTAGAAATAGTAGTGTTTTTGTTGTTATTGTTGTTAGTAGGAGTAGTGTTTTTGTTGTTGTTAATAGTAGTGTTTGTTGTTGTTACTAGTAGTAATAGTAGTGTTGTTGTTGTTATTGTTGTTAGTAGGAGTAGTGTTTTTGTTATTGTTAATAGTAGTGTTTGTTGTTGTTCTTACTGGTAGTAATAGTAATGTTTTTGTTGTTATTGTTGTTAATAGAAGTAGTGTTTTTTTGCTGTTGTTAGTAGGAGTAGTGTTTGTTGTTATTGTTGTTAGTAGGAGTAGTGTTTTTGTTATTGTTAATAGTAGTGTTTGTTGTTTGTTCTTACTGGTAGTAATAGTAGTGTTTTTGTTGTCGTTGTTGTTGTTAGTAGGAGTAGTAGCAAAGGCATCGTTACTAGTAATAGTAGTGTTTTTGTTGTTACTGTTGTTAGTAGGAGTAGTGTTTTTGTTGTTGTTAATAGTAGTGTTTGTTGTTGATGTTACTAGTAGTAATAGTAGTGTTTTTGTTGTTATTGTTGTTAGTAGGAGTAGTGTTTTTGTTATTGTTGTTATTAGCAGTAAGTGTTGTGATTGCCGGTGGTGGCTCACTAGTAGAGGGAAACCTCAGTAGGTGAGATGCAATAGGCTAAGCGCGCAGGTGCTAACGAGGAAATGAGTGAAACAAACGCAGAGTCAGGAAGCAGAAGAACAGAGAGACTGAAACGCGGAAGATCCCGTTTGGCCAAGTGAACCGCGCTGAGGTTAAGAGTGTCACAGGGCTTCCCCACCGCTGCTGCTGAGCGCATCATGGCAAACATGACCAACCGGACTGCAGCTCAAGCCTCTGGAGTATCACTGTGACCGACGTGATTTTAAAAGCCGGTGATTAATGTGTGGACTGGGTAAACGGAATACCGATCGATCCCTCGCGGTGTAAAACTGCAGCACCTTGGATCAAGGGACGTAGATTTTCCTCTTAAAAAAAAGTCCATTATCGATGCCAAAAGAGAGGCGGAGGTCTCTGAAGGAGGCGTTGACCTGTAGCTCCTCTCCCCTGAGCAGCGGGAAAGAGCGCCAGGGCCACTGCTCGTCCTCGCAGGTCTGTGATGAGCGGCTGCCGATGGCGAGCGCGCGCCCGGTGCCGCAGCTGACCGTGACGGCGGAGGAAGGCAGCGGCGCGCGGGAGCTCGGCTACGAGGAGGCGGAGGTGCTGAACGGAGGCGCGCCGCTCCGCCGCAAACTCTCCACCTCGTCCGTGTCGTCCACCGGCTCGTCCGTGGTGCTAGAGGAGTCCGAAGACGACATACTGAGCGACAACGAGACGAAGAGCAAAGGCATCGTTACTTTGGAGCACTTGGGGGACGGGGGAGAGGTGGGTCGTGACGAGTTGTGTTTTTTATGAGAACACATTCACGCGAAACTGAAGCTTTTCACTCATCCAGGTCTTTTCAGTCTCTAGCAGTTGCACGTCAAGGCGATTGGATTTGCAGGCTGATTCAGTGTTAGAGCATGCAGTGAAACTTGGGCAGTGTCTCTGTAGTCAAGTTGCCTTCACTTACTTTACACACAGAGACATTACGCATGAGGTTGTGAGTTGTGTTGTGTCAGTGAAAAGACTACAATTTGGTTTACTTTAATATGCAATTCAAAGGCAGCTATGATTAAAAAAAAAAAAAAAAAAAAGTTTACTTGATCAGGCTACACTTTCAGAAATTATGGTACCAAACTGTAATTTTCTTTGTTGCTGTGGTGGGTCCATTTTTTTTTTCTTTCTTTTTTTTTTTTTAAATCTTTACTATGCATGTTTTACCTGGAAACTTGCACATCTTTCACCATTAAAAAAATAATTTAAGTCCCATAATTGGACCTTAAATTACAGCATTGAAAAACATTTTAAAAATAATATCCTTTAATAGAGTAATGTTTTAAAAGGTACATGATTGGACATTAAGGACCACTAATGTAACTTTTACAGCTTTACACTAAAAATTAAGGGTACACCGCATGCACCTTCTCAGAGAAGAAGTTGGCACAAAACATGTATTCTTGAAGGTTCCCCCCCCCAACCACAAGGAATAGTAAAAGTTTGATACCTTTATTTATATAAGTGTATGATCAAGTTTTTTGGAACAAGAAGCCAAACTCATGAAGGTAATAATACTTTAAGGATGCTGTAGGACATGTTTGGAATCTGCAAGAACAATGTTTTAACCCACAAAAGCATGAAAACAGAAAAGGGCATATAAGTTTGAAGCCAGTAGAAACAAATTTAAACCTTTTCACCACGACTGTATGCTAAGATAAGATAAGCTCTGGCCTTTCTGATAAACATCACTTGTTTGTAACATTATTTTCTATTAATTTATTGCATAGAAATTTATTTGACAGAGGTTAGGAGCTGCATCATAAAAGCCAAAACTAAACATAGTACAAGCTTTCTAGACCAAAATGTAGGTGGTCTGTGGTGCCCTATTTAGAATATTAAAGTAATCTTTAATATATCCTCTGGAAATAACAAAGTAGTTTTTTATCTGAAGCATGGGTTCCATTATCTGCCAAGTGTCGACCGTCATTTTGGATAAATGTGCTCTGCTCGGAATCCCGTTGGTCGATCACATCCATAGAAGGCGTTAACAGTCCCAGAACTTTAAACACATGCAGCGTCTCAAAGTCTGGAAGGCATGTCTGCACAGTATCCAACCTGAGCCTTGTGAGGACTTCGAAGTTCATCACCTTCTGCTTGATGAGCTTATTTGTTGACCCTTTAATTGTAGGAAAGAGAAAGCCTTTTGTTTCTTTACAAAAGGCATTAGAGTAGTTTGTTCTCAAATATCCTGAGGAATCTCGCAGTACACAAAGGCTGTGTAAGGAACCTCTAATCCTGTCTTGGCATGTTTGAAGAAAACAAACCTTTAACACTGTGACATTTAAAGCTGAAGCCACATCGTGCAGCAAACATTTTCACTACCTCTTTAAAAAGGAACAACTTCAGGCCTGTTGAAATGCCACTCAGCTGATCAACACAGTGATTAGAATAAGTGTGCTTTATATACCACACTTGGCTAAACAAAGAGTTCCTTTTTTAGCTTGTTCTTGTTTAATACTGCATGGTTATACGGTAACACAGAGTGAATGATTACTCTCACAGGAGTTTTTTTTTTCCATCTCAGAGCCTGCACGTCCATCCAGTTAATGAAAACAAAGCGGCAGACTCTGTTATTTTCAGTAAAATGACTGTAGACTGTCCACTGCAGTGGGTTAACACGTCAAACCAGAGAGTGATTTACTCACTGCCTGCGTGTGAGGTGACATTTTGGTCAAGCCTAATGGGTTTACAAAGTGGTATGATCGGCTTAGGCCTCCTCTGTGCATACACACACTCTGCACACATGTACATGAATATATATTTACTTTGAAACTTTGTTTGCTGTACTGAATCTCCAGAGAATTTTGAGGTAAGGTATTTCCTGGTGAGTACATGATGCAATATTTGCTGCAGACAAACGTTTTGTTGTTTTAATACAAGCATGGCAGACACTTTGCTCTCCCACCCAAGATTTATAAAAGTTTAAGAGCTGACTTGGTCATGTTTGCATATAATATCCAATATGACTGTACAATTCAATATTTGACTTATGGGTGTGTTACAGATCTGTGCATTTTCTGTTGTACAAGGTTCAGCTTTTAGGTTGTGTAAAAGCTTGATTGTTCTTATTGCTTATCAGTACATATGGGAGCTCTCTACCGATGCTGTACAAATCCACATACAACTTCTGTCAATGAAAGTAGATATCATTTGAAAAATGGCTTACCTGATTATTTTTAGCTTTGGTGTTCCATATACAGTACCAAGAGTCCTGAGGTTAATGTTGCACACCCATGTCTGTTTTCTTTGTCAAGATGCGCAAGTTGTTAACTAGGACATGGGCAATTATTTAGAAGCAATTATCTGCAAGTCTTTCATAATAAGAGCAAATTGTGTGCTCAGCATTTTAGCTGTGACCTTTGACTATAAACACTGTTGTGTGTCAGAATACGTGTTTTGTGTGTGGGTGGGGGAGTGTGTGTAGGAGTATGCACATGTTAGTGGAGGAAAATGGCATTTGAATTCAGGAAGGTTAATAGTTTCTGAATCTGAAATGTCACGCGCAATAATTTTTAATATTTAAAGAATAAAACGTGATAGGACATGCTGTTATAGGAAAATAATTACCAGCAGGGTGGTGTGATGGGCTACCACACCAGCGCTGACTATTTTCCAATAACAGAATGTGAGAAAGTTTTTTTATTCCTCTTATATCACAGCAATATGTCATCATGAATAATATTTTATTTATTGAAGAATGACATCATTTACATTATACCACAAAAAGTCGTCTCCTCACCAGCCTCTCTTTTTTCTTTCTCTTGAAGATAATAAAACAAAAAATGCTGCTTGTCATGTGACCAAGAAACCAGAACCAGAATAATTTTTTTTTTCGATCCAGTATGAAGTAATAACAAGACTGCCATCCCGATACTGATACTGATACTTTGAGTCAAAAAGGGTATGTAAAAAGAGGAAATTTCTACTTTGAGGATTTGCAAACATGGATATCAAGAATTATATGTGAAAAACAATGCAAGACTGCTACTGTGACTTACTGAAAAAAAACCCTATATGTTCAATTACTCAAAGGTTCTGAATGTCATCTGAAAATGAAGGCTAATACACTCAATTGAAATCATAAGCAATAATTAAACTAAAATACAGTTGCTATTAGTTCCAGGAACCATTTAAAATGTCATGTTTGACCTCATTATTTGTGAGTGTGAAATAATTCCACTACTGCTTCTTTTCCTTTCAGCCGTATCACTTATGATACATGTTACAAGTACACAATATCAATATTTTTATATTAGGATACATTTTTAAAAGGAAATTGAAAGAATTGAAAGGTTTGAAACTTAGTGATTGCTGTTTAGATAGCACACGCAGAGGTATGTTGATGAAGGAAATAGACATTCAACCAAAAGATAGCTCACTGATTAAAACCTGTGTATTTTTAAACATAATTTAGAGGTGGGACTATTATGGAAGATAGCAGTTGTTAGATGATGGAGTTTCTGTAGGTTTTTTTCCCAAACTAAAAATATTTGAAATGTCATCACTGGATACTTTATCTTAAATGATATCTCATTTCAGACTGGTAGCATAAAAACAATATTACTTTTAGCTTGTGGAAGCCCTGTGCAGTGTTAATAACATAGTAACTATGAAATAGTAATCTATTATTTAGAATTTCGTATTAAGTTTAAAGTAGTATCCAGTCATGTGATAAGAAGCACAAGTAGTTCAAATAAATACCACAGAGCAGTTAGTAAATATTTGGATGATTTTGGCTCAGTGCTCCTGCACACTGGCTTTAAAATGGAATAATTACTATGAAGTTCAAGTGCAGAAGGTTTGCTTTAATTTGAAGGTATTTACAGCTTTATAAATGGCTTCTGTGAACAACTAAATGATGGCTGTGTTACAGGCCAAGTTTGGCTTCATTTGGTGGTGTTTGTGGGTCACCAATGCTTAATAAGGCAATTATTAATTGAAAAGAATTTGTGACCACCTACTTAATAAGACGATTTTATTTTAAAATAATGTTAATTTGTCTAATTATCCATGGTTCTCTGAATTGAATGGTGACTAGGCTGTGAAATTGCAAATTTCTGTGAAATTATTTCCATGCCAACTGTCATGCTGGCCGTGTTTACTGAAAAAATAATTTCTCTGTTGGCATTTGTAATGAGCAGGAACACAAACAACTGCGTCCTCAGCTGAGGTACTAAGTAATTCTGTGGCTCGAGAACTCGTGTCATCTTCATAAAACACTGTTAGTGCTGCACATGGTACATTTTATAAATGATAATCTTGGAGGCTTTCATGTGAAATATCGCTACAGGATGACCAAGAATGAAATCCTACTAATATTTATTTGGATTTATTTGGATTTATGCAGCTTAAATGCTTGTAGATTGGGCAGCAAAATTTGCAGGTTAATCCTAAACCAAATTAGTGCTTGATCCAAGGTGTTTGAAAATGCAATATTAGATCCAAGAGTGACTTTCCATGGGTACGATGCATATTGACTGAGATAAAGTGACACACGTATACTGATTGCTTTTTTTTTTTCTTTTTTTTTTTAACTTTACTCAGTGCTATAACTTGTACATTTCTACTAGTATTACATACATTTATACCACAGTACTGCTGAATTCTTGAATCTGACTGGTCAGAATGTGTTGATTAATTTTCTATTGCAGTACCGTTTGGACTTGAATGTACTCATTCTAACAGTAGCGAAAGATATGTGTAATTGTTGATATGGTGAAGCTTTCCAGTATCAGATCTTATTTCATTCAGGAAGTTTTCCTTCACTGGAAAGTCAAAAGTAAAAGAGAGTAAAAGTAAAAAAGTAAATGAGTGTAAAAGTAAAAAAGAGAAAGACTGATGAAGGAATGGCTGTTTATAGCTGCTATAATGTAAGTGATAACCAGAACCTAACTTGTTTCATGGTTGTTCCACAACATTATATATAACTATAAATAGACAAAATGACCTGTCGCTTTCTAATAAATAAAAAGTGTAACTGTTGGCAATTACAAAACGTTTGGCAATTACAAAATTACCAAAAAGTTGGCAGTTTGCTGTGGTGTAAGAGGAATAATCCCCTTTGGTGCTGTTATTGGGAAAATAACACCTATATTTTTTTTAAATTTTAGCCAGCCCACTAGCCAGCTTCTTTTCAACCGTCTGCTCATGCTGTGTCACAGGGCAGTGTAACACACTTAGAGATAAGCGATGTCTGCCCTCTTCCACATACTTGAGCTTACAAACACCTGTGATTGGCTAGTGTCACTGTGATTGACAGGGGAGAGAGTATTCCAACCTTCCAGCCCAGAGACCATGGCCAATCCCTTGGCTCTCGAATGACATTGTCAGGATTTGACCTTATGACAACAGAATGAATGATTTTCTCTCGCACCACTCAGGAGCCACTGATTATTTTTGTATATGTTTTATTCCTTACTTGATTGAATGTCAATACAGCCTTGTTATTTATATAGCTGTGGTGCCCTACTATTGATGCTTTCTCCTCATGGAACCTTTCACATCAAGCTGAATAGTGTTTTCCAGCTGGAAGATAATTATTGATGTGTTCTTCAGCCCATGCTGTTCTGCTGATATATAATGTGATTGAGAAATTATTCAGCTTTCAGAGGGCTGTACTGCTGTAAACAACTTTTGTGTTGCACAACTTACATGACCCAACAGTTTTGCTCTCTGCGTCAAAACGTTAGATGTGAATTAGCTTTTTTGATGTTACGACATACTTCCTCTCTGAATTTCTGTCTGAGGTGAATAACTGAAACGTCTTTTTAGTATTCAAACACTTGCACCTCGTACAATTAACCAAGAAGTTAACAGTAGTGTTTAATGTGTCTCAGCAGGCTAAGCCCTGGTGGACGTTGAAGACTGTTGTCCATTGGCACTTGGTAGCCTCGCAGAGAAAGCGGTTGTCTTGGGTTCAATTAGCCGGTCATAAAGGTAGGACTGCTTCATCCCAAAATAAATTTTATCCTAAAGTATAAACAGTGAATTCTAGTGATCTAATGTTTTTATTAATACAGGCAGCTTCAAAGCAGGAGAAGAGGGCACCATCCTGAAGAAGTACGCTGAGAATGAGAAGCTATGTTTCGAGCGCTTAAGTGGAGATGTGCTTGAACGATTTGTACCAACCTACCGAGGAACGGTTGAGAGAGATGGAGAGCTCTTTCTGCAGATGACTGACCTGCTGATCAACTTCGATGGGCCAAATGTCATGGACTGTAAGATGGGCGTGAGGTTAGTAATTAAACAGGAAGCCTTGTGTTTCAGCCCTGAAATGTAGATTTATAGGCTACAAACCTTTTAGTGAGCTGTAATGTCAAAGGACGTGTTGGATATAGACTAATAGCTGTGCTGAATGCTTCTTTAAAGCTAGCAGATGGTCTGTTATGCAATAAACAACAGATTAGAAATCCATGTGGTCATTAAGTGTCATGTAAAAAAAGAGCTGCTGTGGTTAAAATAAGGTAGATGAAGGAGTGATGCAAATGTTTAAGTATCAGTGCATCGTGACTGCATTTTGACTGCCAAATGCTAGTGCTAATTGGCCATTCCTTTAGTATACAGCAAGTTGTATATACTGTTTATGTATTTCAGACATAGAGGTTAGAATCTGCCTACAAATGAATCTAAATTTAAACTATGTGCTTAAATCTGAAGTAGATAAGTTGGCATGCTAGTTTAAAGTTGTTGGTTCACGTCTTTTTTTGTTAAGCTTGAGAGCTGTGTTCTCATTAGGGATGTAACCGAATATGAATGCATTATTCAGAATGAAGTTACTCTCAGGTCAGGCTCGCAGAGGTTTAAATTAGGCTGTTAGTTTGTTTATGTTTTGGGAAATAGAACCAGTTAAATTTGTTCTATCATGAGCAGTTACAAGCAAAACTAATGATAAAATTAATTTAAAAAAAATAGTGGGATTAAAAAAAAAAACAGTCCCATGCACATCTCTAATTGAGACCAGTTATGAACTCAAGTGATGTAGCTGAAGTTGAGGAACTATCAGAGCCAGATCATGCTGACAGTGCTGGCATTCCAGTGTTTTTTCTAGTGTTTCAGTGGGTATAGTGGTAGGGTTTATATTTAATAAAAAAGAAAAATTCTGGTTTAGGCTACACCTACTTTGGATTAAATCCATATACAGATACATATATGTATAATTTGAACACTAAACAGATACAGATAGTGTCTCCTAACACTCCTAATTTACACACATTTAAGTAAGGATCGCACATAGAGAGAATATTTGCCATAAATTATTTTATTTCCATGCAATTGATGATTAAGTAAAAGATTAATCATGATGATTTTTTGATGTATGTGTAACTGATGAGGCTGATGCATGTAAAACTGTGTGAAATGAGTCACTGTGTGTGTGTTTGTGTGCGTGTGTGGTTAGCTTCAGCCTGTTTAAACACCTGTTTCAGCTCTTGGTCTGTTTCCTGTCGAAGCAGAGAGAGTAGAGCTAAAGCTCATGAAAAACGAAGCCACTCACAATTAACGACTAAGGCTTGAATTTCCGGCACAGAGCACATTCTTTGTCTCTGCACACATACACAAGCACACGTGGGGTGTCCCTTAGGGCTTCCTTCTCTACACTTTACACGACAGACACGTACAAATACGCACTCAGACATGTATTCAGAGGAGTCCCCTGCTGACTTCCTTTTTTCACACAGGAAGTCACAACGAGAATGAAACTGAAAATCGCACTAAAAAAACACAAGAACATGAAAACAGCAGAGTTTAAGCAACTCCACTGTGCACTCTTTAGTCTGATACTGAAACATTAGTAGATTCCTATTAAAATATAGTATTACATTTAGGTATTACCTTATTTAAGGTAATTTTTTTTTTACTGAGGCCAGTGGTTTCCTGTGATTTCCACCTTATTGTACTCAGTAGTTCTGTACATTAAATGACCCGACAGTCAAATGCACTACATGACATAGTAGAATTATAGTAGAGTCGTTCAATCACTTGTTATCATTGAAAATGCCCTGATAAAATGGATACTAAAATTCCTGGCTTCGGAGAGTTGATTTCAATCCAGCATACCTTTAACACCAGGCATGAAAGGGTTTTTGTCTGCTGTAAAAAGTTCATCAGATTTCTCAGCAGGCGTCATCAAGCTCTTCACAGCCCCTCTTTCAGAGAGTGACTCATGCTTCTCTGCGTGTTCTCTCCTTTTCCATCAGAACCTATCTGGAGGAAGAGCTGGTGCGAGCCAGGGAGAAGCCCAAGCTGCGCAGGGATTTGTATAACAAAATGCTGGAGGTGGACAGCGAGGCTCCCACTTCTGAGGAGCACAAGCAGCAGGCCGTGACCAAACTACGTTACATGCAGTGGAGGGAGACTATCAGCTCCACCAGCACTCTGGGCTTCCGCATCGAAGGCATCAAGGTACCTGCACAGGCAAAAAAACAAACATTTGATGAGGGAGGGCACTTAGTATCAGTGGAAACAGGATACAGCATATGAATTATTCATTGTTATCTCATGTGCATGTAAATGTCAACATAAAGGTTATGCCACAAATATTGACTCGCCTTAATTGTCTGTACCTCATCCAGCACATATGAATAAGGCCATAATTCTGTATTTATATAACACATGTGTATACTGGCCTGGGAAAACCTTTCACATGGTGAAATTTTCACTTTTTCTACTGAAACTGAAAAGAATTTTCCTTTGCATGTATCTTAACCACAGGTAGAGTAGCATTTTCAAATATCCCCAAAAGTAAAAAGGGACAATTGCATTTATAGATTCTGACTGAGGCACAGGAGCATCAGGGATGTTTTGCTGTAGACGTCTTTAGCCAGAGTGACAGTTTTTATCACGTTTGTTATATTGTCTCCTTACCCAAAATCATATTTGCAGAAAGATACCCTAGGCAAGATTAAAAAGTACTTTACCACATCATTTAGGTGTAAGATATATTTATGGTTTCTTGAAGTTGAGATGTCAAAGTAAGCAGAAACTCCCTATTTTGGCCAAACCTTTTTTGTATGCTTGTCAGAATTCAGCCATAGCAATATCCAATGGACTTTCTCAGGATGTCATATATGTATTTTGCTACCTGATTCCTGATGATGATGATGATGATGATGATTATTATAATTAATTTTTTTTTAATTAAATTAACAGAAAGCAGATGGAACATGCCGCACAGACTTTAAGAAGACTCACTCAAGGGAAGAAGTCACACAGGTCTTCAAGGACTTTGTCAACGGCAATGGAAAAATAATTGTGCGTAAAAAAGAACCAGATAAGCCAGTTTGGTTAGCTTTCGCAGTCATACTGCAATTCTGGCCAATATTCTCACTACTATTTAAAGGGGAAATGTGTACTTAAAATATACGGCTAGTATTAACACAGAGAATTATGATTACCCCAGATGTAACATTTTATCTTGGATTTGTTTGATATGAGTAGACCTTAGAATGATGATGATTCATGAGAAAGATATTTTAATCTCCCATTATATCACTTCTCACTCAGGACTCACTGGCAGGACCAGACTTAGATCCCTAACACATACATTTTTTACTGTAATTACTGAATAATGTATACAAATTACTGAATAAAATGTTTTTTTTTTATTATGAAATGAATGAAATGATTTGACTTTAAGGAGTTAAAACATAAATTACAGTAATGTCAAGTTAAAAGCGTTGAACTGGAATGAATTATTTGTATGTTTTAAATGGAGGTTAGTGGGAACTAGATGAGGAAACTAGGTAGGCCCATAAACAATGCAGTGAAACGGTGAAATGCAGGGCTGGACAAAATTAAAACAGCAGAAATTTACCATCACCCGAAAAATCCAACATTAAAAAATGGGTTGCATCTGTGTTTTCTAATAAACAGTTATGCTACAATTACTGTCTGGCCAATGACTTATTTTGTATTTACCGTATAGTGTAGTGTTTAATGCTGTGTTTCTCCCTGCCATCTGTCTGTTACAGAGCTCCTACATTAGGAGGCTGGAGGATATCAGACAGACCCTGAAGGCTTCAGACTTCTTCATGAAACATGAGGTAAATTCCAGCACTTTTGTACTTTTGCTGCTTGTCCTTGTATTTGTGACTTGACCTCGTGGTCATATGATACAACGCAGTTGTAATTGAGTAGATTGCACTGTCAAGGAACACACATGTCATCAATGACATGTTATGGAACATTTCATTTCAAAGGTCATTGGGAGTTCAATGCTGTTTATCCACGACCACACGGAGCGAGCTGAAGTTTGGCTCATCGATTTCGGTAAGACCACAACTCTCCCTGACGGACAGACATTGGATCACGATAAACCCTGGCATGAGGGCAACCGAGAGGATGGATACTTATGGGGCCTTGACAACCTGCTGCACACCCTCAGCTCACTGCCAGCACAGTGCTCATAATGAACTTAAAGATGGACCCTTTTACATTGTGCCGTGGGGAAATATGTGTTAATCCTTTCATTTGCAGCAAATGAATCACTTGTGCTCTCTTGATGCTCTAGCTTCTGAGCTGTTTCGCCCAGCTTTTCTCTCATATGAGTAACTACTCCAAGAATCCAAGAGAGCATAATTTAATTCACTGCCTCATGTCCCTAGCTAATAAAGTTGGAGAATTTACAGAACACACTGACATCAATTACTGTGTTTGTCAGTAGCCTCAGTTTAAATGACCATACAACCATAGTGAAGACTATTATTACACCACTGCACTCTCAATACACAATTTACCATGTACTATTACTGAAAGTTCATTACCAACAAATTATCATAAAAAAGAAGAGGCAAATTACTTTACTAAATGCATTGAGGTCAAGCTTTTATGTTGTATTTTATGATGATTGGTCAATGCTAATGTGTACCAGACAGATATGTACTCTTCCTCCCAGAGGATAAGAAACACATTTAAGGCAGAGCCTGTTACTGTATGTGCGCACAGCATAAGCAAAAAATTATTATAAGACATCCACCCACATCTGGGGGTGGCTCACGAGATTTAGCTGCCACATTCACTTGCTTTCTCTTTAGTCTTATCTTAAGACCAGTGCTGTGATCATGCTTTGTTTCTCGCTTCAAGGTGTTGTGGAATGACTCACTTGTTTGTGCGGTGCCTTTGCTTTTAGTGCAAATGAAGACTTGCCGATTCATGCGATTACTGGTGTAATGGCAATTGTGCGTTGGTTTAATGCAGGTTATGACTCATGTGAACCAACAAAGTGAACCAACAGTCTTGGAAATAGGAGATTACAGCAGGAACCTTAGTCATCTGTTCCACAGTGCAGTTATATGTAATGCTAAAAGGCTGCATATAATAACTAAATACATGAGCTAGTAATGAAATAACTGCAGTATTAACATTGCAGACATAATTTTCAGTAACTTGTATTATGTGTGGCCACTCTGATTGTATTTGCACCACAAAAGCAGAACTACTTTCTAAGCCGTTTTCATCTTCTTGTTCTTTAAAATTAGGCAGCGTTAGAAATTAGAGCTCTATGTGTGTAACCAGAATGTCGAGTTGAAATCCCAGGACTGCCAGAGAGCCACTGTTGGCCCCTTGAGCAAGGCACTTAACCTTCAACTCGTGGTTGTGTTTTACTTGTAAGCCGCTTGCTTAAAAGCGTCCGCCCGATACCTAAACATAGAACTTTTGTAGCGAATTTGTGATAAAACAGAATCACCGATCTGCAGAAACTGTAAGACACATTTCCGTGTCTCTCTATGTGTTTTTTTTTCCACCTACGCTCTCTGTTCTCTGTCACCTCCTGTGTTATTTCTTAATGTGGGACTGTCCACTAGTATCCATTCCCTCCGTTGAAACTTTAAAAACGTGTATGGGTTTACGAGGGTCTGTGGGTTTTAACCATGTTTAAACCCCTGATCATTTTTAGAGACTTTCCTACTTGAATATCACTAGTATGCAATGAATCAGTGTATATACAAACTCTGATTGTTTCTGATTGTTTTTAGAGCTTGTCTTGTGGCAAAAAGTGGTACTGAGATTTTTCTTGTTGATTTTTTAAAGGCTTTATTGTGTTTTTATGGTGTTAAGCATTAAGTGTAAGAACATGGGTTGCAGTTTGCTTATCTCTATTTCTCTGAAAGTATTTTCCATGTCAGATCGGACAAATTTTACCTTCAAACACTATTGTTTTTAGGGACAAGTGACAGTATTTGTTGTCACAGGATGAACACATATGAGATGTTCTCATAATAAATATCTTTAAAATAATGATCATTTTGTTTTCTTTTTCCAAGATGAGTGTACTGTAGCCTAACATTCTGGTATGGTGTTTTGATTTTAGTTCATTTCTACACTAGGATGGTAGGATGATGAGTGAATGAACAAACAAATAATGAAAGTGAATGAATGTGACAAGTAAAAAGCAATATCAATGTAATTCTCAGAAGGAAATTGTCATAGAGGCATGACTTGTAGGAGAGAAATCAGTGTATAATTTTGGATTGTTTCATATACCCACTTGAGGCACCGTTATAATGTTCCTGCATGTATCAAATTCATAGTCAGAACTATAGTCAAATATGGTTTTTTTATTTGAGGTTTGGAGTTACTCAAATAAATCAACAACACTATTATGTCCAGTAGAAATAGCATTTTCCCAGATTCCAAAGCAACAGACACTTCAACAAAATCCATTGCTCCCCCTTGTGGTTATTGAAGATGATGCAGCTCCCTGCATAAACAGTAGGTATTTATGCAGCCCATTGGCAGTGATAAAGTCTCAATAATCAAAAAAGTTAAACAAACAAACAAACAACAGAGTACACATGAGGTTAAATAATATATAGCTACATATCTGTAATTGTTAGTCCAGAGTAAAATATTCATTTAGATATAAATTAATATATATATCACTTCTTTTTTCTGGTTAAAAGAAGCTTGTTCTATGCATCGATTCAAAAGAATTTGTTTCTTCAATGACAGAGATAAAGAGAATGACAAGGTATGAAAAACTCCACTTTGCAAATATAAAAGGTCAAGGTAAGGTTCAACGTATAATCTGAGGTTGTGCCAACAAGAAAATCAACTTTAAATGGCAGTTCAGAATGTAAAATTCAACAAAACAACAGCACGCCTAATAAGTAGTTACCCCCACGCTTAGCTGTCTTAGCTATAATACCTAACCAACAAAATATACATAACATAAAACTACCATAAACATAAAAACTTTACATAGCAATATCATATTGTTAATTTTTAATATTATATAAAACCATAAGAATGCATTATGTGTAGAAATTTATCGCTGGCATCAATGTCTCACATTATCCTGGAGCAAGTCCTTACGTGTTATGTTTCCCCACTTGTTCACTCCCACAACCGTACAATGAAACACTAACACTTTGTTTAACAAACTGTCAGCTTTCGACAAATCCAGACAAAACAACAGAACGAAACATGGCATCCAGTCAAAATTCTTGGGGATTTGGCACTGTTGACAAGTTTAACGATTCGCATTAGAGATATTTTTCATTTGAAAGTTGATTAAACAGCTCAGTACAATTCCAGTGGTTCTGTTTATACTTCATTCAGGGTTTTTACGCCTTCTTGGTAGGATTTGGAATGATCTATTTTTGAGTTTTCTTGCCATTTTTGGAGTTATTTTCAGTCTTATCGAAGACCTACCAATTTAAAAATTGTACTGTTTCTCTAACAAAAAAGTTGATTGGTGTATTTAGAAAACTGCTCCTGCTTGAGAAACTCAATATCTGCCTTTGACCATTCTGCATCTCCTGCTGTTATAATAAAAAGCACTTATTCCAGAGACCTCTAAGAGATCCTTGTCTAGACATGAATCCATATCTAATGCTGGTTCTTCAAAATATATTCATCAAAATATCTTTCACAGTGTTAGATCCAGTGTAAATGGTTAAGGACACAAAGGGGTAAAGGACTTGCTATCAGCTTTAAAAGTACCCACAGAAAGCTACCTGCTTGAAAACGTTCACTCATATTTCATATCGTTTATCTCTACAATAGCAACCTCATTTCTCTTCTCCAGCAGCATGCAGTTCTTCCATCTAGCAAACAGAGTAATCTCGGCTATAGAAAATTACCCCAAAAAATACAAAATCACAAAAAACAAACATAACAATCACACAAATGGTCACAGCAGAGGCAAGCTTGTGGGGCTGTCAACCTCTAACTCCACTCAAAATTTCTTAACAACCTGGTTAGAATGGCCTCCCATCTGGAATAAACTAATTTAGTGCACTCCTGTTCTGTATAACTGGACGTTACATGCCGTATAACTGAGACACCAATGACAAGACATAAAAGTCTGTTTTTCCATAATACTAGCTACTGCTCCAGCCAGCTAGGTAGCACGGTCTCTTTCACATGTATTAATATCCACAAATCCTGATATGAGTATAGGTGACAGAAAGTGGTTAGTGGTTTGGAGACAGAAGAAAATAAGTAAATTTATTATTCTGATTTCTCCAAGTATTATAGGTTGCATCAAAACATACTCATCAAAACCATGGCACCAGTATTAACACCAGTCTTAACAGGTTAGAACATTCAGACTGCTTGTCTAAGCAGTGTAGCCCTGAATTCTTCTGCATGCTGTATATACCACCAGGGTGCCATAAAGAGGAACATGTGAATGATTCAAAAACCCCATGAGTAGACAGGGGAAGCAAGGACAGCCTAGTGAATGGAAACTGTCCTTAAGAATTGTCCACAGTGAGGAATACAGTGCATTAACCTATCAGGGGCCATGAAACTCACCCAGGAAAACAAAGCAGAGTCTACTATGGAAAACAATTAAAACTAAACAGAAACTGAATACAATGTTCCTTAAATTGTTAGGGAACGGGAAATAGCTAAGTTCGGGTTACTGTTCGTGTAAAGTTTCACATAAACTGAAAAAATGCCCAAATTCTCACTTAGCTCATGATTAAAGGAAAAACTCATAATAGCCTAGATATTTTGACCTTCGCAATAGACCCGCTGTTCTGTAATACTCACTCTATGATGCCACTCACGCCACACAGAGACAGATTTGTGGAAAAAAAAATGCATGTAAGAATTGCTGAGCACGCATTCTGTGTAGTTTGTGTGTAGGGGTGTTGATTAAAGATGTCACTAATCAGAGTGGAAGTAATGCCCTCCAGTGATGTTTTTAACTTTTCTGTAATATATGCACAAGATGCTTGTGTTGAATTACCCATTCATTCAATACTGATGCCATAATATTTGTTCATACAAAAAGAAAAATGGAATGGTCTTCATCTTGTTTTCTGTTACTTTGGACCCACAAGAGTGTCGCTGGCCTCGCAATTTATATAGTTCTAGGCGAGGCAACCTGAATGAAGTGAGCTACATTGTTTTTCAGTATTATATCTGGCATTAGTTCATCATCTGAAAGTGCTACACAGGAGTAACACTAAGATCTTCCGACAATGAGAAGCCTGAGTCTCGGTCCCTTGTGGGTTTCTCTGGCTTGGTATGCCTCCTGACATCTTCATGTCCATAGCTGGCATGACGCTTGACCAATGGTTTGTGGGTACCGGAGAAAGCCAGGCCCAGTGCTGTTAGAGAGGAGCTAGCTGCAGAACTACTGCTGGGTTTTGGTGACCTGGCAACTACCAAGGGTAGACTCTCAGCTTCATAGCTCTGTTCATCGTATGCATAATTTACATTGCCACATGGGAAGCTCTGGAGCTTAGCCAAGTCCATGACAGCTGCAAGTGAGCCCCCTACAGCCCCAGCCAGCCCTTTTCGTGAAGTGAGACTCAAAGGTCCTGGAGGACTGGAGCTCATCTGAGAGGGAGCTGGCGATGAATTAGAGCATGGTGACACATTAGCTTCAGTTCCAGAGTCGTTATGCTCTGAGGTTGAGGTAAAATGAGACGGCGCAGTAGTGGTACAGGACAAAGGCACGGACTGGGTGTGGGAAAGGGCTGTCCTCCCAAAGCTCTCCAGAATCCATGAACCATAAGTGGGGTTCCAGAGATTCTTGGTGTTGTTCTTTAGCTTTTGGCTTCCTGAGGTGGAACTAGATCTGGAGCATGGTTGGTGCTCTGGGACCTGCAGCCAGGAGCTCGAGCAGGCTCCAGGTGCAGAAGGTGGCTCAGCCCAAAAAGACTCCAAAGTCTCGCGTATGGCCACCTCCTGAGGCATTTGGGGTGGCCGCTGTAACAGCAGTCGGGGTTTCTGGACCTGAGGGAGTGGAGTAAAGATTGCCGGCTGCACAGGCGCATCCAGTGATCGGGTGACTAGAAGAGGAGTCATGCTGCCAGATGCTACTGGACGAATCACAGTGCTGCTCTCTTCATCCACAGTTGGCCCATACTCCACTGGAAGGGGCGTATTTATAACATCAGGGTCCTGAACCACATTAGGTGATGAGGAGAAAAGGAGGAAAGACACAAACAGTTAGGGTGCCTGGCTAAAACCAGATGTAATTCTTTACTGATAGTGATATTTTAACTATACCTGAGTACAATAGTTGATCCTCTCTAAAATAGCTGAGAAGTTTGGTCGATGTTCTGGGCAGTGTTGCCAACACTGTGTCATAATCCGGTAACTGCAACAATAAAAAATATTTGGCAATGAACAAATCTATGTCTGTATATAAACCAAAGCATTTTTGGCAGAGTACTAAAAAAAACATCCAGCACTAACTGATGTGAGATCAAGCTGTACACTTGTTATCACATTGAGTTAAATCTGGCACCCTGGCACTGGACAAGCCCTAAATCTACATAGATACATACATTTTTTGTTATTATTAACACTCCTCCACCATTGTGTAGTAAAGACTTGCTAGTCGCAGTGATTCCTGAGTAGGGGTTTGAAGCTTAAACTGCTACTTACACTGGTCCTGGGCAGTTCTTAGGTGGATCCATGCGTCCTCCACTCGTCACAAATTCCAGCACCTCCTGATTGGACTTACAGGGGTAAGGCATGTAGCCCAGGGAGAAAATCTCCCACAGCAGTACACCAAATGACCTATAGAGGGAGACAAATGACGCAGTTAAACAGATACTTCCCTCATGGCTACAATGAGTTTAACAAAAAAAAGGTTTCAGTGAGAGTATTTTAAAATAAGATTAAACCATTTCAACAAAGTCAACTGATAGCTTAAAGAAATGTAACACAAGGGAAAAACATTACCATGTATCAGTCTTGCAAGTGAAAATGCCCTCTAGGAAGGCTTCAGGCGGCATCCATTTCACTGGTAGCATGGCACGACCACCCTTCCTGTAATAACTGGCCCTGCAGGACAGAAAGTTATAGTTTGAAACACTGAAATAATTGTGTCTCTGCGATTTTCACACCAGTGAGCCCTCCTCGGGGCGGTGATGGAAAAGTAGGAGGGTGTCATAAGAACTTACGCTGCACACTAGGGAGTATAGGGCACACTGCAGCTTGAGACACACCAGATCGGTCACTTATCGTTATTAGTGCTGGCTCTAATAAAATGTTGCAAAGCAACATTTTTAAAAGAAGATGCCATGGTAAAGGGAACCAACTTATAGCTGAGTCATTGCAGCCCGTCCTCCTTTTATACAGCGGCATTCTTAACTGAATGACTGGTCTTATTTGTCTTAATTTATGGATTTATGTCGGTTTGCTTTCTTTAATTTTTTTTTCACATTTAATATTTCTTTAGTTAATGTCATTAATATGAAACAACTAGGTTTCACAAAATATGCATTAAATTTGTGTGTGTAACCAGAAAACAAGAGGTGTTTAAACTTGACTGTAATCTGTATATAAAAGTACAGTAACTCACTGCAAATTATATGATTAAAGATGATAAATCAAGGTTTACATTAATTAGTCTTTATATGCAAATTTACACACACTCAGGAGCACGAGTAGGATATGAAAAAATTGTTTCAAAATTACAGGATTGTGATGAATACCAAATTTCTTGTGTAAATGCTTCTATGAACGATTTACGAATAAATCCGTTCGTATGTAGCTTATGCATTTTCTTATATTTTGCTATATATAGAACAGCATTTAACAGTTTAATCAGTTTAATCAGCAGTTAATCAGGGTATTGACTGTTGGTGCTTACATTTATATATTTTTCTATGGACCTCAAGTGAGATGCTAGTAAATAATTGTTTATCAAATGATGAAAACAGACAGTAATGGCACCTGTATATGTCACGAGCCATTCCAAAATCTCCAATTTTGGCTACTCTCTCCGGACCAGGACAAGTCAACAGGCAGTTCCGAGCAGCGATGTCTCTGAAACAAAACGATATATTAAAGCATTTTTTTTCCGATTTGCTAATCCCTAACCAGACTAAGCAAACATTTTGAGCTGATTCACACTTCTGAAAGAGGCTACACACTCACTTAATTTACTAGTAGTATGTAGTTCAGTGGAATTCTTTTTTTCTTATTTTATATGGCACATAGTGAGAATTGCACCTGGGCCATTCATTATAGTTTACAAATGCTACTGCGATATTTCTGCCGTGTTTAACTACCTATGAATGAAGTGGTTCTCCTCCAGGTATCGGCAGCCGAATGCAATGTCTCTGGCCATGTGCAGCAGCTCCAGCATAGTCAGAGAGGAGGGCTGATTCTGTGGGAGCCGAATTGTTAGATTACTGTCTCATCACACTGTTAGTTTACAAATCACACTGACTCAAGACACACACTCTACCCCACAGTACACACAGGCTGTTATAAACCTGACGCCTCCTATGCATATAAATTTGCTCATGCACATAAGTGTGAATTAGAGCGTGCATCCATGCACTGTCACAGTACCAGACAGGCAGACAAGATGCACACCTAAACACATGTATACACACTGTACAACACACATACTCGAGGCACTCACAGCTCTGGGGCGGTTCTGTCTCAGAAAGCTCTTCATATCTCCTCCAGTCATGAGCTCCAGAAGAATAAATCTGGGCAGGATCTGAAGACTGACTCCAATACAGCGCACTATGTTCTGATGGTTGAACTTACTGCAAACACACACACACTTTTTTTTTAATACACAGCACTATATGTACTCAGTTAAAAATCATACACAGGTCCAAAATTACTGGCACCCATAGTGAAGATGGGTAAAAAAGATTATGAATTAACTTAATCTCACACTGAAATATGAGAGAAATTTAATCTTTAATTTAGGTCATTTTATTCTAAGAAAACAAGAACTCATCAAAAATATTTTTTTAACAAAATCACATTTACCATAATTATTGGCACCCTTAGAAACAAATACAAACAAAATATAACTAAAGTAAATTCCCATTTATATTAAAACTAAACTCTTAGGAACTCTTAAGCAGTCATCCATGCCTTCCTGTTTCACTCGGGTAAAAATATGAGGTGACACAGAGGCCAGAATAGAGACTAGACAATACAAAACAAATGAGACAAAATTGTGTTGATATTCATAAATCAGGCAATGTCTGTAATAAACCTGTCTGGAAAAGGATGCAGGTGTATTGTGCTCCCATGAACAGTGATGAGGAGGTTAGAGATACAACAAAAGGATCACAGTTGGAGATTCGTAGACAGATGTGAGCATACTGGGGTCACTAAGTTTCCAAATCTATAATTAGGTACCACCTCCATAAAAAAAAAAAAAAAAGTTTTACATGGAGGTGGTGCCTAATTATAGATTTGACCCCAAAATGCTCACATCTGTCCAAACAGGAAAGTGTGCCAAAAGAAAACATTGTCTTTCATCTTCATATTAGAGGGAAACAAGTTCTATAATCAGACGAGCCAAGAATATAGTTTTTGATGACAAACACTCAAGAATGGTTTGGTATAAAAGACAAAAATAATCTAATCCCCACTGTTACTTATGAAAGACGATCTGTGGTGATGTGGGGGCTGTTTTTCATCCAAAGTCCCTGAGAACATTGTTAGGATACATGGAATCATGGACTGCATGAAAAACAGGAGATTTTAAATGAAAATCTGAATGCCTCTTCCAAAAATTTACAACTGCATTGTGGCTGGATCTTCCAGCTGGACAATAATTCAAAACATAAGTCCAAATACACACACAAAAAAAGAAAATAATCAAGCTTTTGACATGTCCATCCCAGTCTCCTGACCTAAACCCCAGTGGTGAGAGCTGAAGAGGATGACTGAGGACCCTGAAGGATTGAAAGACATTCTGTATTGAGGATCTCATCAATCATTATAGGACAAGACTTAGTGCTGTCATTTTGGCAAAGGGAGATTGCACAAAGTACTAAAGGAAGGAGTGCCAATAATTGTGACATATTGGTTTTGTTTTTTAAGAAAATATTTCAATATTTTCTTAAAATAAATGGACTTCAATTAAAGGTTAGAGGTCTCTCACATTTTCAGTGTGAGGTTAAGCTAATTAACCACTTTTTCTGCACTTCTCACATATCACACATATGATGATATGATCACATTACTGTATCATGGATTTATTTACAGAATACTACTTATATTGTGGCACAGGTGAATATACAGTGAGGCTTTATACTGCCTGTAGCTGTCATTACAATAGCCAGTTTATCAGCCTGCAGGATTGTGCAATTTATTGTCCTTTTTCTTGTAATAGGCTTCAAGTGTGCTGATGTAAACCATAGTAACTCGAACAGAATTAAAACATCTTCATAACGTGATTGCTAGAGAGTTTAAAAAGTCTGTGTGGATGGACTTAAATACTAGTTAAACTAAAGCACTTCACTACATGAACCGCTGTCAAAAACTTTGAATTTTTTTCCCCCATCAAGCCTATTATAATCCAAGTAGCAAGGACAATTTTGTCAAATTATCATTTCGATCTAAATGAAGGAGTAGTGCCTTACACATATTTGCAGCAGCATGAACCAACAGTGTAGAATTACACTATATGGCCAAAAGTATGTGGACACCTGACCATTACACCCATATGCACTCTTGAACATCCCGTTCCAAAGTTGGTCCCCCAGTTGCTGCTATAACAGCCTCCAATCTTCTGGAAAGGCTTTCCACTAGATTTTGGAGCGTAGCTGAGGGGATTTTCGCTCACTCAACCACAAGTGCAATATTGAGGTCAGGCGCTGATATAAGACCTGGCAAGCAGTCGGCGTTCCAGTTCATCCCAAAGGTGTTCAGTGGGGTTGAGGTCAGGGCTCTGTGCAGGCCACTTGAGTTCTTCCACTCCAACCTTAACATACCATGTCTTCATGGAGCTTGATTTGTACACAGGGGCATTGTCATGCTGCAACATGTTTGGAATCGACCCCTTAAAGGAGTTCCAGTAAAGGATAATCGTAATGCTACAGCATATAAAGACAATCCTATACAATAGTGTGCTTCCAACTTTATGGCAACAGTTTGGGAAAGGCCCACATATGGGTGTGATGGTCAGGTGTCCACATACTTTTGGCTATATAGTGTATCTAAGGCCACTAGTTCACTGCGCCGTACCTACTGTCAATTATATTTTTTCAATGTGCATAATTAATAGTTTGCATGCTTTCTTTTTTTTCAGAATTATAACCATAATTATCTGGAGGAAATGGTTTGTTCTCAAACATTTTACAGCAAAAAGTCTTAAAGCATACATTAGGAGCTCTAAATTAGGAGTCTTTATTCAAAGCTGAGACGATGTCAGTAGCCTTTAGGGTATTGTTCCTGCTACATGTCTGAAGTATGGAAATAAAAGAACAGCTGCTGTCTGAATGCAGAGGGCGTATAAACTGGACCTTAACTACTAACAGCTGTGAACTAGGCAAGCAAAACAAAAACTTAAAGAAAACAAAACATCTCCCATTCAGGTTATTTTACTAAAATGGTCTGGAATATCTCTCTCTTTTGTCTCTTTAACACATGTGTATCCATAGAAGCTTTATTTGTTTGTGTAACCGCGTGTCTGTAAAACATACCTCATAATTAGTGCCTCCATGAGGAAATCCATCTCATCTTGCTCAGAACAGATTTCCGGAAGAGTCTATCACACAGGCACGGAACGAAAGACAGACTTAATTAAGAGCGATCAAACGCAGACCCCCCTTTTACACAAAAACAGTGATACTGACCTTGATAGCAACCTGCATGGCAGTGTTGTCTCCGTTCATACCCAGAACCTGACCTTCATACACTTCCCCAAAAGCACCGTGCCCTAAAGCCCTGCAACCAAAATGCCTTGCACTTTATTGAAACTCAGTCATTGGACAGACACTACTAAAGTGATGGAGGAAACATACAATGTGACACTAACCTGATTCCAGCTAGCAACCGAAAGGGGAATGCTTAAAGGAAAATCCACCCTGAACGACATATTAAACTTTATAATTCACTGTTGTAATGTTTGTAATGACATGCTGAGATGATTTTTTTAGTTTAAACTTCTTTCATCGACATGTTGGTCTATATTTTCACTTTGTTTAATAGTTTCCTACCTTAACCACAATGCAATTTAAATACCTGCCAACAGTTTCACCAGTGGGATTTAGTCCTATCTAAAAAGACAGATGCAGCAGCGCTTTATTTCTTTAGTCTGTCCAGCTCTCTGTCCTACTCATCTGTATACTCTGCTCAAACAGATAAAGTTCCAAACTTCAACTTCCATGCTTATACTGCTATCAGCACCATCATGGATATCATCTCATAAACCTCCAACTAGCCAAGTCGAGTCTCTGCCGTGTATTGTATAGCTGCATTGCATTCTGGGACTTATGCCCAATATTTGCTGCCTTCACTACTTCTACAGTGGATTTCTCATTAATATTACATGGATCATCACTGGAAAATGGTGAGTGAAAAAAGAAGGTCTTGCTCTATTGATTTTTTGGAGCTAACAGTGAAACATGACCATGATTCCTTATGTTTGAGTTCCCTTATGAGTCCCTTATGAGTATATTGAATTATTATCTCCTAACTTCTAACAAAAATAAAGAAAATACAGCACCAACCAACAAATTAGTACCATAATCACTAAACATACCATAAATATTTCAATGTAAACATATTTAATGTGTTCCAGGGTGGACTTTTCCTTTAAAGGTTCTATGTAAAACCCTACATCAGAGAGTCTTCCCCTTTTATGAAAGATTACAAGTAGAACCCGTTTAGAAAGCTAGAAGCTGTTAAGTGTAATTGTAATATTATGCTTACATGCTAAAGATAAGTTTTAACAGATTATCCTGGATATGATTTTAACCAGTTAGTCCATAAGGCAGGAGCACCTGAGGAGGGTGATGTTTTTGCGTGGAACCTCCTTCAGCTCACACAGTGCTGCAGCTTTGCCAGCGAAGCAATAGTTGGGGTTGTAGTCGGTCATGATGATGGACGAGCGAATCTTGCTCAGCTTGTGTTCGGGGCTCTGCAAACATACCCGGACCGCATGGAGGTGGTTCTTCTTGCGGTAATACACTGCAGGAGCACAGAGCACAAGGTTAACAAAACAGGAGGTGCACATAACAGAAAACCCACACTGCACACCATTTACAGCTCAATCTTGTTCACCATTAAATGCAAGAAATTTATCCTTAACCTTTCTGTAATGGAGGTTATGAAGACTAAAGAACTACTTTAGTTATCTTACAACATGATATGTCATAGAAAAGTGCAATATATTCAAATATATGGAATATGACATTATCACTATTACCGCAACAAAAAGCATAAAATTCAGAAGATCTAAGGCCACACACAAAATACTGAATCAGGAGTGCACAGTGCGGACAAAACCCCACTTTCATTTTAATTTCTTATTATATAATACAGACCTATGCATTTGTTTTCAAGATATCTTTTAACATTTCTTTCAAAGGCTAATGGCCTAAGTTGTGCCTAGCAGTCTTTAAGATCCAACTTCCAGGGACATTTTTTCACCTGTCATGTCCAGAGCTGAAAATAAAACCAACAGACAGTGTCCTAGGAAGCTCTCAAAGAAGCAGAGATTCTAACTTCTTCCTAAAATAATATTCAAATGGTCCAAAACTGTTCTAATGGAGTAAACTGTGTCTGGGTTGGTGAGGCGCTTGCCCTCTGCACTGCCAGCTGAGCAGGAAGCACTCACCCTCAGGAATGGGCGTCCACGTCCCCGCTGCAGGTTGGTAGTCTGCCTGTGGGGGGCACTGCGTGGAGGTGAGGGGTTCCCTTTGCTGTCGAGCGTGAAGCGAAGCTGGCAGGAAGTTGACCAAGGGAGGGGAGTGGGACAAGAGAGGGGAAGGAGTAAAAGAGGAAGGGGAGTTGCCCAAGCACAGACTACCAACCTGCATTAGGGAGAGCTCATGGGAAAAGACAAAAGTTAACCACCAATAGAGCTCAGGAGTTATCACCAACTGATATGTGTATTAAGGTTCCCAGTCCAGCAGTAGTAAATCAAGGAGACCGGACTTTTGGATTGTCCCAAAAACTAGTTGTATTTTTATATAGACACATTACTAAGTTCTAACACTTAACTAAAAATGGAGCTCTACCACCACTGGAGAACCTAGTACGCATCTCAGGCGAACCTCAATTCACAGGAGTTTGGAGGAAAATATTGAACCCATATGATACCTTGCATGTGATAAAATGTGCTTAATGAATCATGGAATTTAAAGGTTTTAATGTTATTTTGTCAGGACTTATTATATTAGGATTTACTTATCTTATACTGACTTAAAAGAACATGTGGCACCACATTCTGCAGTTACTGCACAAATCAAATATATGCAACAGTCCAAAATATTTTGTATGAATAGGTTAGGTTAGGTTCAACTTTATTGTCATTGTCAGAGTACGAGTTCAGAGACAACGAAATGCAGTTAGCATCCAACCAGTAGTGCAAATAGCAAATAAGTTAAAACAAGGTTATGGTGTAATAAGTTAACAGTGTACAGTTGTAAACAATATGATGCATACCAGTAATGCAAATGGCAATTAGGTTAAATGGAATAAATAAGAATTATGGTGCAGTTAGTTGAGATAAACAGTATACAGGTAGTGGTAAGCAGCATGATGCATGCAATATGATGCAGTGGATACATACAGTGGATAAAAATGCAGATGTGCATATAGAAATAATGTGCAAATAACAGTTTGATATAAATAACAGTAATAATAATAATAATGCAGTAAAGTGCAAGTAATTGCAAATAATTGCAGGTAACAGTAGCATCTAATGCTAATGTTTAGTTATTAGGTGGAGCCTGGCAGTTAACACTAAAGCTGAGTTCAGCATTAGTACAGCTGAAGGGAAGTAGTTCATATTCAGCACCATCAAAGTCTTACAATGATATCCTTGGCCTAAAATGAGGTTATATCACATATACAGTAAGAGTAAAAAGCTTGGACACTTCTGGTGGTATGTTTGTCATGATCTTTTTGAAATTTGTTTTTAAGGCAAATATAATTAGTGAAAGTGATGCTGTGGCAGCGGGGGGAGTGGTCAACTGTGGACTGTGGGATGAAGAAGGAGTCGTGCAGAGACAGTGGGTAAGGAGTGAGTGTCCACACTTTTGTGTGATTAACTGGTTGCTATTATATATCCTGTGTGTCTTGCAGTGAACAGCTGAACGCTGGAAAGAGAGACATGGTGCATCGCTGAGAAAAATGATTGACAGTGTCTGACTGGACACAGGTTTTCCTTTCATTTTCTTTTTTATGAGAACACCTGCACTGAAATGCATGGAGGAAAAAAAAACACAATAAAGACTCTCTATACTGCCTGCCTCCAACATCCACAATTCTGTCACAATTATCAGGGTATCACTAATGCCTTTGTATAACTCTACTGTATTTATTTCCAAAACAAATGAATAACTTGAACAAGTTATTCAGCATATCTGAGAACTTATTCAGGACTGTTGGAAAAGCACTGCAGCTTATGAAGCCACTTGAGAGAATGCCAAGAGTGTGCAAAGATGTCATCAAGAGTACTCAATAAATTATAGCATATAAAATCATTTCCATTTATTTTAGGCACTGCATAATTCAGTATGAATCATTTCATCATTTTACTGTCCTCACTTCTATTCTAAAACATGGGAAATATTAAAGATAAAATTCTTCTATGTCCAAAAATTTTAATTAGTATGTAACTTGAAACTTGAAACTTATGTAGTCAGTTTCCATTCCAGACAAGCAGGAGTTACAACTGTAAGTTGCATCAAGTTGTATATATTTTTTATAAAGCATATGAAGCTAAGTTAGCTTCTGTGATCAACCTGAATCTTCCCAGTAGCCCACAAATATGCCAAATCCTGTGTCTAGGAATAGGGAAAAAGCATACTATGCATCATAATGAGGTCAGGATATAGCAGGTCTGATTTGTTTGATATATTATTGCAAATATTGTTGCTGTGATTTTTTTCTAAATTTATAAAAATCTGATATCTTTCAGTCAGCAAGAAAACAAGAGTTATGGGTCCATGAACTGAGATCTTGGAAGAGCTCTTAATAATTACATTTACACTATAAGAAGGATCAAATCACACTTCATACCTGTTTATTTACATAATGCTCACATTAATGCTCAAATCACATTTATGTGAACAGTGCAGAGATACATGAAATATTCCCTGACCATCCTGGGCTAGAAATTATGTTTTAAAGCCCTAGGATTTTAGGTATTAAATAGCAGCAATAATAGTTATACTGATAAAATAGCATTGAGAAAAGTTAGATATGAACTAATTTGCCCTCAGTCATACACTAGCATAATACAAAATAATGGACTGGTTAACAGCAGTCACATTATTGATTCTCTGCTCACTGCTTTGAGCAGCAAGGTTCAATACTGCTGTCACACCAATGCTGGTTTCAGCCACAAATTGGCCGATAAGGACTCCCTATCCTAGCAGCCCTGCAAGTCACATGACCTGGTCATGCGCCTCACTGATTACTCTCGCCTGTCTTGTGTTTCACTAATTAGTAACTCTAAGTTCCTACTTCTCTGTGTTTCATTGGCTAGGTTTACATACACATCAATATTCTGTTTAAAGTCAATATTTGGGTTCTAGCCATATTCCGAATATGATGTTTATATGCGTACAGGCATCGGAATATTCCTGTATACATGGTTGTTGTAAGTATGCCTGATTTGCCATTTCTAAATACCTAGCCTGCAGCTAAGCATCTGTTAGCACCCACAATTCCTTGCAGACTGACTATGCGCATATATCTCCTTTCAGTGGATTTTCTGAATAAGGTGTTTACATGCAACAAACTTCTGATTAAAACAGGCATATTCCAGGGGTGGGAATCGGAATTTGGGGAATCAGAATATTGTCTTAATCTGAATCGGGCAATCGGATTGCGGAGTTTACACACATGACTCAATACTAATTCGAATATTGCCAAATTCAGATTAATATTGGTATATTGATGTGCATGTAAACGTAGACATTGTTAGGCTTTTGTCGCATTTCACCTCAGTTGTCTCATATATGTAGTTTACCACTTTGTTCTTGTGCTTGCTCTTGTTTTCGTTTGTGAGTGATCCATGTTTCCACGTTGTTTGTTTTGTTTTTGTTTTCTTTAATAAAACCTTGCACTTGTATCTGCCTCCCCGAATCTGACAACGACCTAATTAGGAAAAAAATTATTACAAAACATTGTTAATAATGTTAAAATAAAGGGTATGCAGTTGGCTCTTTAAAAAATCATTTGTAATTGCTGAAGGTTGTAATTACTTTTCTCAATAAAGTTTCAAAAATAAAACGACAGCCACATCTTATGAGGAAATTTATGGTCTAAATTATTTTATGATCCAGGGAAAAAAAATCATGGATCTAAAAGGTTCATTTTATGAGTTATCCTGGCAATGCTTTACATTACAATTCCCTTAACAATTCCTTTAACTAACATTATATGCTGTTGTAGTTAACGTTAACAAACCATGAACTTCAGCATCAATAAATCATAAGTAATGTAACATTTGTTTAACTGTAAACATATTGATTTCTGTTAATTCAATCTATGGCTAAAAATATGTATAACAGCATGTTACTAAATGTTGATAACTTACTGGTCCCCAGGTAAGTCATTATATAATCATAATTGTATAAATAGTATACCAATATAAATATTATACCAATATAATATTATCCAGCTCTGTTCTGAATTTTGCCAGTTAACAACTGCAAACGTTCATTCAAGGTGTTATTTATATTGGTCATTTTGGACTTTACTGGAATTTACTAATTGGGTTTCTGAACATTGGTTAATACAGGTGTTGATTATTTGGCTTATTTGGTTAAACAGTTAATATGAATGTTAGTGTTGTTAATGTTAATATTATGTATGGTGTATTGGTGCTTAAGTTCATGGTTTGCTCATGTTGACTAATGTTTTAAATAATGTATCTATTATGAGTTTATTGTGAATCTATTAGTATAAAAACGTTAATACATTTTGTCCACTTTGCATGAAACATTGATGCTCACTTAATGACAGCTTCTTCTCAATGCAACTGGAATTCTCACTGAGTCTCAGTTTAAATGTCACTGAAATCTAGCCTGCTTTCTCAAGGCTGTTTGCACACTGTCATTATATCACAGCTATTGTGCTACTATGTACTTATGTTGTTTTTAAAGTTATAAATGTAAAGTTTTAACGGGTGTCAGGGTTCTCGCACAGCTATTGTCAGGTGCTGAATACAGCTCATCCTTCTTCCTTTCTCCCCTAAAGATGATTTGTTCCTCTTGAGGAATCATTACATAATTGGTGCAGTTCTATACCAGTACAGTAGAGTAGTATACAAAGCAGATGGGTGGAGGGGTAGAAAAAGTCAGAGGCGGTGGAAGGTGGAGGGGACGGAGTTGAGGCACAACTGGAAGAGTCTCTTACTGAGAATGAGGCAAGCACAGGTCAACACAACACCCGTCACCACAGCGGACGCCACCACCGCCACTATCAGAGACAAGGACGGGTGTCCAGCGACCATGGAACCCTGTGTTTCTGCTGGAGGATCAAGTGTGGAGAAAGAAATAGATCAAAGAAAATGAGAACGTTGACAGTAAATCATCCATAATCCAGAACAAAAGTTTTAACATTTAGCAAATATTTTTAATAGATATATATTTGTCCCTACAAATAAATGCATTAATACCATACATGTCAATTTAAGACAATAAATAAATTACAGCAGCATTATTATTAATATACATAAAATTACATGAATCTGTATATCTCCGTCACAATATATAGTGACAATTATATTGTGAATTAGGGCTACATAATATATCGAAATTATTGAAATATCGCAAATGTAAATATCGTAATATGCATATCGCAAGGGCTTGCGATAACTGAATGATTTAAGTACTTCAAAAGGTTACGAAAAGTCAAAGATTTAGGGCAACGCAGATAGCAGGGAATGCTTTCTTTTCGTCAAAAGAACATGAAAAGTATGTTGGTTGCCTTTTTTTAGTTTTTAAAAACACACACACACACACATACATATATATATATATATATATATATATATATATATATATATATATATATATATATGATTTAAATTGATTTTACACACTTATAGGATTTTTCTTCAGTATTGTGTAGCCCTATTGTGAATTCTATAAATTTATACCACAACGCTGTTTCTCAAATCAGATTCTCAAATCTGAGGTGTGGATTAATTTTCTCTAACCTCATGGCTCTGACAGTATTACTGGCTGTAATTCAAATGATTTATATTAATGTGCTTGTTCTAATGTGTTATCTTTTCTATAATAACAGCTCATTTACATAATCTAAGGCTAATAATAAATAGTTTAAGAAAAGTATTATTTAACAAAGAAAAACATATAAGCATTGAAATGCTGAAGCTTTCTGTAACTAGACATTTATTTAACATTTATGGAAGAAGTCTCAGGTGTCAGCACTTTGTAACAGTTGGAGGTAAAGCATTAACTTCCGTCATGAGATAGTCTTCCCATGGACATCCCATAACATTAAATGTAACTAGAAAAGACTAAAAAGCATTGATAAATCTTTAGTAAATCACAGTGGTATAAGAGGAATAAAACACTTCAGGACACACTGTTATAGGAAAATAATCCACTTTACGGTGGTAACGGTATATTTTATTCCTCATATATTACGTATCCCTAATATAGAACATAAAAACTGAGTTGCTTTTGGGGGAAAATGGTCTGTCATGCTTATTTACCTATACAGCTGACATTGTCTGGACCAAGAATCTCGTCATTATGACACAGGCAGATGATGAACCTGCTATCTTTATCACGTTTGCAGCTCTGAGTCTGGCAGTGGCTGCAGTTCAGGTGCACTTCAATTTCAGCTTCCCCATGACTCTCCATGGCTGAAGACAGAACAGAGACACAGAGCAACACCTCAAACTGGTGAAAAATATATTTGATATTGACTTTGACTTTGAACTGACTTTTTTGACATTATATTGCGTAGATATTATTTGGTATTCAGTATGACAGATGTGTCATGTCACGAGGCACACGCAGGAGAGGTCATATCATCACCAGTGACCAGACTTCAACAAAATTTCCAACCCAACTACATCTTAAAAGCCACACAAATGACCTGAAACTTGGTGGCTGTGGATTAAACTAGCCCAGTTCTGAGCAAAAAAACACAAACCTGGCAACTGTCATTAACGTGTCAACCTATCATTAACTGTCTGTTCCTCTGCTCCTCCCTCGAGCATGGGGCAGCATGATTTGTGCTACAATGGGCCTCTAATAGCACTTGTTATAGTTCCCATTTTTGACTATTAGGAGCAAAATCAACTCTAAGGAGCGAAATGGGGTAGAGAGCATGCTGCCCCACGAAAGGCAAGCAAATCTATGGAACATTGGCTTATATCTGTCAAATAGCCTTAAAATAAATAAATAAATTAAAAAATCTTTGGTCACTCAGTCCAAAAAAAATGAGGATTAACATTTGTTGAAAGGCTGACATATACCGATCAGCCATAACGTTAAAACCACTGACCGGTGAAGTGAATAACACTGATTATCTTGTTCAGTGGGTGGGATATATTAGGCAGCAAGTGAACAGTCAGTTCTTGAAGTTGATGTGTTGGAAGCAGGAGCTATGGGCAAGCGTAAGGATCTGAGCGACTTTGACATGCGCCAAATTGTGATGGTTAGACGACTGGGTCAGATCATCTCCAAAATGGCAGGTCTTGTGGGGTGTTCCCGGTATGCAGTGGTTAGTACCTACCAAAAGTGGTGCAAGGAAGGACAACTGGTGAACCAGCGACAGGGTCAAGGGCACCCAAGGCTGCATGTGGGGAGTGAAAGCTATCCCCTCTGGTCTCATCCCTGGACATTCAGAGCTATTAATTGTTTAAACACTCGATCTAACATGGCAACAAGAACCACCTCTCCAATATTTTTGATCACTTGAATAATGGGTGGGTTCAAACAAAAGGTGCCATGTTCTAAGTTGTTTAACACATCTACATGTACATGTCAGGAAATGAAAGCTGAAAATCTGATCTATCTTCTCATATACATCTTTTGATCTCAAACCCAAATGGCTTCAGTATATAGCAAAAACAAAGAATTGGCCTTGCCGTTCCTATACTTTTGGAGGGGACTGTATATGATGAGGCTCTGCCCCTATAGACGAGCCACCACTGTATAGTATACATATGTATATACAAACCCCATTTCCGGAAAAGTTGGGATATTTTCTAAAATGCAAAAAAACAAGAATCTGTGATTTGTTAATTCTCTCGAACATTTATTTAACTCACAAAAGTACAAAGAAAAGATTTCCAATGTTTTCACTGACTGGCTTAAATGTATTTTGTAAATATAAACAAATTTAGAATTTGATATCTGCAACACACTCAAAAAAAAAGTTGGGACAGAGGCATGTTTACCACTGTGTTACAACGCCTTTCCTTTTAATTACACTTTTTAATCGTTTGGGAACTGAGGATATTAATTGTTGTAGTTTTGCAAGTGGAATTTTTACCCATTCTTGCTTGATACAAGACTTCAGCTGATCAACAGTCCATGGTCGCTGTTGTCTGATTCTCCTCTTCATGATGCACCATACATTTTCAATTGGAGACAGATCTGGACTACTGAGAGGCCAGTCAAGCACATGCACTCTGTGTCTACGAAGCCACGCTGTTATAGCACATGCAGAGTGAGGCCTGGCATTGTCTTGCTGAAATAACCATGGACTTCCTGGGAAAAGATGTCACCTTGATGGTAGCATATGTCCCTCTAAAATACCAATATATGACTCTGCGTCAATGGTACCTTCACACTTATGCAATGTGACAGATGTTGGCTTTTGCACTGTTTGCTGATAACAGTCTGGATGATCCATTTTGTCTTTGGCACGGAGAACTCAACGTCTGTTTTTTCCCAAAAATAAGCTGAAAGCCGGACTCACCTGACCACAGCACACGTTTCCACTGTCTTTCGTTCCATCTGAGATGAGCTCGGGCCCAGAGAACTCGGCGCGTTTCTGCATAGAATTGATGTATGGCTTTCTCCTTGTGTAATAGAGTTTCAGGTTGCATTTCTTAATGCAGCGGCACACTGTGTTAAGTGACAACGGATTTCTGAAGTAATCCCAAGCCCATGTGGCTATATTTATCACAGTAGCATGATGGTTTCTCATGCAGTGCTGTCTGAAGGCTGGAAGGTCACACACATTCAACAGTGGTTTCTGGTCTTGCCCTAAACGGACAGGGATTTCTCTGGATTCCCTGAATCTTTTCACAATATTATGTACCGTAGATGCCAAAAGACCTAAAGTCTTTGCAATCTTGCATTGAGTAATTTTTTTTTTAACTGATTGACAATCTTCTCATGAAGTTTGGCACAAAGTGGTGGCACAAAGCAGAAATGGGGTTTGTATTTCATATACTATTCTGATAATACTCTTATTGTTATTTTCATACCATAATTGTCTAATCATAATAAAAAGATTAAGACAATTATATCATATCTTGATATGAAAATGTAATACTTGTACATACCAAGCAAGTGTTTAAAAATTCTGAATGACAATGATATGATAACAGACTAGAAATTATCACAGTCTGTATACACAGCATTCTTAATAAAGAAGCAGTAAGCTGCACATTATATTCAGATTCACGGCCACAAAAACGGCCACAAAATTGTGATTAACAGCAGTGAAAGTGAACAAATATCTGTCAAAATAAGCTTAATGAGAATGTGAAAGAGTGATAGAGGAGAAACAGCTGGGGTTAGTGCTATATGAGAGAAGTTGATATGAAGGAGATGATGTGAAGGAGAAAGATAGGGAGAAAAAAGACAGAGAGAGAGAGAGACAGAGAGAGAGAGAGAGAAAGTGTGAGTGTGGGTGTGAAATGCGGTGACAGTGAGTGAGAGTGTCTGTGAAATTAAAGAGCTGCTCTGACGGCAGATGTAGGCCAGCAGGCGAGATGTGGTGTTGAATAATGCTCTCCTAATGAAGAAACCTAACATGATCTCCATCTATCACATTCGATACAACCAAAAGTCCATGTTTCTGAATGATTGTTTCTGAATTTAGCTTTTCTTGGTGCCCATTCCTGTAAGTTAAGGTAAAAAATGTGGAGTGTGAAAGCCAGTGTATGATAACAATGTAAGACAGGATTCCTTCCAATCTTTATCAAAATATACAACCTTCAGTGCTATAAAATGTATTTATAACAACCAGCCACACTGCAGTAAATCACTGAATAACTCTGTCCTTCCAGTCACATTAACTAAAGAAACAAAGTGTACAGACATTGTGGCAGAAACTTTGATTCTCATGTCACCAAATTACATGAGGCTTTTTGTTACACACCACAATATTATGTTTTCTTGTCCCCATGCCTTATTCTGTGTGTGTGTGTGTGTGTGTGTGTATGGGTGTGTGCGTATATCCAGCACCTGCCAGAGGCTGCAGAAATAGCTCTCCTGAGGGGTGGACAAAAGAAATGCCATCCTGTCCATCTGCTGTGAGGTCATCAGCATGGGACACATCACCACCTTAACAGAAGAGTGAAGCATGAAAGCACTTTGAAAACAAGGCCATCTTACCATAAACATGCATTTCAAAGCCTTTTTTTGATATGCATTCTTTCTTTTTGCTTTGAGATACGTAGCATTCAGATGTATGGAAAGTGTTGGCATATACTAACGAGTCATATAATGGCTGATGACATAAAACAAAGACGTCACGGTATTCTTAGCTGGCTTAAAACAAACAAAGATACAAAACATATCTGTAACCAATGCAATGTACTTTTGAGAAAATAAGTTCATCCGAGGTGTGACAATCACATACCTAAATTCTGTATCAATATTATATTTCACGTCACATTCATGCAACAAGCATTTTTAATTTGCTTCATTATATTTTCTCTAAAATTGCACTTCAGAGACCACCATTGGTTTCATTTGATTTGAGTTTTTTTTGTCCTGTTAGTTAAGCACAGTGTTGTTTCATGAGCTGAAAGCTTTGATACAATTCTTATATTAATCACTCTGATTACTCTGATTGCTCACACCCTGTAGCATTAATCATTAAACATCATTTGTATCAAGTATCATTTGTTTGTCTCTGATACATGGATAATGCTAATTTCTACCAATGTGGCTATGGGATTTTCAGGTCTTTTTTTGTAAGAAATAGCTTATTCTGTACACATCTGTCTTTTCATTAAAGCCACTTAGTAGTCAACTGGGATGTCAGCCATATTACCGCCTTTCACACTGCCCACTTTTTCTGACATGAGAGTCTTTATTTAAAGAACTTCATTTAAACATTGTCTTCATTACTAAACTTGCATTTCCTCATTAGTCCTACGCTTTTTACCAGCTCTGTGGCTGACCTTTTCCACCACTTCACAGCGGCTTTTAAACCACAATCTGTGCTTCATGCAGAGCATTTTGTAGGTGGTCCTAACAAATGGCCATATTAGAAAACGAATGCAAAAATGTTATGTTGCTACACCTTCTAAAAGGCAAAAGATGTCTTTTAGAGTCCAGAAAATACAGTAACCACAATATTTTTGTGCATATATTTACCATGTAAAGGACTTTACACAGGCAGTTATACATACATCACATGTCAGATACAAAATATGTCAGTGTGCAAATAAATGTGTGATAGTGAGTGTGTGTCTAAGTCAATACACTAACCTCTGTATCCTCCACCACCTCCTCCAGCAGTACAGGATCCTCCTCCTCCTCCAAACCCTCCGAAGGTCGCCCAGCCAAGTTTAGACAGGGCCTGGGGGCAAGGTGAGCCACCTTCTGCCCCTTCAAACAGAGATTTTCCTGCCCACAGGTGAGTTGTGGTGTCTTTCCAACCACCTCCCCCTCCTTTAGAAACACACACACACGCATACACACAGGCAAAACCATTTCACTGAATGACTACCTTTGTAAACCACTTGACAAGTCAGTTATTGAATTCAGTTGATGTTGCAGTAACTGTCCAACAAAGTCTCTCAAATTCCCTCTCTCAAAATATAATATAAGGGAATGTGCCTAAAAACATTCCTAAAAACGTCAGACTGATGGATTGCTCATCATGCCGCAGATCTCAAACTGTAATTTGGGAATTTCATATAATTAAAAGCATCTTCTAGGAACCCACAGGAAATGGAAACAAAAATTGCTTTAAAATATTAAATATTTTTCAACAGCACAGACAAAACAGCTCTCCTTCTGACACATCTGTGAAACGGCACACATAACGAGATTGCAGAAAAGTGTTCCAAATTTAAGGTGTGATTATTTTTAGTAAGCTTCTAAAACTCCTGGCAATTCACTGGTCATTTCAGCGAGTTTGAAGTGAAGTAACTATTGATTTTCTGCTGCTAAGTGCTAATTAGAAACATTCAGCCTGTCTAGCAGGTAAAGAATTAGATGAAGACCTGCTGCGCCAGTTCTGCCGTTGACCCCAGAGGCCTCTGTGTCGTTCTCATACTGTTCCAGAGGGATCTGGTCCAAAGTGCTCTCAGGGTCCTCCAGATACGCCTTTCCTCCTCCACCTGCTGCTATCAGCAGAGGCACCAGCTCCCCGTTCTCCATCTGCACCAGAACATCCCCCCACCCCCAAAAAAAGAGTTGCTTTTCATCAAAGAACAACGTAAGCCACTGTTATCATCCCAGACCTTCCCCCACTTCCATCTGCGGCCCAGTTCTGATGACTTCAAATGCTTTCAACATGTCCCAAGAATGCTGTAGACATGCATATTACGTTAAAGACTGCTATCCACATGGTTTCCTTTAGGCACTGTCACCCCTCTAAAGGGATGTGCTCATGATGGGAGAGAGGAGAGTGGAAGGAACAAAGTAGTAAAGCTTACGTGGAAAATGAATGTGGCGCCCCCACCACCGCCTCCACCCCCGGCCCATTCTGTAGCAGATCCGTCACCTTCAAACCTGTCTTCAATCACAGATGACTCACCTAGACAGATCTTGTGAGTCAGAGGGTTCCTCTGTAGGAAGAAATACAAACGGCGAGGAAGAGAGGTGAGAGTTGAGAGATGACATTGTCAAGGACAATCCAAATTTGTACCAATATGGCATATAATGTAAGGAGCGTGAGACACTACATTTAGTTTTATATGATAAATATTCTCCACTTTAAACAACCGCGTTGCCATTTCAACCAACTGAGACCTTGAAACAGAGTAGTACAGTGTCTGGATTATATTTTTGCTGCTACGCCTGCTATAGTTTTGCAGCTATGCTCACCCCTGGGCAAGCGTCTTCCCCCTGGTGACCAATCAGGAGGTACAGGATGTCTCCTTTCTCCAGCGTGAAAATGGCTGAAATGATGACACCATGCGAGCGTTTGTTATGGTTTTTTGCCCCTTTGCCACCTGCAGCTCCATATGCTGAGATCCTGAGAAGGAGGTAGCCACAGTGTTTACAAACTAGGGCAAAATTTTCACATTCACATTTTTAGCATTCAAATAAATATTCAAATAAATTGTGTGATGAGCCCACAATGAATAGTGTCTATGCTATATTGTCCTCACTTTAGATTTAAATTAAACCATGGTGGGTACAGCAGATTGCATTGGCATCTCACAGTTCCAGGGTTCGATCCTGAGCTCAGCCTTGTGTGCTTGTGTGGAATTGTAAAGAGTGATCATTTGAGTTTCCATAGTAAGTATTATTATTATTATTATTATTAATATCTCATTTGGGGAGTTGTACTGTGATGGCTTGGGACTGTGATTGCTGTGAGCAGTTTTGAGCTCAGGTCTCTATCAGTGGACAGTGGATCGGTTCAACAACCCAGACTTCATGTGAAATCTGTAATGAATTTACTGGTTGCACAATTGCACTATTTGTCCATGTAGTACACAGTTATAGAAGGGATTTATTTATAATTGCACTATCCATTATCACCCAGATGAGGAAACGTTCCCTTTTGAGTCTGGTTCCTCTCAAGGTTTCTTCCTCATATCGTCTCAGGGAGTTTTTCCTTGCCACTGTCACCTCTGGCTTGCTTATTAGGGATGAATTCACACATTTACAATTTATTTTGATTTAATTTTATTTGAATGTATTTATTTCTGTAAAGCTGCTTTGTGACAATGTCCATTGTTATACAAATAAAATTGAATTGAATTGAATTATATTGAATTATTATTATTATTATTATTATTATTATTATTATTATTATTCAAGAGCAGTAGAAATAAACAACCCAGTATTCATGGTAAAATTAACCCAGCATTGCATAAACCCAGAATGTTTAGAATGTTGGAGTCTAGCAACTCTTTACAAATATAAAGACAAAGTTGTAAAATGCATCTTGTTTGGGAATACAGATTTAAAAATCTTGTCAGAATCTCTGCTATTCTCTCCTTAAATCCTACGCTCATGTCTGCTACATCTATAATTCAGCAATATCTACAGGCAGAAAAAAACAACAAGCAGTAAAGCCTTTACCATCTTGAGAGACATTTGTGATTAACTTCAGCTGTGGCTTACGGCACTTAAGAGTAACCATGTAACCCATCTTTAAATGCCTTGACTAATGAATGGGTAAGGGGAAATCAGCTGTATCAGTCACTTGCCAATGTTTCAAATGACAACACTCTAGCTTTAATGGGGGCTCAACTCACAGTCTTTAAACCTCAATGGCTAATGATTAAGAGCAAAGAACCAGCCATCTGTCTTTCTATCCAGCTAGTTTCTTGCTCTTCTCCTGCCTCTCTGGCATGTCTTAGTAGCCAGGGCTCCTTTAATGAGCTCCCATCCCTAGCCAGGCAATTATAGCAAATCAGTTCAAAGGCTTCTGAGTGTAGAAACCAGCTTAAATAAAGAGCAAAAACAGATTCATCTATGCCCTACAGTCTGTGAGTCTTGTCTAGTACTTGGCATGTGTGTGTGTGTGTTTAAAAGTAAGAAACAGAAAAAAGTGTGAATAGGGAAAAGGGGCTTGGCTCTGTATGGTACTTTGACACTTCCTAAGAAAACCTATTTACTGTGACAACTCCTCTTGATATCACAGTAAGCACTCACTGACTATATGGCATGTAGATGAGGGAGTAACATAAGGCGCTAAAAAAAGACAGTCTAGAAGTGTGTATTAGGACCAGGATGTCGTGGGACCCAAAGAAAAGTCATTGGAACGAGCAGCTTTTGCTCTCACGTTGGCAAGAGTGGGTGGTCAGGTATGTAGCTCATAGGACGATAAGAGGCCACATTGATTAACACTGGAGAGCACTGGGAGAGGTTTGATGTTTGCCCTTCATTTATCTTCAAGTAACTGCTTTATCCTGGTCAGAGTCACTGTGGTTTACTCATTTTTAAGGCTTCAAAATTAATCAAATTGCAAGCGTGATTCTGATCCGGTTACATAACTGCGAAACGCTGCAATTTAAATGACTTAATATATACATACATGTGTGAAAGTGACAACCTATTCTCTACTTTGTGTGTATTTTACTCATGCTCCATGCACATGTAAGGCTTCAGTATCTGTTTATGTGTGTGGTGCATGATCACATGACTATCAAGTGTGAACCAGTTTGAAGTGTTAACTAGCTGGCTATTATGACATGATTGCGAAGGGATAAACGCTGAATTGGTGCAAAAAATAAAATGCAACATCTGTTGTTTGGATTTCAGTTAACTGACGTTGATCAAAAAGAGGTAATTAGTAAAATATGCAAATTCCAAGTTTCCATGTCACATAGCAACACAACTAATTTGTTCCAATATCTGAAACAGCACCAACAACAATATGATGAACGTATAATGGCCACAACAATAACTGTAGGAATGGGCAGGATTTCTCAAATTTTCTGTGGAAGTGGGTGGGATTGGTCAGAATTCCTCTGGATCCACGCAGGAGTGGGGTTACAAAACACCTCTACTTCAGTGTATGAATCATTGTTTTGTATCTGATAGTAATCAAGGTGATTGCTGATTTGTGGTATGTCTTTGACATTCAAATGAAGAGATGAAGAGCCCATTAAATATATTCATTTGTTCAAACAGGCAAAGTTAAACTGAATGGGATATTTGATTTATCTTCACGTGAAAATATGTTCAAAAATGAAGACAATCTTTGCAATTACGTCTTCTGAAGTTTTTTCACAGCAGCCTTTAAGGGACTTTGATGAACACTTACTTGTATCTGTTGGTAGCAGGCACCTTCCACATCTGAACACCTCTGAGAGGGCCTTCTTTTCCCACCAGCACACTAACGTTGGTGTTGCGATAGGCACTATCACACTGCGCTTGAGTAGGGCCCCGAGGTCCACTGGCCCCACATGAGGTGAACCACCATGTCATCTGAGACACCTCTGAAAAAGCAACATTAACTGTCTCCTTCTTTATGGTTCACTTGTGCTTCATTTATCTATACTGTAGCAAGCTCATGGCTCAATAAGTGGATTTAAGAATCTGAAACAACCAAAGACAATTAATATCCTATGAATTTGTCATACAATCAGAGTAAAACACTGTACCTGAGGCAGAAGGCTCAGGAAGAGGACTTGGGAAGTCTAACTGGCTGATGGAGTCCAAATCATTTTGACGGCCAAGAAGCAGAGCTTTTAGATCTGATTAGATCAGAGAGACAGTGAAAGACTCAACACAACAAAAGATAGGTTGTAGCATTTGGTTCAAACTCTTCAAACTTTCAAGACCCCAAATTTTCCGTTATCACAAATAATGCACCATCACAAAAGCGTAAAAAGGGCTTTCTGAAGTGCATGGGCTAGAAGATAAACTATTAAATTATATAAAAGATAGGAGATAATGGAGAAGAGGTTATTAAAGAATAGAAAGTTCTGAAGATAGATGAACGGATGACAAAAAGAATGCAGAAGAGGGCTGTGATTTAGGTGGCATTATTTAAACATAATTCAGATAATTTAGGAATTTCACATAAGCTCTATTCATTTTACGAGAAGCAAGAATTTGCAGATGAACACAAGCAGAGATTATTATTGAGTAATTACTTTTACACAGCTTTATATACACTCACGGTTCACTTTATTAGGAACACCTGTACACCTGCATTCATGCAGTTATGTAATTAGCCAATCATGTGGCAGCAGCACAATGCAAAAAAAATCATGGAGATACAGGTCAAGCGCTTCAGTTAATGTCTCTAGAGTTTACACAATGGTGTGAAAAACAAAAAAACACTGAGTGAGCGACAGGTGGAAACACCTTGTTGATAAGAGAGGTCAGAGGAAAATGGCCAGATTGGTTCGAGCTGCCAGGAAGGATATACTCACTCAAATAATCACTCTTTACAATCGTGGTGAGCAGAAAAGCATCTCAGCATGCACAACACATCGAACCCTGAGGTGGATGGGCTACAACAGCAGAAGACCACATCAGGTCTCACTCCTGTCAGCCAAGAACAAGAATCTGAGGCTATCATGGGCACAGACTCACCGAAACTGGATAGTTGAAGATAAGAAAAATCACCTGTTCTCTTTCCAGTCTTCAACTGTCCAGTTTGGGTGAGTCTGTGCCCATGACAGCCTCAGGTTCTTGTTCTTGGCTGACAGGTGTGAGACCTGATGTGGTCTTCTGCTGTTGTAGCCCATCCACCTCATGCTTTGATGTGTTGTGTGTTCCGAGATGCTTTTCTGCTCACCGTGGTTGTAAAGAGCGCTTATTTGAGTTACTACAGACTTCCTGTCAGCTCAGACCAGTTTGGTCATTCTCCTGTGTTTCAGCATGCAGACCCTCCGCTCACAGGACGTTTTTTTGTTTTTCACACCATTCTGTGTAAACTCTGGAGACTGTTCTGTGGGAAAATCCCAGGAGATCAGCAGTTTATAAAATATTCAAACCAGCCTGATGTTTGATGTGAACATTAACTGAAGCTCTTGACCTGTATCGGCATGATTTTTTTTGCATTGTGCTGCTGCCACATGATTGACTGATTAGATAACTGCATGAATTTGCAGTTGTACAGGTGTTCCTAATAAAATGGACTGTGAGTGTTCATCAGTACTGGTCAGAAACAAATTACGCACATAATGGACAAATACAGCAATGCGTAGGATTACATTCTGTTCTTCCTTGGCTGAGCATAACTACCTAATGCACAAACAGCACTTTGCTCTTGGCAGGGGTATAACAGTGATGTAGCATGTGTGTGGGTGGACAAAAGGTCACCTGTGTCAAAACATGTTGCACTTAAAGAAATATCATCCAGCGCAATGTCAGCTTCTGAGTCAGCAGCCCACAGGGCTTGCACTTTCAGATGGAACCTACAGTCAAAACAAATAAAGCCGAAGGATTAAAACCAAAGCCAAGTGTTTAATGTTCAGCTATACTGAGGTGTTTCTGCACAGAATTCAGTTCAAAATGTGTGCAAAGTAGTAAATTAATTTAATATCTTTCAGTGTTTGCCAAACAAAAATCAACATTTCCTTCACCCATTTCGGAGGTCAGTGATCTGTAGAGTGACATCTTGCCAGTTGTCCTTCCAATGTCCAGCCCTCTCCCACACTAAAGGGGTCACTGAAGTACCATTCTCTACCACCGAGAGACGCACTGTGCCATTAAAATCCCCATACAAATACAGGGAGAAGTGCAACTACACACAGAACACATTAAAAATGGATCAACAATAGAGAAGGACAAAAGAAAAACAGAGCATACCCAGGATGCACCATCAGAAAAACACAATTTAGAGTAATGACCTCAGACTTGTCAAACATAGCCATTAGTGTCCTGAAATATGAGTGAATACCCAGCATAGCTTTCAACCATAAAAAAGCTGAAAGAGCCACACAGGTATTAGATGTGTATCTAAAAGCTGACCCTTGTGTACAAATCACGAATTTAATTTAAAGGAAAACTGCAAAACTGGTCTAAAAGGCACTTTAAATGCATCACATTGGAAGCCTAGAATAAGTTAAAATTCATTCCTACTGGTGAGAAAGCTAGCCATTCAGAATTTTCACCTGACAATCTTGCCTAGACAGAGTCACAGGAAGAGCTGGGCTGTAAATTGATGCTTCATTTCCATTAGCATTGCCTCTGACCTTCAGGAACAGGAAGTGTCCTAATGGGAGAACAGAAGAGTGCAGGCAAGAAATGGGAAGTTATATAAAGGTTGTATATATATGTATGAATTGCACACTTGTATTACATGTAAACCCTGGAAGGTTTTAATATATACTGTATCTCTAAAACAGAGAACTGAGTATAAACTTGAATTTGAACAGTCCTAAGGACCACCCTCTAGTTTTATGCGATATATGAATAGTAGCTTTTATTATTGCACGTAAAAAAATTAAATAAAATGAAACAGCATTTACACAACACATGTTAAAAAGCATTTAAAAGTGCAAAATCTACTGGATGAAACTGTAGTGCAAAACAATATTATACAACAGTTAGTTCCAGTCCACTAATCTGATTGGCTGAGTGGCATTCCAAGTGTGCCTATATTTCCTATAACCGCACTGGGACGTGTCTCTGTGTGTGTCATTCCCCTTCCTAGTTTGAAACCATTACTACAGTAGTGATAGTGACATCCTCAGCATACATGGCAAATGATACTTTTTTCAGGAATACAAAGTTTGACTTAAAATATGAATGCTCATCAGAAGAAGATGAAAAAGAAGAAGAGAAGCCAAATTTCACCCAGCAGGCTAATGCCGATATTCAGTATAACCGCACACTTGCTCATGCTATATTGCTTAATTGTAGTCTTGGTCTAGAAGACTTACTGTTTTTCCTGTTCTCTGTTAGGTTTCTGATAGCTTAACTAAAGTAGCCAGTATTTTTTACTGTTGCTAGTATTATGTTACCTAACATGTTAGCTAACCACAACCTACATCAAATTATGTGTTGATTTTTTTTTTTTTTTGAAGCAGCTGCCAGTGTAAGCGGGATTAAATACTAATAACCAGCATACACTTTTAGCGTTTTTCCACAGCTTGGCTTAGATAATTACCCATAAAGGTACACGTTGCTTTTTCAACTGCCATGCAGTACTTAAGTATTCGTGCTGAATTTAGTTGCCATTTTTCCCAAGACACCATGAGAGCTCAAAATAGGACAGACCACCACACATCCTGACTAATGTTTCTGGCTGGTATCACTTCTTTAACAGCAAAAAAAAAAAAAAAAGTTCAGTAGTAAGCTACTGTAGTAGTCTGCCCCACGTTTCTCACTTTTTTTCCCCCAAAAGTCCTTTTTCTAGAGGATTCAAGAAACCAGCAATTTAATCTTGTAAATTGATTTTTATTTATTTAATCTATTTATCCACAGTAACTTTCTCTGATTGCTATGTAGCTTGAGCTTACATTTCTTCCCCTAATCCAAGTAAAATCCCCCATCTTCTATTTGAAGCAAATCTCCAATGGCATCCTATTTACTTTTTTTGCACCCTATAGAGGATATAACAGAATGGAGCTGAACGTCTAATGTAGTGCTCTCAAGAACAGTGTAGAAAGACATATGAGATTCAATACCAGATCTGCTTGTACATGTTTTTTAAGTCATTTGGTATGGTTGGCACTCAAACTCCTCAGTATCTTCACTAAATACAATCAGGTCTATAAGTATTTGGACAGTGACACAATTTTCATAATTTTGCCTCTGTACACCACCACAATGGATTTGAAATGAAGCAATCAAGATGTGATTGAAGTGTAGACTTTCAGCTGTAATTCAAGGGGTTTAACAGAAATATTGTATAGGAATTACAGCCATTTTTTACATAGTACCTCCATTTTCACAGGCTCAAAAGTTATTGGACAATTGACTGATAAGCAGTTTAATGGTCAGATGTGGCCTGTTTCCTCTGTATTTCATGACAAATTAACGAGATAAAAAGTCTGGAGTTGATTCCAAGCGTTGAATTTGCATTTGGTAGCTGTTCATGGGACCTCTCACTATGCGATCCAAAGAGGTGTCGATGCAAGTGAAAGAGGCCATCATCAAAACAGACCTATCAGAAAGATAGCAGAAACTTTAGGAGTGGCCAAATCAACAATTTGGTAGATTCTTAAAAAAGAAGGAATGTACTGGTGAGCACAGCAACACCAAAGGGCCTGGAAGACCATGGAAGACAACTAAAGTGGATGATTGCAGAATTCTTTCCTTGGTGAAGAAAAACCCCTTCACAACATCAACATCAAGAGCTTGGAAATGGAATGTTCTTAAATGGCTGAGTCAGTCACCTGACCTCAACCCAATTGAGCATGCTTTTCATTTACTAAAGACAAAACTGAAGGCAGAAAGACCCACAAACAAGCGGCAACTGAAGGTGGCTGAAGTAAAGGCCTGGCAAAGCATCTCAAGGGAGGAAACTCAGCATTTAGAGATGTCCATGGGTTCCAGACTTTAGGCAGTCACTGACTGCAAAGGATTTAAATCCAAGCATTAAAAATAATCATAATACTTATAATTATGTTAGATTGTCCAATTATACTTGATCCTGTGAAAATGAAGGTACTATGTAATTGTAAATGGTTAATGCAATATTTTTGTTAAACCTCTTGAATTAAAGCTGAAAGTCTACACTTCAATCACATCTTGATTGCTTCATTTCAAATCCATTGTGGTGGTGTACAGAGGCAAAATTATGAAAATATATACTTATGGATCTGACTGTATTAAACTAATGGCACACATGACTATGTTTGTTTGGGAGCATGGACAGCCATTAAGTAACACTGTCCTCATCTAAACATTACAGTATTCACATGTTGCCACTATTTCAAATTTCATTTGAAATTTAAGTAGTATTTCTCTAATCGTGTCTTACTTACTTTCATGGGTAAAGTTATTTGATAAGAAGGTGACACATCCTTTGCCAGGATATGGATAGTCTTGAGTTTATATTTGTTACCAAACCATGCTAGTAAGATGGTCAGGGAGTGGCGACTGTTTCTGCTATATCCCATGCATGGATTTAGCTAGGTAGCAAATTTTTTACAAGCTGAATTATTGGTCTTTGGTAATACAAAATGAATTTATCTTTTAAATAAAGGTAAAAAAAAAAACTTGATTATTTAATGCATTTTATTAAGATTGAGTGCTCACTGCTTTGCAAAAGAGAAGTACATTGTTTTGAAAAATGAATTAATATAAATTTAAAACAAATATCATGGTCTCCATCTTCAAATGACCTAACACCATCATGTCTTTTTTTAAATAAGCTATACCAAACTTTTTCTGGGTTATTTGACACAAGTGGTCCAAATCAGGGTTGGTAAAGTGTTGGTAATATTTTAGTAGCGGTAAAGAACATATAAACCCAGATTATTTATCAGCTTTATCAATTAATTGTTTAAAATGTGTTAATTGTGTCTGCAAGTACTCATCTTCATGTTTTAACTGCCCATTTATACATTAAAAAGTTTTTTAATGTATAAGGGGGAAGTTTTGCATGACTTTTGCAGAATGACTCACCTACTACTTTTTAAAGCATTCTTAAAATATAGGTCATGAGGACTAAACTACCTTAGAGTTATAACAGCTGAAATGTCAAAACCATTTCCAGATTTCTCAAAACCACAGAGAACCATATAACTCTAAGATTATAATTAGATAATTGGAAAGAATGTACAAATTTCTGTTCATCTATCACACACCAGAAAGCCAAGTGTTGACCTGTTTCCATTCCAAGGATGCACAGCACTAACCTGGAATTACACAGCTGGATACCAGTCACCCATAAACTAAACAGCTGTGCTCATTTAGCCTGACAACATAAAGATGAAATACGTCCTATTAAAGCTCTCCCAGCCTTCTCTTAAAACACTACGACTATGTCCAAAGAATATTTCAATAAGTGAGAATTCTGTTTGGTATCGGCACAGCATGCAAGTAAAATTTGCCCTTAGTTATTTTGGAAAGCACAATGCATTTGTGGGGAAAGTCCCATCGGTGGCATTTATGACTGAAAATACATCTTTCCACTTTACATGTAATCTGAGAAATGCAGACAGCTTGTACCTCATGCGGCTATCTTTTGTGGCCTTCTGTCACCTTCTATGCAAGCAGGAAAAACAGCATCCCAAAAGAGCAATTCTTTACACACACCTGTCTTCCAAGAGTTGAGAGATTGTGATATTATGTATATAATATTGTGACAGAAGTGATTTTTTTTACTCATGACAAAGTCAAGTGCAGTTTTGTCTTTAGTAGCCTTTTGAGCCAGGTTAAGCTGATTGCAATTATTGGTGTTCTTAACCACTTATCCTTTTTGAAATAAAAGAGATTAACATTTTGACATTAACTACATTTATAGGCTAGTGAAATGGGACATTGTCATGGTTATGCCGAAATCAATGCTGAACTACATTACCCATCAGACCATGTCACATGTCCCACTGATCACTCTCACTTGTTTTGTGTTACCCCTAATAAGCACTCCTACTTAAGTTCTGGTTTC
>CM040463.1:18719594-18754396 GCA_022758105.1 Pangasianodon gigas
TATATACAAAAAATATTGTAACCCCCAACTGATGTCTGCATTGAGGTTACATATTCACCTTGAGTATTTTGGAGTGTTGTTCCTAATAGGTCAGTACTTCTGGATAGTTGTTCTCCACTGGCCAGGTTCCAAGAAGTCTGTGTATCAGAGACTGTCCACCCACAGGAGCCTAACTCAAATGAACAGTATGACCCTGATGGCAATGTATCTGTGAATACAAGTAAAAGTAAAAGTATATTTTTCAGAATATGACATACAGTAATCATTCATGCAATCAAAGAGATTTACTGTCAATTTCCAGGAACCAAATATTTAAAAAAAATACGTTTTGCTCTAGAGATATAGGGCTGCTGAACTGTTGACGTCACTGATGATGTGGTCTCACTGTATAGACATGGCCATACCCCTACTTTAACCATAACAGCATGGAGGAGTAATGAACTCTAATGTCCCATGAGTCATTAGTCTAGCATTGCTACTTCAGTAGGCAAGTTGCGAATAGACATCTTTACTCTGAGTCAGTCGATATGCCAACCTCTGCTGTTGAAAGGTGTGCAAAAGCAAAGGGAGACTGCATACTGCTAAAAGACTTTGAAAGACATAAAAAGTGATTAGCTATGATCATTAACCTGAAATTTACCAAAAGCACATTGTATACACCATCCCCTCCATAAAGTCTGTAGTAACTTACACTCACCTCCTGCAATATGACACTGAAAGACAGGATGCAATTTCTAGCTTAGAAGGGATGAACTTGGGGGAACTACAGAATGTTCTTATATCTCACTGTTGATCCTTAGGAGCTGAGCTCCCCCTCAGAGGGGCAGACAAATTAATTTTTCCCCCCACTGACTAAATGTATAAGAATTGTTTCCTGTCTACATTGTTTAAAAGAGCGTTATTGGTAATAAAGGAATTATTTTTAATAGCTGTAGTATTAAATGGTATTTGGCATGGTATTTTCCAGTACCACTATTAAAAATGAGCAAGAAGGACTGTTCCTTTTTAATCAAAAATCTAATCAAAAAACCACTTGAGTGATTTCTCCATTCCATTGTAATCTTTCTTGCTGGGATTACTCTCTCTAAATCTCTAAAAGAAATTTTCAGTCATCAAAATTTAAAACGAAGAAATCACCATTAAAATTATTCAAATGACCAAACCTGACCCAGGTATATCATAGATATAGTAAATTAATGCTGATTACTAATTCTGCCTAGCAAAGGTGAATGCTTCTTGGAATACTGCAATCAGATAAACACATGCAAGTTAAAGAAGTTAAACAGTCGGAAAGAAAATAAGCAACAGATGCACATGACAGACCACTATGGAGACCAACTAAAACACACCTAAACAGTTAAGCTAATTCCCTATATGGATATGGGGTAAAAAAAATAAATAAAATAAATTTAAAAAAAAAACTGTCCAAGCCTGAACAGGACAAATTGGGGTAATTAGTTATTGCTTGAACATTCCACTCATCTGACTGCACACCCTGTTGGCAGAGAATGCATCGTAGGAAGCATATGTGGATTTTTGAAACTTGCATTTCAATGTGAGCATATCTTGGATGTAATATGTTCTGCCTCAGAGGGAGAGTAAATCAGATTTTCATCACTATAAACATTAACCCAACAATTTTGCATATTTCTGGGGACTTCCTTGACAAAATACCAAAGGAGCATTGACAAGACCCAAAGTATTTTTGAATGCTGTCCCCTATGTGTCCTTTCACATGAATGCAGAGAAACATTGTGAAAATCTAATCCTCCCACTTTACGACCCCAGCCACATGAGTTTAAGGCAGTGATATTAGGTGAACCTTAATTCACAGGTGTGACTACCCAGACAACAGATTAATTAAGGAGGCCCATGGCTGATAGGCAGGTAGTTTAAACATGGGTTTAAGCAGGAGTTTCAACTTGGATAACATAACAAGGAAGAGGTAGACAGATTGAGTGGCACCAAGGGTTCCAGGCAGTCAATTCCCCTTCACTCCATGAGAGACCCTAGTCAGGGGAAACTCATAGTAACTATCAGAATTGTGGACTGAGTAATAAGCAGAAATATGCATTTGAAAGTTAAAAACGTGCAGAGGTGCAATGTGCTCGCCCATTAATTCCTGGAACATAAAGGGCAAAAATCCAGAACCCTAATGCTCTGCAGCAGGAAACTAACAAGATATATCAATGGTAGGCTAGATGCCAGTCTGTTAAGTTTCCTGCCACTCCAGAGTCAATCAGTGCTGAGAGACAAACACCATCCGAGTGCAAGGATATACCAATAGACATGGTGATCTATTTAAAAATAAATCCATGAAAGGAGCTGTAGGCTTAGTATGTACCAGGCAGTTCAGACGAATTTGAAGTCCCTCTTTCACTTGGCACCACTTTTCCTCAGGCAATAACCTAAAATAAACCAATTGCCATGGTATCTACATCAGGGGTGTAGAAAGTGGGGAAATCAGGGATACTTCATAGTTGTACATCATAGGAGTGACCCCCCCCCCCCCCCTTCCCCCAGTATAATACCTTATATGTCCTGTAACAATTAAACAGATTTGACAACTGCTTTTGAAAATGACAATGGCCAAATTTGGAATAAAAGCTTAATGTTACAAAGGCTATGGTGTTTCCTGACAGATCTTACTGTGAGAGTGTGCCACATTAACAGTTCAAAACAAAAGTCATCCATGGCCAGGAGGTCAAGAGATTGTAATAGGCCTTGCTCTCTGAGAACAACAGGCATCTCTCTCTCTCCCGTGTAATTGGCCTTGCTCTCTGAAAGAATTGGCATCTCTCTCGCTCTCCCATGTCAACTTGGCAACACTAGCAAACCTGCAACTCATGCATATAGAAGAGGGATGTTCGTGATCTCCTGCAAATGCATTCAGCTGCCCTATGATGTTGCATGAACAGAAAAGATTCTGTGGCTTCACAGAGTAGGCATGGCTTAGCCTTTACCTTTCCAGTTTGGTAGCTGTTGTAAGATAGGGAAGAACTATAGAGTGGATGGAATTTGCCAATGACAAAATAAATAAATGAAAAAATAAATTATTTAAATAAATAAATTAAAGAAACACGCTTACAATCTAGTGACAGGAGTAACACAACAATGTTGGAATTTTACCAGATCTTACTCCCCGGAGTCCTACTACTCCATTGTGCCTCAGAAATTTTATTACTTGCTAGACATATTTATTTCCTTCTGTGTGAGCGCTATATTTAGATTGCATCTAAATTATGAACTGTCTTGACTGAGTGCTTGCTATGTTTTTGGCTAATGGCAAGGAGCAATGGCACGAAATCATTAGCAAGAGAGAACAGATTCAAAATTCACACTTGCAATGAAAAGCTAACTTCTAAGCAAATATTTTTAGATAACTACACGTTTTTAACTTGCTAGTTCATATGAGTCACACTAACTAAGTTCAACTGTTAATATCCATTGTCATTTGCATTGCATACATGTAGATGTTTAGATGCATGGGGTCAAAGAACTACCTGCACTTTTTTATCCAGACACATTTTTCTTTCTTATGCATAAATGTTCGTAACAAGGTACTTTGGCAATGCAAGCAAAAATTTTCAGGGTGCATAATTCACCAATCTATTATAGCCTAAGCTTTAATATAGCTAATGTATGTGGCACACAGCTTGCTAGTAACTCAACAAGCCCACTCAAAGTGTCCCATCACAACACTCCATACCCTTTAAGTGTGTTTTCTCATTGAAATGCAAACTGCCCAAAGTGATCTTACATATCTTATAAGGATTAACTCATAGCTGACTACCAGCTGGTTGAACTTAGATTTTACAGTCCACAGTTTCAGTTTTACTTATACAACAGTGTGTTCTGTTCAGCTAATTTCTGATTTTTTTTGTGTGATGTAAAAAAATGAAACCAAGATAAATCATATCAGATCTTTTTCCACCTTTAATGTGATATAACAACCAACAAAATTCAAATCAAATAGAAAAACAAATAGAAACATTTTGGGGGGGTTTACAATAACCTGGTTGCATAAGTGTGCACGCCCTTTCATAATAGAGCATGTGACTGTGCTCAGAATTAACCAATCACATTCAAACTCATGTTCAAAAGTAATGAGCATAAACCTGTCACCAATTAAGTGACTCTGATTAACCAAGGATTTTCTTGACATTTTCTTGGTTTCATGGCTGCTGAAGTCATGGTCCACAGAGACCTTACAAAGCATGTATGGGTTCTTCTTGTCAACAGGTATCGATCAGGAAAGGGGAACAAAAACTTCCCAAAGCATTAGATGTACCATGGAACACATGAAGGCCATTATCAACAAGATAGATAGATAAATAGATAGATAGATAGATAGATAGATAGATAGATAGATAAATATACTTTATTGATCCCGTGAGGGAACTTATGTTACAGCAGCATGAAGAATGACAATGAAATTAAAAGGAGAATTGCAGATCTACAAAAATCTAAATAATAACAACAATAACAACAAAAATAGTAATAAATAAAAGAAAAAAGTTGCAATAAAAACAGGTGTGCAAAAATGGCAGTGATATACAACATATGTATGACATAAATAGTATGTACAGATGGTTGTGCAGTAGTGTGTTCACCTATCACACAGAGATGTGCTGTTGTACAGTGTTATGGTGTAAGGTAAGAATAATTTCCTAAAACGTTCTTTATGGCAGTGGAGCTGAATGAGTCTGTTGGAAAATGAGCTCTGCTGTCTTTGAAGTGTGTCATGAAGGGGGTGAGATGGATTGTCCATGATGAAGAGCAGTTTGTTCAGTGACCTCCTACTCCTCACTAACTCAAACGTCTCCAGGTTTTGTCCAATGATAGTTTCAGCCTTGAGAATGAGTTTATTGATCCTGCTGGCATCTCTAACTTTGATGCGGCTCCCCCAGCAGACCATAGCATAGTAGATGGTGCTCATGACCACAGACTGGTAGAAGATCTCCAGCATCTTGGTGCATACATTGAAAGATCTGAGCTTCCTCAGAAAATAGAGTCTGCTCATCTACTTCTTGTACACAGCATCAGTGCTGGTTCTCCAGTACAGTCTGTTGTTCAAGTGGACACCCAAGTACTTGTAGTGCTCAACAATTCCAACCTCCTCACCCATGATGTTAATGGGTTTGGTCACAGTTCTCATCCTTCTAAAATCCACCACCATCTCCTTGGTCTTGCTTATATTTAGGAGAAGATGATTCCTGCTTCACCACTCCACAAAATTATCCACCAATTCCCTGTACTCCGACTTCTCGCCATCTTTAATACACCCCACCACCACAGAGTCATCAAAGAACTTCTGCAGATGGCATGATTCAGAGTTATACTGGGAGTACAGGTGAGGTGTACAGAGTGAACAGAAATGGAGCCAGGACAGTCCCCTGTGGCACTCCTGTGTTACTAACCACCACATCAGACAGGGAGCTTTGCACAAACTGTGGCCTAGCTGACAGGTTGTCAGCAATCCAGGACACAGTTGACATGCTGACACCCATCCTGAGCAGCTTCTCACTCAGTAGAAGTGATTGGATGGTATAAAAGCACTTGAAAAATAAAAAAACATGATTCTCACAGTGCCACCCCTACCATCCAGATGAGTGTGAACGCACTGCAGCAGGTAGATTACAGCATCATCCACACCCACATGAGGCTGATAAGCAAACTGAAGAGGGTCTAGAGCATGTGACACCTGTGAGACAACCAGTCTCTCCAGTACCTTCATGACATGTGACATTAAGGCAATTGGTCTAAAGTTGCTGAGGGCAGATGGGGTGGTTTCCTAGGTGCTGGCACTATGTTTTCCATAGCACTGGTGTTCTTTCCTGCATCAGGCTCAGATTCAAGATGTATTTTAGGATACCAGACAGCTGGGTAGCATAGGACTTTAGGATCCTGGGGCTGATACGATCAGACCCTGCAGCCTTGCCTTGGTGAAGTTTCTCTTGCTGTCTCCTAACCTGGCCACAGTCATGCGGTGAAGGTTGGAGCTGGGGGGTTGTGATCAGGAGTGCTCAGCAAAGGGGGGTGGGGGTAAAGCAGGGGTTGATTTGGTGACTGAGGTGTGAAGACTGGTCCAGTGTGGGAAGGCCCAGCTGGGGGTCCTGTGCTGAACCTTTTAAAAAACACATTCAGCTTGTTGGCTCTGTTCCTGGCTGCTTCCCTGTGTCCAGTGCTCTGTTTGCCAGTGTAGTGCAGTAAACAAACTGGTGAAAAGCTTCAGGGTGTTGAGATTGTAACTTAGCAACAGTGGCGTGTATTGCGTCACATGCCACTTCCTCATCAGCTGACAGTGGAATGTAAATACTGATCAGTATGGCAGAAGAGAATAATATGGACACCTTCCCACGGCTAAAAGTTCAATGTCTGGAGGATGGAGACATTCCTTCACGGTAATATGTCCAGGGTTGCACCACCTACAAACTGCAATCCCTCTGCCTTTTTTCTTACCGCTCAACGTAATATCCCTGTCTGCCCTAATAATCCTGAAGTCGGGTATGGAGGCACTGTGGTCCGGGAAGTCCATGTGCAGCCATGTCTCCATGAAGCACAAAATACTACTTTCTCGGTACTCCCTCTGGGTCTGAATCAGTGCACACAGTTTGTCCATCTTATTTCCCAAAGATCTCACATTCCCCATGATGACTGACGGAACCAAGGGTTTAAATCTCCTCCTCCTCGCTCTCAGCTTTGCTCCAGCTCTGCACCCTGGGAATCTCCTCCTGAGCTCTGCTGGGATCACAGGTCTAGCTCCGGGTAGAATTGCTGTTTTGGAGAGTGCTAACAAGTGGAGAAAATGGGGTTCCACAGTGACTTTACCAAGAACAGGACATCCCTCCAAAAATCAAATCAAATCAAGATGTGCCAAGTTGGTAGACTCTTACCCAAAAGTTGCTGTATTACAAGCAAAATGTGATTTAACAAAGTATTAGTTATGGGGTGTGCACACTTATGCAACCAGGTTCTTGTAAGTTTTTTCTTTTTCCTCCTAAAATGTGTCTATTTGTTTTTCACTTGAATTTTGTTGGTTGCTATATCTGACACATCATCATCAAAACAGAGAAGAGCACTCACACACTCTGTGCTCTGTGCAGAGAACAGTGGACAAAGTTTAAAAAATGTTTCAATTACTTAATAAAAAGCCATTAATAACAAGAAATTTGGCCTACAGAACTGACTGAATCAATCAGTGATTATTTCCCCACTGAGGTAAGATGAACAGAGATCAGAGATCAACAGAGATCATCAAGTCAAGAGATGATGAGGAAGCTTGTGTTTAAATGCGGAGAGTGATTTTTATCTCAGGTGACAGTAAGACAGACAGAGATTGATGATGCTGATAATCAAAGAGATAACTCTACTACTGTAAACATAATAATAATAATAATAATAATAATAATAATAATAATAATAATAATAAAGCATAAAATGTCAACATTTTGACCATGTGAAGGTTTTTCCCAGGCTGCCACACATATAATCCAGTGTCTAATTTGCTCCTGTCTAATTTGCTATCCATATAATGTATGGATACAGATCAAGAGCAGCCAGTTTGACATTTTCAGAATGATGATACTACTGCAAAGGCTATGGTATACTTTACAGGGCTTTAATACTGGCAACCTTTTACACTGATTTGCTACAGTACAGGGTACAGAACAGATGTTACACAATAATGTAGGCCTTCACTGACCTATGAAAGCTTTCAAAAGTACTGTCCAACTCACCACAAATGAACCCTTCATCCTCGCCTAGAGGGCAATCACTGCGGAAATCACACACTTTGCTTTTATCTATACAGCCGCCCAAATTACAGCGAACAGCTGAATTCTCCCTACAATCTGGAGCTATCTCCTCCAATTCTCTGCTTTCTGAGGAGATGTAGAGGGAGAAAGAGAAGGGATTCAGCAAAGGAAAGCAATACATGAATTAAAATGCATGAATAATAATGGAATTTGTATTATCATATCATCAGAGGCAGAGGTTACGTGACCAATATCTTCTTAGCTTTAGAGGATCAGAAACATGCTCCTTAAGTGTATATTTGTCTCAACTAGAAACCAGCTACCAAAGCAGAGGAATGCAAAGACTGTTGCTGCAGTGTAATAACTCATTTCACATTTTATTTAACAGATCATAATACACTCACCCACAGTACAGTCCTTCAGCTCCAATGAATCAATGGCCAATAGTCCAAGATCGTGACCACTACAAGAAGTGTACTGCACTGTCACCTGGAAGGGCTCATCCATTTTCCCTATTGACGCCTCCAATACCTCCCAAGTTGCCCTGGGCCATAAAAGATTCAATGTGCATACATGAATGCAAATGTGCTTATATATTTTTTTTAATTTTTTTATTCACCCACTAAAATGTTGAAAAATATACACTTTCATTTTATACCAAATGACTTAATAAATGGTATTGTACTGTTGTCTTGTCATTTACTGAGTATGCATTCAACAAAAAATGTAATATACTATTTTAACTTAATCAGTAACATCAGCACATAAATACTGGATTCCTGGGTAATTTGTGAACCTGTTGATCATTAGAAACTGTACTGGCAAACTGTCCAGATCTTTTTATGCCTTTTAGTGTCTCAAACCACTTGCGCCTTACAGCTTACTTACCTACAACTACAACAGCTCTCACATATCCTTTTGAATTTGTATGTAAGTAAATGTAGATAAGGCATTATAAAACATTTTAGTTGCACACAAGTTTGGCACACATGGATTTTCCAATACTGAATATGCCAGACCAAGAAGTGTTGACTTCAATGTGTTGAAAAACATCGTACTCATGAGAAGATTTGACAATTTGTATAAATTTACCCTTTACTTTACCTTTAGAGTCACTTCTGGATTGTAACTCAGTTTAACCTTTACCATAATGTTTGGACTTCAGTTTGTGCATCCACTAAATCTGATTTGTGTGGTGGAGCACTGTATGGTCTTAGGCACTGGGCCAAACAAATCCAGAGTGATGTCTCTAATCCTAAACAGACAGTGTGTATAAGAGTATTGGCTCCATTATGATCGTACTGCCTTTTTCCAAATTGCATTGCATCACAGCCCATTTCAAGCCATCTGTCAAATCCAATTACAAAGACATATTGGTATCTACTTTTAGAAACCAAATGCATTAATTCATCTTGGACTAGCTTTGGCCAACCTAAGGAAATCAATACTGAGCACATTTCCATAACAAGACTGCTATTAAGCAAAGCATGTCAGTGTTCTGTTCATTTGTGCAACTTGTTCTCTTGTACATCAATCCCTTTGTAAAGGTCTAACAATCAAATCAGCAACAGTGATGGAAAGCCAGTGACAGATCAAGAGCAGAGCTAGTGTTGGGTGGCCAGAGCGAAGCGAGACTTAATGCCAGATAATCTAAATGTACAAATGCTATAGTTAATCACTGGAAATATAGGCTAGTATAACATGAATGAAGTATGATACAAAGTCTTCTGTGAAATAAGGCCATAGCTGCTAATTGAAGACTTTTAAAAGGCAAAAAACCTGTTCACCAACATATTCCCACAATAACCAACAAGCATACACTGAACTTCAATGTGCTCGTTTGTGTTATATTTGAAGTTGGTCCAAATTTTGATGCTGCTTTTAAATTTTAGCTCTCAAAAATTTCGTTTGCTGCCTGCATGAAACAGACATATTACTGATACATTCTACATAATAGAATATACTATCTCAGTTACTCATATGTGTACAGTTTCTGTGGCCAACTTACACCTCCCAAATCAGTCAATTCACTTGGAAGAGCTAATCTGTTCAAATAGCAACCACACAATTACATTCAGATCTACAGAACCATGCAATTACATGCAGGTCAGAAATCAACCAATACAATAGGCTATAATACGGAGCTTCAACAGGCTCCCGGACTTTTCCTGGAAAATCAAACCATGTGATGACAGCGGGTTACAGCAAAGCTTACCTTCACTTTGTCATTAATCTGATTAAACTGACTGTTGATATGGAAAAACTGGTGCATAAAATACAAGACAGTTTATAAGACAGTAGCCTATACATAAAATCCAAATGAACCAGTTAGCTAGCTAACTAATATGAAGTGAATTATGGTTATCTGGGACATTGTATAATGTGGAAAAGGTATGCTCTGCTGTGTTTATTTCTCTTTCTAAAGCTACCCAACAAGGATGCTACAAAATTCTAGCTGAGTTGTTACGTGATGAAATTCAAATGACTTCATAAGTATCATGTCACACTGGGGGTGGGGCAATGCTTAAACTAGAAGCACCCAAACTTTTTTTTACAATATTGATGTTAAGGATCTATTTTTTTAAATAAAGAAAACAATACTGCTTTTGTGAAATATATTTTTAAAAAGTGGGACAACATGCTTTTCAAATGGGGGAAGAATGCATCCTGTAGCTCCAGACATAATGAATATAATAGTTTTTATATACTTGTGAGTTGTGTGCATATAGCCTGATATAGGCTAGAAAATTCTGTGGAAAATATATACAACTTGTAATTAATTTACTGAAATAAACTGCAAAGCACAACAGCACCAAACGCTACATGAAAGAGAGTGTAACAGAGAGGCAGAGTAGGCAAGTTAAATGGAAAGGAGAGAACTTGTAGGCTGGACTGCATCTCAGTTATTAGAGAAACAAACTGATTCCAGCAAACTGAAACCTTTCTGCTGCACTGCTTTTGGGCTACTGACCAATCAAGTTGCACAGGGTCATGATGACTGTGCTGTAATGATTTATAATCTCACTCTCTGTTTTACTTTTCGTGTCTGGCTCTTCTCTAGGGTTCTTCCTCATGACGTCTCAGAGTTTTTCTGTGTTTTTTCTTCACTGTTGGCTCTGGCTTAGTAAACAGAGATCTAGATCAAAATCATTGATTTCTGTAAAGCTGCTTTATGACAATGACTGAAACTGAATGCAGCCCAAACGCAATATAGCTTCAGGTTATTCTCTAAACCACTGTATAAAACCATAAGAACTGACTCTAACCTAATGCCAGCTTTTTCCCTGCGGACAGAAGTCAGTGAGTTGATGACAGCAGAATCTGTGAGTTTTATGGAGACAGACAAGTTTCCCATTCTCGGTTCTGGCTGGAAGCAAGCCAAACGAAGCCGACACTGTGGGCCACTGTTTAGCACTACAGGACTAGCAATATGGAATGTGCAACTCCCAGAAGCCCACAGGACAGAGCCAGGCCTCAGAACCAGGAAGTGGCCTTTGGGAAAGAAAGCAGAAGAGTGGTTTCTTAAACACTTATCAGTGCAAAAATCAGCTTATTCTGTCAGGAAAAGCATAAGATTAATTTCTAATTATTGCATCACAGAGAATTAAAAACAGCCATAAATACAAATTCAGGTCTTGCTGGAATAAAACAGATATAGTGTGTCCCTACTACATTTCTACATAACAGTTACATTAGGAATACTGGAATACATATTAATCCATTAAAGACAAATACAGGAACTCACTATAAATTGGCAAATATCATTATTTTTAAACTTCAGTAATATAATATTTACACGAGTTACTGAAAAAATGAGCATTTTTTCCAATCAAAACAGTAACTGGCAGCAAAACTGACAGAAATTGGCACTTATTGTGAAAGCCTATAAATTTTTGTAGAACACCCAATCCACACAATTTACCAGAAAACCTTTTGGAAAGCATAAGTATTGTTAATAAGCTGAATTGTTTTTACTATATAAACTCAATTAATGAAAAGTAGAATAAAAACAGCTATGGTCAACTTTGATAAGATAAAGTATCCTCTCATGTCTGTTTCAGCCAAAGATCTTTACTGTTACTGTAGTGGTAATAGTTTTGAATTAATGCTATATAGTCATGTAATTTAAAGAAGAAAGTTAAACAGCAGCATGAAATCATGTAAAAACATTCATACAAATACCCTTAGAATCTCCAGTGGAGTGATCCGTGATTGGTTGGACACCCCGTTGGCCGGCCCAGTGCTGCTGAGGTGATGTGACATACCAGTCTCCACGAGTGCTGTGATTGGACACGCTCCAGGAACAAGGAGATTCAAAATCGCAGGAGGTAGTGGCTGTAGCTACATTACAGAGAACACACAGACCACACACTCTTTCACGCACAGGTTTTTACCCGAACAATTCAGGGTGGTTGAAAAAGCTGAACTATTGCTCACAAGAAAGTCTACATTAGATGTAAGAGCATGGAAACTGATCTACATTGGCCATACATCCAGTGAAATATCTTCACACTGACCAGCCATGCTTATCTACAGTAGTACCATCACTTGTCCAAGATTTTCTATTGTAGAAAAAAAGCATATATATGCTTACTCTATGTTCAAGTTTTAAAGAACCATATTAGTATTCCCTCAAATGCTTTAGTTCTGCAAAACACAAATGGTGCTCTCAGTGAAATAACACAGCAATCAAAAAAAATTTACTGTTCGAAGACACATACAAAGACCTAATTCATGACTTTAAAAACATGTCATTCACAGAAACATCAATGGCACAGGCAATTTCTTCAAGAAAACTGTGGGTTCATAAATGACATTAATGTGATTTTGCTGAAATGCCAGCAAACAAAAACAGTACTTGATGTGTATTAATGTATCTAATAATATTTTCATTATTTCTGCCTGTTGCAACATCAAATTTTGGGAGAAAAATCTACGCTGTGTGTCCCAAAAGATAAATACTCACTGTATGGTTTATAAGAAGCCAAAGAAAAAGAAATAAAGATCAATACGTAGCTGCATGTGGGTGTGGTAAAAAATATAATATAAAAATATTCTTCTGCCAGAAAACAATTACAAAACATCATATGACCACCACCTTATTGAATTATTTAATTAAATAAATATTTCATTAAATAACAGCTTCTTGGTATGGACGTGGCATCTAATAGTTAATTCTTAAACTTTACAACCCCAAAAGTACAAAAATGTTATCTTAGTGAAGATATTGTAAATATAAGCAAATTTTCACTAGATTTTGGAGTGTGTCTGTGGGGATTTGCTCATTCAGCCACAAAAGCATTAGTGAGGTCAGGTACTGATGTTGGGTGAGGAAGCCCGGCATGCAGTCAGCGTTCATTTCATTTCAATTCATCCCAAAAGTGTTCAGTGGGGTTGAGGTCAGGGCTCTGTGCAGGCCACTCTAGTTCTTCCACTCTAACCTTGGCAAATCATATCTTCAAGCAGCTTTGTGCACAGGGGCATTGTCATGGTGGAACATGTTTGGGCCTCTAAGTTCCAGTGAAGGAAAATCTTAATGCTACAGCATACAAAGACATTCTAGACAATTGTGCGCTTCCAACTTAGTGGCAACAGTTTGGGGAAGACCCACATATGGGTGTGATATTCAGGTGTCCACATACTTTTGGCCATATAGTTTATTTCTATCTGTCTTCAACTAACATTCTGAAAGGAATGAAACATTATTTGGAAATGGCTGAATAAAAAATGCTATTCAGCAGCCACTGATTCCTTCATGCAGAGATTTCCAAATATGTTCATCCTCAAAATGAGAAGAGCTTATTAGGAAAATGTGTGTTTATTCCGATAAAGAAGGTAAGAGGACTTATATAGCATTTTTGGCTGCCTTCGGAGTTATGTGAGATTATTGATGAAGAAAGGCCATGAGAGTAAATAGTCTCCTGTGATACCTCTAAATGTAGCCGAGCCAGAACAATAAATCAGTGTTAACACCTGGATTAATGGAATTATTGAAATGGCATGTGCTTGGATAAGAAAAATAACAAGGTATTAAATTAAAAAAGCAATACAAAAAAGTGAAGCTTTTTGTGAATCTTTGTATTATTCTAGCATTTCTAGTATTCTGTAATGCAGTATTACTCCAACAGATCAAATAACTGCAGAAGAGCCACTCAGTGTTTTTCACTGATGAGCTGCAACACAAAACCAAGTCATTGTTATAAGAATAGACACAAGTCCTAAAAAGAAAACCAAAAATGTAATTTTGATTTATAGAAACTTATAGCTGTCTCTAGTGACTGTAGTAATAGTGACTCTAGTGACTCTAGTAGTAAAGCCTTAATGCAGGAATGTATATACACTGGATGAGGAACTGTGATATTTCTACTATTTTGACTTTTTCCCTTTTGCTTTTTCCTGACCATGTGATCCATTATCATTATTTCTTAATGAAGAACAGGTTTCTATTGCAGAAGTGGAAAAGAGGTCCATGTTTTACCTTGGCTTGCTTCTGCTGGGCTTGAGTGATGAGAATTTAACTGCATTGGAAAACTTGGCTCTACAGTTCTATCCAAGAGAGCACGACTGATCCTGATCACTGTGGGAAGAGATACAGAGAGAGAGAGAGAGAGAGAGAGAGAGATGTGGAGAGTTCTTATTTATTTCCATCACAGCCATATAATAGTTGAAACATGAGCAGTGATCAATTGAACAATTTATTTTTATTTTTTTTAACAACCAGTAATAAATTTTTAACAAGAAAAAGCAAGCCTAGATTTTTTTTTTTTTTACTTGAAAAAGGCCCACTGATCCACTGTCATTCACATCACTGTAGCAGCTAAAGCAAAACAGTGTCTGATATTTACACAGTATCTAAAGAGAATGCGAGGACCTACACATTATTGAGTCTGAGCTATGAAGTAAAAGCACAGATGTCTGACGTGTGCAAAATTTTTTTGCTCCTGCTTACCAAGGACAACACTCTGCTTGGAAGTCAAATTCATCATTAAGCCTGCAAGGGTGGGTAAGTCTCAGAAGAATGGCAGAATGCTCCACACCTATGATCGGTCACGTTCAGCACCCTCGTGGCCTGAAGACACTTCATTCCACATCTCTAGTTACTGTGATGCATCCATAACCAAATTAGTGCATCCAATATGTTTTGAAGGTCACTTGTAAGAAGCAGCATATTTAAAGCAGGTTTCTCCTGATAAGATCAGCTGCAAGTGCTGTATAACGGACCTATTAAGGCATTACAGCACCACTAAGCACACTACATAAGGCAAGAGTCTTCAGCTGGCAAAGGCCCTGAGTGGCTACAGGTTTCTATTCCAGCCAAATAGAAATCAAACCTAATAACCATTCAAAGACCAAGATGTAATGAATTACACAAAAAGAATCAGATGTCTTCCTGCTTTGGTTGCAAAAGAAAAAATATGCGGCCACATTGGCCCTTTGCAAGTAATATCTTTCACACAGGGTCAGCTAATGTCTTATTCACCATATGTTGTGTGTAAGAGCTCACACAAGCACAACCACATATGACTGTTGCCATGTCAACACCCGATGTCCTTACAAGATAATAAACTTCTACATTAAAAATCAAAAACTAAACTATGCCTTTTTCTTCAGTAATAGAAATCGGGACTTCCACTACAACAAAGTTTGTATGTTAGTGTCTCTTAGTGTTTGTCCTTACACATGCAAAAGCTACTCAGTGTGTCTTTATTTTGAGCACTCCTTAATGATATTGCACTCCCTATTAATATAATATTTAAGGTGAGAAAGAGAGGCGAAGTGATAAAGACCTGAGTCCACTCCAGTGCACCATGCAGACACATACACCTTCACACCTAGGGGCCATTTAATCCACCTACCAACATGTTTTTGGGAGGTGAGCGGAAACCAGGGAACCTGGACAAAACTCACATGGACACGTGGAGAACCTCTGAAACAGCAACTTATATTGTATTTACAGCAACTTATATTGTTACTCTTTTGCACTAGTGTCATTTGATTCACTTTACACCAGAACTGTGTACTTGTCGGTGCTGCACTGTAACTTACTGTGCCCATTGTCATGTTTTTGGTAGTTTTGTACTGTCTTGTGCTGTCTGCACATGTTTGCACTGTGCATTTTATGTAAATATACACTATATGGCCAAAAGTATGTGGACACCTTACTAATCACACCCATATGTGCTTTTTGAACATCCCATCCCAGATTTATTCCCCCTTTGCTGTTAGAGTAACCTCCACTCTTCTGGGAAGGCTTTCCACTAGATTTTGGAGCGAGGCTGTGGGGATTTGTGATCATTCAACAACAAGAGCATTAGTGAGGTCAGGCACTGATGTCAGACAAGGAGACCTGGGGTGCAGTCAGCTTTCCAGTTCATCCCAAAGGTGTTCAGTGGGGTTGAGGTCAGGGCTCTGTGCAGGACACTCGAGGTTTTCCACTCCAACCTTAACACACCATGTCTTCATGGAGCTCGCTTTGTGCAAAGGGGCATTGTCATGCTGGAACATGTTTGGGCCTCTTAGTTCCAGTGAAGGGAAATTAAAATGCTACAGAATACAAAGACATCCTACACAATTGTGTGCTTCAGATTTTGTGGCAACAGTGTGGAGAATAACCAGATATAAGTGTGATTGTCAGGTGTCCACAAACTTTTGGCCGTATAATGTATGTAGTCTCCTGTAGTTCTGTGTTTGTTTTATGTAGCACCTTGGTCCTGGAGGAACGTTGTTTCGTTACACTGTGTACTAACTAGCTGTATATGGTTGAAATGACAATAAAAGCCACTTGACTTGACTGTACAGACAGTAACCTTAGCTCAGGATTGAACCAGGGAACCTGGAGCTATGAGGTGGTAATGCTACTGAAGCTTCTCAAGCATTTTTGTGATTTTCACTAGAGTGTAAGCACGCATAGCATACATCAGCTAATTCCACATGTCTGCAAATTTTAAAACTCTATTTATAGAATGTTTTGTTCATAATCAGACATTATATGACATGTTACACCATCAAATTACTCTTGTGCTTCCACGGAAATATACTCATTTGTGTTTAATTGTATCTTTATGCACCCTAACCCCTTGGCCTTGAAGCATCTCTGCTGTCCAAGCATCATTAAGTTTTACAAGCTGCAATACACTTATAAAAATATTTTAGCCATTTGTTTTTGCAGTCTGTTGTTTTTGTGTATTTGTATATTTTACTTGTACTTGAACATTCTTTTGTCAGTTTGTTTGCTTTTAATTATTCTTCAGGAATTTTAATATTCTGAATCATTATGACTTTAAACAATAAAATGTAACATTTTAATATCTTTTGGGGTCTTTAATATTTCTAAGTATCATTTTCCAAGATCAACTGTTTGATCTTATGCAACACAACACGACTGGCTATTTGTTGGTGCTGAACACTTTCGGAACATTTTACAAAACCAAACTTACTTTCTGGTAAATATTAGAAACTAGACTTATTTGTCTACAGAAAGACTACAGAAACAGTACATAGTTTTCTGCCCTTAAAAGTCTCTTTAATGAATATCACTCAACTCATGCCGGAGTGGCTGATTGGTAGAACCGGAAAAATTCCCGGTGGGCAGTAAATTTAATGTTAGCGTTATAACTTAGAACTACTTGTTGCTGCGTAGGCTGCAGGCAGCTGCACTCTGAGCCACATACTCACACACACACACACACACACACACTGGTAGCCTATCGATCACGTCCCTGCCTCCCAGTGAGAGCGGTCCTCTGTGACTGACTGATTCCAGGCAGGTCACATGACAAATGGACAAGTTTACAGTTAGGCCAGAGAACCCTCTTAACCTTCAATCAATATGGACAACAAAAAAGAAAAGGTCAGACTAAAAAAGAGGAAGGCATTAGAGGAAGACGCAAGTAAATGCGTCAAACTTATAGACTTGTTTGCGACAGCAACAAGCCTAGATAATAGCAATGTGGCTGCTGAGACAGGTGTCTGTGGCGCACACAGTGTAGCATCGCATAATACATGCTACTCTAGCAATGACTGTTATACTATCATCCCAGTGCAAATAATATAAATGCAAATTACCTACAGTGAAAAAGTCACAGTAGATACTCTCCTGCTTTACATCATGAGAGGCCTGACAAGCTACAATTTCTAGGTAGTCCATCTTTCCTTCATCTTCAAGCTACTTTCAGTTGAGGGTTTATTAATTTCAGTATCAAGGAATTTTCAAAGTATTTCTGGGATATTTATAAATGACTGATTTGTTAGTTTCAAAATTGTTATGTGGCCATCTAATTGTGACAGATATTTGATTTTGTAGTCTCTGAGAAGCCTTATTCATATCTGCATTACTAGTGGCCTTCTGTGTACAGTATGTTCAGTAGAGTAGTAAATGTCAAAACAACAGTTCAGTTGAAAGGAAATAGTGTGGAAATAAAGTAAGAGTTGCCTGTTTAAGCATAAATATTTAAATCAGAATTGTCTTAGTCAAAATATAATTTTGATAATGTGATCATTTGAAATTAGCTATGGGCTTTTATATTTATTTTCGGCCTGTTAATTTTTTTATTTTTTTTTTTACATATATTTATTTAATTGGTGTTGTAGTTGGTGCCTCCTGTACAATATTTTTGACAATAAATAGTCAAAAGAGTTTAAACTGCGGACTTGTCATTGTGGACATCCCAAGTGAGTGTGTGGGCCGCTCAGATGACATTCCCGGGCTGAAAACAGTCCCACTCCGGCCCTCACTCAGCACATAATATGTGATCCACTAAAAGGACTAGCACATTCACTGGCTGGCTGACATTCCTTAAATGGAGGCTAAAAAATGCAGCTTGTTTGTTGAGATAACCTAAAAATGTCTGTTTAAGTAAAAGCAGATGAGACTGGATCATTTCGTTGATATTAGCTGGACCCAGGTAAAGCCTTTGGCAGAATACCGGCTCCCACAAAAAAGTTGTGGGAGCGGCTGATTTTTACTGTCATGCAGGTGGGCGCAGGAGGTCAGATAGGAATTGAGACAAAGAAAGGCGATGTTCATAAACATGGGAGTGTATTGGATGCTTTTCTGGAGCTGTGTGAGACATTTACCACATTTATTCCTTCATCTTCAATGAAGCCACAGCCACAGTGGTTTAAATTGCTAATTTGTGTACATTTTGCTAAGTAGAACCACCTAAGTTTGTTAAAAAATATTGTGTGTAGGTACAAACAAAAATAATAACTGAGGACACGGATAACATTGATAAAAAATTTCTGCAGGAGCAGAAGGGGTTAGTTAGAAGTCCTTCAGGAAAGAACAGGATTGATCAGAATTCCTTCAGGAATGAACGAAAGTGAGATTTAAAAAGAAAAAAAACAGTCCCATACATCTCTACAACAGGGCTCTAAAGTCATTTTATTTTGTCTGTAAATATAATTTGGCATACTGCTTGTAGGTGTAAGAGGGTTATCCACTACTGGCAGAGGAGGAAATGTTGTAAAGTCATGATGAACACTGAATATAAGAAAATGTCAAAGAACAAGAATTTAAAATGGCATTTGGATTTTAACTGGCATAGCGTACTCAACACCATGTGATTTCAGTGGGCTCCAGTCAGTAATTTGAAAGCCTGGAAAATTTGTGAAAATACACAAGACTACTGAGGTAAACATCTTAATTGGATTCATGTTGTTTCTATTTCGGAATCATTCCAAATATGAGGATGTCCTCTCCGATTTCAGTACTCACGAAAACTCTCCAATGTCGGTAAAAAAAATGGCCAGTGAAGGAGAACTTCAGTTTTTGCATATAACATTACTTTGCCTTAGGATGGACATACAGTGACTTTAATCTCTGAGAAAATGTTTTCTCCATGTTTTCAACCAAATAAATCAGCTTACTGCACAATGCTGTGTGTCTAGTTTGCCCCCAGAGCAGCCCTGTAGAGACCAGTGGGTAACCTGAATACAGTACATAATTAACTTTCCAGTGAATTGAGTCAGGCCTAAGTGTTTGTTCAGGCACAGAAAATGTTGTGCTATCTGAGGACAAGTCTTCTCGAATGAATGTCTAAGTGTTTTTTCCTATTTTACTTGCTGGGCTCATTGTTTCACAATTAGACTATTCAGGGCAGACAGGCATCATCATGATGTCATTTAATTACACACGCTTAGTGCCATTGTTTTCTTTTCCCTTCTTTAGATATGATTGCATTTGAATTTTCAAATCTGATTGGTCAGAAGGTGTTAGTTAATTTTCTATAACAGCAGTTCTAACCACAGTGCCAGCTGTAATTCAAATGACTTAGAGGTTTATATTAAATGTACTTATTAATAACATTTATTTAACATTTCTGGAATGAGTCTCCAGTGTCAGTAAGTTTTCCACCATGGGAAAGCCTTTCCATTTTATCTGTGACATGACACATGAGTTATGTTTTTTTGTCTTATTAACTTCAAGGGAGAGGCAAAAAAGAGGCTGGTAATGAAAGTGACATACAGTGTAACTACAAATGGTTAAAAAGTGCAATTTGTCTTTTATTGGTAAATTATAAATTGGCAAATTCACTACAGTATAAAAGGCAAACCACTGTAGTATAAAACACTTCAGGACATGCTGTAATAAGAAAATAATGCACTGCGGGGTCGTAAAACACTACACACCACACAGTCATAGATTGTTTTCCTATAACTTGTTTTAATCGTTCCATAAACAATATCATGAGAAAAGAGTTATCTCAATTTCACAGTATGGGTCAAAACATATTAGTGAAAGCATAACATCTCAACCATAAAAAGAAGATAATAGCAGTATTTCATGGTTTACTGTCTATCTGGAGCTTCAGGCTATCAAATGAAAGCTTTAAATCCGTCCACTAATGAAAGGAAGTCAATTTTTGGTGTTATGAATAGACCTAATGAAAAGTGGATGATACTGATGGAAATAGACATATGACAGATTTGTAAACAAAGGTTACTAGCATGCTATTAATGTGTGGATTAATATAGCAGAAGCCAAAATAGACTGACATTTCAACCCCCAATGAGCATCCTGTGACAGCACAGCATGTGATCTGCCTTCAATACACAATGATAAATTATAATTGGCAAAAAAGGGAATGTTTAACAGTTGTCTATTATGTTTGACAAGTTTAAGATGAACTGAACCCCCATTCCAAATGCTTATCACTGGTATAATGTCCCAAAAAATTGCTCTTGCTCATAAGAAATCCTCCCAATTTTGTAGTGTTGGCAAAAACTAAAATGAAAAACGATCCACAATCTTTTTTCCAAGATGAAAACTAAACAGTACCTAATAAATAACTCACCTTCCTGCTCAAATATATATAATGGAATGTAATGGCATTATCCTTAATGAATAACACAAGAGATAAAAAAATTGAGGACCAGTCAAGTGGACAAAGGTGAAACTTTTTTCTCTCAATCGTTTTGCAAAGAATTAACTAAGACGCCATCTTAGCAATGACCATTGAGGCTTGATGATGAAGGAATAAGCAGCTGCATCATAATAAGCTAAAATTATTCAAACATCATTTTGCTTACCAGTATGAAGAATAAATCACTTGTTTATGAAAAATTGAGTTTCAGACATGCTGTTTTTGTTTTCCTCATGATTCAATTTATCTTAATTTCAGTTGCAAAAACAGCTGTCTTTATCACAGAAATGTTAAGTTAATGTCATACTAATGGTTTTCATATTAAGAGTTTTACTTTTTAAACCTTGCAAAGGCAGTTCAGGGGTATGCGTTATTACAAAAGCAGATCAAAGAGTAAGTTGTGAAGTTTGCCTGGGATTTTGTTAAGGCTCTTCATGTGCCTTGAATATGAAGTTGTCAGAGGAGAAACCCAGGCTTAGCTTTAAGCATAACGAGTAATCTGAGGAGTTTGAATTATTCATATTGCTTATTCGAAAGGAAAATAGTTGCACAACATATACTTTATAACTCATTTCCTTTCTTCAGAGAGGAGACCTCTGCAACAAATTTGCAGTGTAAAGTTGCATGAGTATAAATCAAGGTTTTCTATTTATATTTATTAACCAGCATGTTTCGACTAAGTTACTTTTGTAATTTTTTTTTAATTATTGTATTTATTTTAGCCACTTTCTGTTACATTTTATATATTTTATAATGTTATTATTTTCTTTTTTCTGTCACTGCTATTATTTATTCGTTATTATTATTAGCCTATTTTACTATGTTATTTTTGACTCCCTTTTATTTCATTTTTTTCTCACTTTTAAATGTATAAAATGCCTCAGACCTTCAGTTTTCATTTACAGTTTCAAATAATAGTAAAATAATAATTCCTAATAATACACTCTAGTGGGAAAAATGTACTATTTTGGTAGACATTAAGGAAATCCCAGGTTAGCACAAAATACAGAGAAATTCCAGTACAGGAAATTATCCTTCAGGATATGTTTTTTCTTCACATTCCAAACCCTGCCTTCAAATATTTGCCAAGGGAAATATTTGCTATAATAGGAAATAATTTTGACTGTTATTGGATTAATTCATTGCAGTAAACATGGGTGTAATACAGTCAAAGTGCAGATGCCTGCGACTACTCAGCTCACTGTTTGGGAAAAGTGTGAGTGGGGCCTCTGCATTGGTGCATTCAACAGATATGTTTACCACTAATGACCTAACTGTATGACTACCACTTATAACTAGGAATGCATAAATGATTTTATAAATATATTATGTTCACATGGCAAGGGGGTCACGATGGCATAGCAGGTAGCGTTATCCTTTCTGTTCATTATGAAAGAAGTGTGAGGTTGCTAAGCCTTCAGTCACGTCCAAGAGATTCTTCCAGGCTGATAATGTCCTATCAGTTGAAGTGTCATGTTCAACTCTGGCCTTAGCAGTCTCTGAATAAGAGTCTAATTCGTCCTCTGCTATCCTGCAGGAACCCCTGACAGGCTCTAAACTATCAATGCCATGCCACTCTAAAGATGGTGGCAGTCCATATAGTGTTAGGTAGTGCTATGAAACTCAACACATGAATTGCTCTTTTGCACAACAACTGTCATGATAGAATTTACTGTGCTAGTGGGCAAAGATTTTCTTAATAGACTTAAAGGAGGATTTGTCCATTGTGGACTGCCACCATCTGATCCTCAGACCAACTTTTCATCTCCCTCTCATCCTCATGGGCATTATTTACAGACATGTTGCTCCAGAAAGTCTGTGCTGCTGCTACCTGGACATCACCATACACCTTCTCCTGGTTCTATAAGGTCACGTTCCCAGCAGTGTGAGTGTGGCAGTCATCACCAAGCACCTTTCAGGGTAGCCTATGTGACTTTATTGTAAGATCTTGGCATGCATGTGTCCACAAATAGACATTTCTAAAATTCAGAAAAAATTTAAAAAGTATTAGAAAATACACTTATAAAATTGACGTTTTAGCCAAACAGTATTTGTTTTCAGACCTAAGTTTTCAGACCTAAGCACAGGAAATTTTTAAAAACCCAGTATAAGCATAAACAGGTCAAATTAAGTTTAAAAAAAAAAAGCAAAAACAGGTAAAGATAAGTACTCATATTACAAATAATTTAATTTACATCACAAACTTGCATCAGGATGGATAATAATTCAGGATTTTTAAAGCGGTCACATTCATCATGGACAGTTCTCCACCACGCCACCAGAGGGCACCCTCCCCTGAATTTTGAACTAAAAGACTCATGAACTTGAGACTAGGTGTGAAGCCTTGCCATTTACTAGTCTTTTGAGTAAGTTCTGAGCCATTATTATTCTGATTTCTTTGAATGACCCTGCCTTGCTTTCCTGGCTTTCCTGACATCGATCTCCCTTTGTTCTAGTTTGCGACTGATATTCTGTGTACCTACTCCGGACTGTGCTCTGTGACAACAATTTTGGATGTGCCCTTTGGATTGTTTATTATGGAGCTTAAATTGTGTATGACCCTAAACTGCCTTTTGTTAGATTTTTGGCTTGTGAACTTTGTGTACATGAAACATCTTGCACGTAGATCCTCACCACACTCTGGAAGGTGTCTGGAACCCCGAAAACCTTCACCTCATCATCCGTGTCATGCATGAGTAATGCTACTCTTTTTGCTAACCCAAAGTAAGCTACTTCCGCACTTGTCTACTTGTGCTACTTGAGAAATATGATATTCTCCATGTAAATGCCATGGTTCCTGATGCAATGTGCTATTATGTTTGCAAGTGCACTCAGCCTTTCCTAGAAAAGTAAATCGTCCAAGAAAAAAGGCATTTCCACTACATGATACTATCATGCCAGAGAACAAACTACATTTTAAGGTGAGAGAAAAGGTTACTCCTATGTTTGAGAACAAGAAAATTTCTCTACCTATCATGTTGACATGGTGCTCACAATCTAATCACTTTCCAGGACTCGTGGACAGCAGGGCAGCTTTTCATGAATGAAACAATAGCAAATTTTTCGGAAAATTCCCCTTGTTCATTTCACATGTTCCTTGAAGGTCAAGGCCCTAGAAGGCATCGCACTGGGAAAGGGAAGGGATACACAGTGTACACTAGTATGCACACCAGCGCCTTGCATACAGACATTCTATCATTCATTAATATCACCTCAGAGTCCACTGGTATTAGAGTTCGTGCCTACCCTCTGTCCTTTCCAGTAACCAAAGGAAGACTACATCAAAGAGGCACTTAAACAAGGATACATCTGTCCAGCCACATCTCCTGCTGCAGCTGGGTTCTTCATGGAGAAAAAGGATGCTGGCCTTTGGCCTTGCATCAATTACAGAGGACTGAACTCAGTCACAATCAAGTACTGGTCCCTTTAGTCCCTGCCACCACAGAACAGGTGAGAGAAGCCAAAGTTTTCACTAGACTGGACCTCGGAAGTGCATACAATCTGATTCATAGCCTTCATCACCAACTTGGGGCACTATGAATATTTGGTGATGCCATATGGTCTTGTTAATGCTCCCTGTCTTCCATGCCTTCGTGAATAAGCTCCTGAGAGTATTCCTAAACTGCTTCATCTTCATCTACATCAACAAGATTTTGGCTACATTCTGCAGGAACAAGGAGTAGAAATGGACCAGTCGAAAGTAGAAGCAACCACTTCCTGGCCCCACTCCTAAACCACCAAAGAGCTGCAGAGATTTCTGGGGTTTGCAAACTTCTATTGGCATTTCATCTGAGTTGTCAGCTCCATAGCAGCACCCCTAACACCACTTCTTAAAGGAAAAAACAAAGACGTTAAGTGGTCTGAAGAGGACAACTGTGCTTTTCAACTCCTCAAAACCTGGCTCCCATATTCCACCACCCTGACCCTTTACTGTTTATGGTGGAGGTTGACACATCTGAGAATGTAGTAGGAGCGGTCTAATCTTAGTGCCATTGTAACCCTACCAAACTGCACCGATGTGCTTTTGTTTCTAGAAACCTATCCTTGGCTAAGAGAAATTACAATGTGGGAAACTAGGAGTTGCTCGTGATCAAAGCTTCCCTGGAGGAATGGTGACACTGGTCATTGCTCATTCTCACAGATCACCCCCAACCTGGAATATGTAAAATCAACAAAAAGACTAATCCCACGGCAGGCCAGGTCACCACACTTCTTCATCCATTTTCACTTCACCTTTCCATGTAGACCTAGATTGAATAACACTGAAGCCGATGCCCTGTCACATATTCATGAGAGTCCACAAACACTGACTTCCTCCAAAACAATCCTATCCAAGTCATGGCTTGCAGCACCAGTCCATTGGGAAATCATGGAAGTTATTGAAAAAGCCCAACAAGGTGTCTGTTGCATCGTCAGGATTCTCCCAACAATGTGGCAATCACTTTTCTGTTGTGGGAGCATTAGAATTTGTGTTATGACAAAAAAAAACGGCTTAAACTGTTATGGTAGGAGAAGAGGAGGATCATGGTCAGATCATGAAGTCGTTTGGAAATAAATGTCATAATAGTTAAAGCGTAATTTAAAAATTCAGTCGTCCACCACACATGAAAGGGAATCCATCAAAGCTGAAAGCTGTCAAATGATGAATAACTGAAATTAATATTACATGCACTCTATTAGGAACACATGTATACCTGCACTTTCATGCAGTTATCCGATCAGCCAATCATGTGGCAGCATCACAGTGCATAAAATCATGCAGATACAGGTCAACAGCATCAGTTAATGTTCACATCAAACATCAGAAAAGGGGAAAAAAAACGTGATCTCTGTAACTTTAACCGTGACATGGTTTTTGGTACCAGATGGACTGGTCTAAGTATTTCAGATCCTGCTGATCTCCTGAGATTTTCACACACAACAGTCTCTAGAGTTTACACAGAATGGTATGAAAAACAAAAAACATCCTGCAGGCTGAAATACTTTGTTGATGAGAGAGATCAGACTAGAACGACCAGACTGCTTTGAGCTGACGGGAAAGCTATAGTAACTCAAATAAGCATTCTTTACAACTGTGGTGAGCAGAAAAGCACCTCAGAATGCACAACACATCAAATCTTGAGGTGGATGAGCCACAATAGCAGAAGACCTCATCAGGTTCCACACCTGTCAGCCTTTTTCTTCATTCTGATGTCTGATATGAACATTACCCAAAGCTCTTGACCTGTATCTGCATGATTTTTTGCATTGTGCTGCTGTCACATGATTGGCTGATTAGATAACTGCATGAATTGCAGGTGTACTGGTGTTCCTAATAGTGGATGGTGAGTGTATATTTTATGGGCAGCATGGTGGTGTGGCAGATGTTGCTGCCTCAACATGGGAGTATTGCATGTTCTCCCAGTGTCCGCATGGGTTTCTTCTGGGTTCTCCTGTTTCCTCCCAACAATTAATAGCTCTGAATGTCTACTCTTGTTTTGAGCCCTGGGTTTCACCTGTGAAGACTGCATTTGTTGTTAAAAAGGATAAACCAATATGAAGACCAGAGAGCTGTCTATGAGAGAAAAGAAAGCAAATTCGATGCTAACAAAAGAGAGAAAATTGATCAGAGTCATTGCACAAGCATTGGGCATAGCCAGTACAGCAATTTGGAATGTTCTGAAAAAGAAAGAAACCACTGGTGTACTAACGACAAGACAACAAACAGGTCGGCCAAGGAAAACAACAGCAGTTGATGACAGAAACATTGTGAGAGCTGTGAAGAAAAACCCAAAAACAACAGTCAGTGACATCATGAACCACCCACCATCCACAGGGAAGGGGTGAAGGTATCAAAATACACCATTTGAAGAAGACCTGAGAGCAAGTCTTCTTCAAAGAGCAGAAATATAGAAGCCATACTACAAGATGCAAACCACTCATCAGCAGTAAGAATTGGGCAGAATGGAATTCACAAAGAAATACAGAGATGAGCCACAAAAGTTTTGGAGCCAAGATTAACCTCTACCAAAGTGATGCAAAGGCCAAAGTGTGGAGAAAGAAAGGATCTGCTCATGATCCAAAACATATGAGGTCATCAGTCAAGCATGGTGGAGGTAGTGTCATGGCTTAGGCTTGCAGGGCTGCTTCTGGAATGGTCTCACTAATCTTTATTGATGATGTAATTCATGATGGTAGCAGCAGAATGAATTCAGAAATCTACACAAACATTCTGTCTGCCAGTTTACAGAGAAATGCATCCAGTCTAATTGGGAGGAACTTCAACAAATGGACAATGCAAGACAATGACCCAAAACACACTGCCAACACAACACATAGGGGGGAAAAGTGGAAGGTTTTAGACTGGCCAAGTCAAACACTAAACCTTAACCCAATTGAGCATGCATTTCAGCTCCTGAAGAGGAGACTGAAGGGAGAAACCCCCCAAAACAAACAACTGAATTAAGCTGCAGTACAAGCCTGAAAAAGCATCACAAAAGAAAAATGCAACAGTTTGGTGATGTCAGTGGGTCACCGGCTTGATGAAGTTGTCGTAAGCAAGGGATATGCAACTAAACATTAAGTGTTATTTACTTTAATTTACTTTAATTTACTTTAAGACTATCTGTTCCAATAATTTTGCTCACCTAAAAAATTGGGTGGTCTGCCACCAAACATACCATGTTCTAAGTTGTTTAACACATCTAGATGTAAATATCAGGAAATAAAAGCTGAAATTCTGATCTATCATCTCATATTCATCTTTTGATCTCAGACACAAAGCAACAACAAATGTATTGGCCTTAACGTTCCAATACTTTTGGATAGGACTGTATAACTTATGGGGTAGCAAGTCAGGCCTCTTCTCTGTTTTCACTGGTTGCCATGCAGAACCATAATTTCTGGCCCCAGGCTTGCAGATGCAATGAAACCAATTGACAATATTGAATTTTCAATAAAAGAACAGCTTTAATAAAACAAATATGTGGGGCTAAATATATTCCAGGAGTAGCTGCAGTACCCAGTGAATAAAACTGAAAATCAATGCACCTAAATTGCAGTGTGTGTAAGTTTAGCCTTAGGAGATCTTGTCTCAGAATGTGCTACGGAGGAATATTATATTATATAACATAGCATTGTCATCATATATATGTAATAACTCACTCACATCATTACTGCCAAATGTTGTTTTGTTGACATTGATAAAGACGTGATTGAGTTATTTGCAAGCATTATGTCAACTATGCTGAGCAACACTGATGCAGTGGTTTAACTGTATGCCCTGCTACTCCAATCATCCTTCTGTTGTGGGCAAAATAGGTGACCCTGACCTGACCTTCAACAAGCATGCCAAAGTCCAAAATCACTGAAAAAATAACCCTGACGCTGAAAGCACCAATCTGCAATTACTTGTTAGATCTAAGTCCTTACAAACGGTCCTAAAAGCTCATCTGATCCCTCAATGCATGCACTTTCAGTCTGTTTCATCATTATGCAGATACACAGAGAGTCCAAAAAGAAGAAGTTAAATACATCAGTGATTAATTTTACAATCTATGTAAGCCTATGTCATACTTACTTCATATGTTCAGAAGCTGTATATACAGCTCATGCCCTTTGGGTATAAATGGGAAACACCAACAGCATTATATACATTATGATGTGGGGGGAAGACAACAATAGAAACACTACATAAAAATACAATGCTTTTAAAATGCTATATGAACCAGTGTAGTACAAATGCATTCTTCCATCAGGAACCTGGTCTCAGCATCAAAGACATCCATCCACCTGTTACACATTATTTATTAATGCCCTTTTGTTGCACAGGGGCCACTAATGCATACCTGTTTTATTTTTTTAACAAAAAAAAAGATTGTTTTTGGTTTCATTATGAACATAAGAGTAACCAACATCCATGCCACGATCAAAGTCATAGAGAGCGCACGTTTTCTTCATTCTCATGTTTGATGTGAACATTACCTGAAGCGCTTGACCTGTATCTGCATGATTTTTTGCATTGTGCTGCTGCCACATGATTGACTGATTAGATAACTGCATGAATGTGCAGGTGTACAGGTGTTCCTAATAGTGGACGGTGAGTGTATTATATGGGCAGCATGGTGGTGTGGCGGGTAGTGTTGCTGGCTCACAGCACCAGGGTCCCCGGTTTGATCCTGAGCCCAGGTTATTGTCTGTTTGTGAGTTTTGCATGTTCTTCCTGTGTCCACATGGGTTTCTTCTGGGTACGAATGTATTTTTTTCCATCAGGAACCTGGTCTCAGTGTCATCAGTGCCATCTATCCACCTGTTACACATTATTTATTAATGCCCTTTTGTTGCACAGGGGCCACTAATGCTAACACAAGGAGTATTTTGATTACTGTAGCACTGAACACAAAGGGAGATGACAGAGGTCTTGCCCACTGAATGAGAGAGCGAGATTTGCACAAAATTGTCAAAACAAGAACAGAACACATCAGAGGTGACAGGGGAAATGAGTTTAAATGTGTGGTTGGTTTGTGTGTGTGTGTTTCTGTCTAACAACCAATTCAGCAGAATCATGTCTATTGCACATGTTGTAATTTAAACTTTAAAAGCAAAGCTTTTTCTTACTGAGGCAAGTGCTGCAAAGTTAATGCGTGCATTTTTCACCAGCTAGCTGGACCCGATTCTATACTTTCCTGCAGCCATACAAAAAAACTACATCTTTGATGTAGCTGGTACAGGACTCAGCTGCAAAAGATCAAGAGATTAAAGCACAGCTGACCCAAGTCCAAATTCTCACTGCCTCCTAGATTTAGGGAGTCATTTTATTAGTTTTTGGAATGACACACACTACCGAGGACATATTGTACTTCTCCTAAAACATCATCTGGGGCAGAAAAGTACATAAAATTGGTAGTTAGGTATGATGCTATTAATAATTACTACGAATGACATACTGTATTTGTGTTATATCCTACATTTTGGGAAAAATGTCAAAGTAAAAGATTACTTGTCAGGGCTGGGTTTTGAACATACTGTATAAAAGATGCAGGTCTGCATTCAAAGCACAAATAACATTTTTTCTTGCATCAATGCCTCGTGGAGCAACTTGGAAATGAAACAAATATTAAACACATGGTGGAAACAATACATTCTGATTCATGAGCCACAGCCATGATCTCTGATTTGATATTAGCACTACATTCAAGTACTTTTCTAGTGGGGTTTAGTGTGACTTACTGGAGATTTGGTTTCTAACAACTGTGGATCATGTGAATACTGGATTTGATATCTTTAGACCGTCCATGATGTTCCATAATTTCTGCTTTGTCAGGATGTGAAAGAAAAAGTAATTTATTTGGTTTAAAAAGCCTTGTGCAGCATTGCAAATCACTGACATCACTGTAATTTTCCATGAAATCCAAGCACAACTTACTCTTTAACCCCACTGACTGCAGCAGTGTGTTTTTGATTGTTATCTTTTTAGAAGCCAAAATTGGAGCTGTTTTGATGGTGATTGTTGAGTATAGCAGTGGTTTTTTTTCTTTAAGTTTGTAGGTGGTACTATGCTGTGCTGCTATAGAATTCCACAACATTTTTTTTAATGTTTTCAAGTTCGATTGCAACCCCAAAAGCATGCAACAATAATAAAAGCTTTACCATAAGGGTACAGTTGTGGGGGAACGGGGAGGTTCAGGTACACTGTTCAACATGTCCTAAAAACATAAGATCCAAATATGTCTAACCAAAGCGATTTCAAATTACATTTACAGCATTTGAAAGATTCCATCATCTAGAGTGACTTATAGAAGTGTGTTATAGTTTCTATTAAAAAGCGTCCACACGGTAGTACCAACAGGTCAGGGTCTAAGAATACTATCAATCTAAAACCTTGGTAGATAGGAATTAGTAGGTGAAGACAGAGTACAGGTTGGGATTTTTTTTTTTCTGATTTAGTGTAAGTGCATAATGAAGAGGTAGGTCTTCAGTCTTTAAATAAAGACAGCCAATGACTCAGCATTGCAGACTGCCAGGGGAAGTTCATTCCACCACGTGGGTGCCAGTATAGAGAAGAGTCTTGATGCATGTCTTCTTGTAACTTGACAGATGGTGGGTCAAGTCAAGCTGTGCTAGTGGCTCAAAGGGAATGTGGTGCAAAGCAAGATAATAGCACATCTAAATCAGCCTTGGAACACTACCTTGAAAGCTATTTCATGTGTAACAAATCTGACAGATGCATGGATGGACATGCAACAGGATTAGTGAAATAAAATGCCATTCATGTTCTTTGTGCTGTTTGCAAACAGACTGGCAGATCTTCTTAATACTGGTCTAATCTCTCTACAACATCCCCACATCAACCATCTCATCATCTCAAGAATGTCTCAGAGCAGTCAATGATATTCCTGCCGAGTTACATTAACTCAAGTTTCACGTGTCCCCTGGCTCCTGACATCTGCTTATTCAATCTCACTAAAAGCACAAATCAAACAAAAACAAAGACATCAACTGTACCACAAAAACAGGACTCGAATGGTTTTCAGGCATTTTCTGTAGATAAAATATCTTATCCAAGACATGCACTGAATGATTGTAGATAGGAACTGTGTGGCCTGTGTCTTTCTGACATGATTGGAGAAATATTTTAGTTTTTAAAAATATAATCATTTAGTCTGTGTAATCTTTAAGATCTCCCTAACCTGTTGTCTTTACTTTCTTTGGTGGCTCTCAGCACGTATCAAAGCTCTCAGCTCTACGGCGCCTACTTGTGCATTTTGTTTTGGTTCATGTCATGTTTCTGCCCGTGTCTTGTCATTGGTATTCTCCCTAATGTCTCATGCTTACTTTCACCTGTTTTCAGTTTGCCCCTTGATTAGTCTTTGTATGTAAGTCCTCATGTTTCTTTGTTCATTTTGAAGTATACACACAGTGCAATGTACCTGGCGATACCAAGCCTTATGTTCTCTAGTTCTTGTGTTTATGGTTACGACTTCATTTCTGGTTCCTGGTTTATGTCTTTGTCTTTTGCCTAAGTATCTCTGTTTGCATATTGCCTGACTTCTGCCTGTTTCCTGACTCTGCACTGCTCTATGTTTTGGACTTGTTTGCCTGTTCTAAAATAAAGAATCTTAACCTGCAACTATCTCTGTCTCCACAGCCTGACACTTGTAGACTGGGCATTCAGCAAATGTCTCCTCTCACTAACCTCCAGGCTCTGAAAATTTTGACAGTGGAAAGTGTTTTCTTGGAACCACTGTATATATCTGATAAATTATTCAAAAACTTAATAATAATTAAGCACTTAATTCAAGTCTACAAACAATGCTCAAGTGGGCACTTGTTTCTTACTGTTTTGGTCCATTATTGTGCTGCTTATATCACGTACAGTCAGATCCATAATTATTTGGACATTGACAAAGTTATTGTTATTTCAGCTGTCTACCACAGTATACTGGAGTATATTGAAATTAAATAAATTAAATTTGAGCTCAAAGTGCAGATTTTCAGCTTTAATTTAAGGGTATTTCAATTCAGATAAGGGACCAAAAGTAATTGGACAAACTGACATTATCATAAATTAAATTGTCATTTTTAATATTTGGTTGCAAATCCTCTGAATCCATACAGCTATACATGCACATGCGATACGCTGAGATGGTATGTTTAGTATCATGAACAGTTCCTTCCCTTCTCCATCCTTTCCTCCTATCATTCTGGTACATGTTGATCTTTGTCTCATCTGTCCATAAGATGTTGTTTCAGAACCGTATGGGCTTTTGTTATCTCTCTGCTGGGTTTGTTTTGATTTTTCAGCCAAATGATGGCTTGCTTCGCCGGCAGCTCTTTGAACATTATATTGAGCGTTAACAGCAACAGATTTCAAATGCAAATGCCACACATGAAATCAACACTAGACCTTTTATCTGCTTTCTTGTAAGTGAAATAATCAACACTAGACCTTTTATCTGCTTTCTTGTAAGTGAAATAATGAGGGAATAACACAGACCTGGCCATGGAGCAGCTGGGCAGCCAAGTGTCCAATTACTTATGGTCCCTTAAACAGTGTGTGTGTGTGTGTGTGTGTGTGTGTGTGAGTGTTTGTGTGAGTGTTTATTTAAATTATGAATATTGTCATATCCTTCGTAATAGTAAATTATAAACAATAAATGGGATACATGATTTTAATTCAGCACCAGTATGAAAGATGATGTCCTCCACCAGAGTGCTCATAGTTTTATAATCATTATTCTTGATTTTGTTGACTTTATTTGAATAATGATGGGCCTGTAAGCAGATGAGGTTTATACACAAGTAGTCCTTCGAAGTCACAATATATTAACATGTGGATTCAACAGAGCTGATTGAAAAGGAAGGCTGAAATGTGGCAAAGACAGGCTGTAATGTTCAACAGGCAGGTTCACATGTGTTGCAGAAATGACCAACAGACTCTCAAATGTGTGTCTAAATCTCATTAAACTGATCAAAGAGAATACAGAAAATTACTGGTTTTAAACCACAGTCCACCAAAGTCCATGAAAGTTGAAAGATTTTTTTTTTTTTTTTATGAGCTCACACATGCACTCATAAACACTCACCTGTTAAAATGAGCAACATTAATGTCAGTGAAGTTTGTCCAGCTGGATATTCCATGGCTGCTTCGTAAAGAATCCTGGAAATAAAGTGCTAATCTTTAGCCTCTTTTTTGTTCCTGATGATTTAAAAAGAAAAACGAATGAGTGTGCATCCACTTTCAGAGCTGCTCTTGTCTTACAGCTCCTTGCTCTCATTCATTATAATGCTGATGCTGCAGCAGCGCGCGCGCGACTCACTGACTGACTGCCTGCCTGCTACTCGACCCTGTTTATCTCTATATCTCTCGCTCAGAGGTTCCCCGGCACACTTGGTCCTAATGCCGCCCGCCGGCAGGACATCTCCATAGTGCGCTGTATCGTGCACAGGCAGGGCTAGAAACCTTTAGAGAGAAAAAAAAGTTTAACCATCTGATGTTCACTGAGCTTTAGGAGCGAAGTCTCCACTTTCTGACTGTCTCAACATTGTTATAAGATGCCTTAAACATGCTGCCTAAGGCATAGACATGACACTGTGGACAAGTTTTAAAGGAAGACTATATTCTGAATCACATTAAATATGTTTATACTGAGATATTTGTGATGTGGTTAGTGATTCAGGTGCTAATTTGTTGGTTGAAGCTGTATTTTTGTTATTTCCCTGAGAAGTTAGCTGTTGTCTGTCGCACTGACGTCACAGAGGGACATTGCCAGCGCACTTACATTGACTACGTTTACATGCACATTCAATATTCCGATATTGATCAGAATTTGGCAATATTCGAATTAGTATTGAGTCATGTGTGTAAACGCTGCAATCCGATTGCCTGATTCAGATTAAGACAATATTCTGATTCCCCAAGTTCCAATTCCCATCCCTGGAATATGCCTGTTTTAGTTGCAAATTTGTTGCATGTAAACACCTTATTCAGAAAATCCCCTGAAAGGAGATACAGTCAGGTCCATAAATATTGGGACAGTGACACAGTTTTGGTAATTTTGCCTCTGTACACCACCACAGTGGATTTGAAATGAAGCAGTCAAGATGTGACTGAAGCGTAGACTTTCAGCTTTAATTCAAGGGGTTTAACAAAAATATTGCATTAACCGTTTAGGAATTACAGCCATTTTTTACAGAGTTCCTC
>CM040463.1:18754496-18817466 GCA_022758105.1 Pangasianodon gigas
TGGAGGTACTCTGTAAAAAATGGCTGTAATTCCTAAACGGTTAATGCAATATTTTTGTTAAACCCCTTGAATTAAAGCTGAAAGTCTACGCTTCAGTCACATCTTGACTGCTTCATTTCAAATCCACTGTGGTGGTGTACAGAGGCAAAATTACCAAAACTGTGTCACTGTCCCAATATTTATGGACCTGACTGTATATGCGCATAGTCAGTCCGCAAGGAATTCTGGGTGCTAACAGATGCTTAACTGTAGGCTAGGTATTTAGAAATGGCAACTCAAGCAAACTTAAAACAACCATGTCTACAGGAATATTTCGATGCCTGTACGCATATAAACATCATATTCAGATTATGGCTGCAACCCGAGTGTAGACCTTAAACAGAATTTGATGTGCATGTAAACGTACTCAAAGATGTTTAATAGGTGAAATGATTTCAACAATCTCAAATATAACAGACAACAGTTTCAACAAGTTTCCTATTAGCTCCTACAAACAAAAGAGCATGCACTTCTTTCTCATTCACCATTTTCCAGTGATATTTCATGTGATACTAATCCAACATAGGTTGGATTACTAATACTAATCCAATGTTACTAATCCAATGTTGGACTCAAGGTTCAAGAATTCAGTGCAAGTAAACATCACACTGAAGATGGCACCGAGCAGCAAGCAGCCACAGGGTGTATTCTTGCTTGCACCCACTGTTCCCAGGATCGGATCCCTCACCAGGATAAAGAGATTATTGGATATGAATGAATGAATAAATATAGATTAGCTTGTGACTGTCACTCCAGGTAGCTGGCTACTCTGTTATTATCAAGATATCTTTAGGTCTTCCTTTTAAGCAACTTGAATAATTAGCTATGAAAAATATGTTAATCTAAAAAAGATAATTAAAATGCTTAGGAAAGCAGCATGATTATAAAGCTTTGAAGCAATAGGAAAAAAAATGTTTTTAAGCCCAGTTAAAACACTTTGTATTACTTAGCATTTTTGTTTTCACAATTTTTGTGTAATATCTGAACTTATACAAATGTTGGGGGTGGGGGACAATGAAACTTTCTCCTACCCCCGAGAAAGTTTCATTAATGATGATTTTGTTTTAATTTATATCCTTAAACTGTCATATTTGGTTCCATTTTATTTCAAATGCTACCTAGACAATGTCTATGTATAGCCAATAGTGAGCAAGGCAGCACACTATTGTGCTTTAATTGTTTTATCTAAAATGATTAGTGGGCAATGATAATGTATTCAAGATTTTTTTTTACATACATCATGTAAAAATGAACTATAAATATAAAAATAAAAATGAATTAGATTATAGCCTACATACATACTTACATTTTTAGCCTATGTTTTTTTAATAGTAGTTATATAAACCCTGATATGATATTGTAGGCCTAGTAGATTATGGCCTTGTTTCAGGTAGGTGAGGTAGACCAACTATTCATATTACGAGATAAAAGACCCACTCAGGGAGGAAAAGGTGGGCTGAAAATACCAATGAGGAACTTGATGACTGAAGATGACTTCAAGTCCTGTATCCAAATTCTGGCAACAAGGTATGCCTATTTGTTGCACTTATAGGCCCGTTTTCATCAATGTTGTATAGATTTGAGTCGTGGTGTGAAAATGCTGGTCCCATTCCACCTTGATGCAGAGCTACATTTGGCCTGAACCTGGCGCAGACTCAGTTATCTTTTTGGGAATAAGGATTTTTTGCAAATTAGGTAGTTTTTAAATTGTAAAAATGTTTAGCTCTGAGTATGTACAGTATCTAATTATATGTAGTCTGTAGGTTACAGATACGCCAAAGAAGACATTGATTACTAATTAAATTATCAGTAAAGTTTGCATGATCATTGTACAGTCAGATGTATATATGTAATGGTCCTGCAGTAGTGTAAAATATTTACTTATTATTTATACAACCAAATTATGAGAGCTTTGTCGTGTGCACAAGGACTACTAGTTCTACAGTATAGAGTGTGCGAGAATAATTTGGACAAACCCTACAGCTACTGTGAGGAGGTGGAGTAGTGCAGTGTCTAGATGAGTCTATTATATGCCCTACCCAACAGTTTATGGCATACTGACATGTGTCTCATACGGTTAGTCACAAGTTCATTCAGTGCATGTAGGCAAAGTAACCCTTGCATGACCCCGTGACCCTTGCAGCTTGCCTTGTCTGTGCCTAAAAGACATGAGGCAGACATGAGGTAAATGGAATATAATATAAATCTTCATGTTTGGCCCATGATTATGTTTAACTTGCATATTTATAGCATAAATCAAATTATTTATTAAAAATTATTTTTTAAGAATCATGAAAAGTTTTTGTTAAAAATAAAATTAATGTGGTGATGGTGTGTACAATGGTTAATGTGTATCGTATTAACCACTTGGGATCTTTTAGGTTTGCTTTAAGGTTGAAAAAGTTGAAAAACATGATGTTTGAATGGTATTTTAAATTTCTTTTGGTGGGCTTAATTTGGTTTTATCCGTAGTATAAGTGTTTATTGGCCATTGTTAGTTCTATTTCCTTTGCATTCTCTTTTGAGATGGGGTCTTTTGATCCATGGTGGCACTGAAGGACACATTCAGCCTGAACTGCAGCACAGCACCTTACCCTGCTACCACAGTGCTATCTCATTTTCTCAAAGCATACTGGTGAGAACTTGCATGTGGCCTTATTTACGAATTTTGGAGTTATGTTATAGAGTAGTCCGTCCGTGTTGAAACCCTTATATAGCATGTTCTACACTCTTGAAGATTAAGCCCTTTGTGATGACAGGCACAATTTTCCCTTCACGTACTTTTCTTGCTGATATTCAGAAGACAACAGAACTTCACAGAGGTATGGAACTACCATGTTCTGTATATAAAAAACAATCAAATACCAATAGAAATCTGGACAGGTTTTATTCACTTCTAGTGAGCATGGCAGTGAATCGTTTCCAGCTAGTGATGATGAGCAGGTCCCCAGTGTAACTATTGAACCACCTCAAATCAATCTCAGTCAGTCCATCAGCCTCTGCTATCGATCACATTTCAGTTCTTAAGATGAAGTGCCAGGCATATTGTTCAGAAATTGCAACCTTTGTTACCTTAACATTTTTATCAATATCTGACAAAAAGAATGTGCAAGGAGATATTTAACATGTTGTCAAATGAAACATACAGCTGGTGCTGGGGTAGGAAATAACAAGCAATATATTTCAGTTTAGGTTTTATATTTAGAAAAATTTTTTTAACCATAACCGATTGTCATATTGTCATAACAGTTCATTTCAATCTTGTATTCATTGTCCATATTTTTTTTTTTTTTTACCAATTTGCAAATTCTTATGTCCAGTTTGATCAATTATTAAATTTTTTTGCACATTGTGTTTAAGAGCAATCCCTGATAAAACAAAACACAGAAAAAATTATTTCTAATAAAATTAATTAATAGTTGTTGTTTTTTCAATGTGAATGAATTGCTACATTGATTGACTGGTTATGCCACACCAAATGTCAGTGCATGCAGAATTCATTTGCATGTATTTCTTGAAAACTTCATAATCAGTGTGTATTGGGAAGCAAAGTACTACAAGGCAAGAATTTGCCTCTGGAATGATTTTGTTTGCTTAATGAAAAAACTCAATTTGTGGGTCATGTGGCAAACTTCAGGATCACCTGGAGTGTAATGGCACTGCACTCTTCTTCTGAAAGACACCAAAATGTAGAAGTACTGACTTTCTTAAAAGTTACAAATAGTGTAGTGGGTCATAAATTACCACTTGCCAGTATTTGTCTCAGTTTTTAAAAACATTTTAGAGCATTTTGAGGTTCTTATAAATGATAATAGTTACAAGCAACAGGCAAATGCTTTGTCCAGTGACATTGGTTGAGTTAATCTGCAGGCGTCTACTTGAACTTGATAGGTTATTGGTTGATCATGACAAAACTACAGTGGTATATTACAGTATCCATATCTGGTATCTATAGTTGAGGTCATAATTTTACATATGCCTTGCAGAATCTGCAAAATGTTAATAATTTTAAAAAAATAAGAGGGATCATAAAATGGCATTTTGTTTTTTATTTAGTACTGCCCTGAATAAGCTATTTCACATAGCAGATGTTGATGACATATAGTCCACAAGACAAAATAATAACTGAACAAATGAACCAGTTCAAAAATTTACATACGCTTGATTCTTAATACTGTGTGTTGTTACCTGGATGATCAGTGACTGTTTTTATGTTTTGTGATAGGTGTTCATGAGTCCCTTGTTTGTCCTGAGCTGTTAAACTGCCCACTGTTCTTCAGAAAAGTCCTCCAGATCCTGCACATTCTTTGGTTTTCCAGCATCTTCTGCATATTTGACCCCTTTCCAACAGTGGCTATGTGATGTTGAGATCCATCTTTTCACACTGAGGACAATTGAGGGACTCAGACACAACTATTACAAAAGGTGCAAACATTCACTGATGCTGAAGATGGCAACACGATACATTAAGAGCCAGGGGGGTGTAAAATTTTGAACAGGATGATCTGTGTAAATTGTTACTATTTTGTTTTCTTGGAAACATGTAAAAATCTTATGTAGCTTCTGAAGGGCATTACTAAATGATCTTAAGATATTTTAACAAAATAATAATTAACAGTGATCATCCTTTTCAAAAGTAAGTAAAGAAAGACATTGATGCACGTGGGGATCTGGTCTGATCCCACAGGAGAGCTACTGTAGCACAAATTGCTGAGAAAATTAATGCTGGCTATGATAGAAAGGTGTTATAACACACTGTACAGTAGCTGCAGACAGGTCAGAATGCCCATGCTGACCCCTGTCCGCCACTGAAAGTGCCTATAATGGGCACGTGAGCATCAGAACTGGAGCATAGAGTAATGGAAGAAAGTGGCCTGGTCAGATGAATCACATTTTCTTTTACCTCATACAGATGGCTGGGTGTGCGGGCATCACTTACCTGGGGAAGAGATGGCACCAGGATGCACTATGGAAAGAATGCAAGCCAGCAGAGGCAGTGTGATGCTCTGGGCAATGATCTGCTGGGAAACCTTGGATCCTGGCATTACATGTGGATGTTACTTTGACATGTACCACCTACCTAAACATTGTTGCAGACCAAGTAACAATAAAGTTTAAAAAATGGTTAGGTAAAACAATTGGCAGTTATTGACACTGCTTTTATCTGTCTGGATAAAGTGAAGTAACAGACAGTGAGAGATATTTTCTTTTAACAGAGATTGTGTGTTGATTACAATAATTATACCACTGCATGGTTGAAATAATCAGTAATAATTGTATTGTATAATTGTAATAATAATCAGCAAGTTTCCCAAGACAGGAGTTAGTTCCTGTAATAACTTTCCTTATAGCAGCTAGAAGGTAGACAAAAGAGAGGCTCCTTCACCATCCTTTCTTTTTCTCTCTCTTGAAATTAATGAAACAAAATAGTGCTGCTTTTCATCTTACAGAAAAACCAGAGATACTCCTCTGTCACGAAGACTCAAGTCTTGAGACAGAAAATTAAATGTATCTATGAATAGAAAGCATGATGTTTTGTTCATTAATAAATTAAAAATAGTTGGCAAATTGCTGTCATATAACAGGAACACCATAGTGATTCTACTCAAAATACTTCATTTTAAAGTTTGTAAGCCAATTATCATAATTATTATTATCATTATTATTATTATTGTTGTTGTTGTTGTTGTTGTCTGCAGTTGCAGTTAAAGGAATTCTGAAAGTTGGGGTGCTGCAGTACCCTTTGCCTCCCTACTTCCTGCGTCCTTGCATCTTTCTTTTTATTATACTAGGAAAAGAAACACACTGATATACCCATAACATAGAAAACTATAAAATAAAGATCCAATTTGTTTAAAATTTTCATTCATTTATACCCCTTTAGTAACTGATTTATCCTGGTCAGCGTCACTGTGGATACGGAGCCTATCCTGGGAACACTGGGCACCAGGCAGGAATACAACATGATGGTCCTCTAGTCCATCGCAATTAGAACCTTCAGTGATTTTCAAATGAAATATAGTAATATAAGCTATAATCTAATAATACATAATAATTACATAAATGAGACATTGACTAAAAGATAACTTGCATTCATTAAAATGTAATTTTTATTTAATCAGACATAATGAGGTAAATGAGGTAAACAACAATACAGAAATAAATCAGTTGCGAAAAAGGCAGGAAAACTAGAAAACTAGGAAACAAGGAAAAGCAGTGTGTTTTAAGACTGTTGAAGAGAGACCATTAAATTTGACAGCATCCAGGTAACATCCTTTGTACAAAATGTTAAGCTGTTGCCTGGTTGGGCAGTGTCAACAGCTCGAGGTCCCAAGTTCGCTACTGAGCTTGGGTTACTGTTTACGTGGTGTGTTGCATGTTATCCCCTGTGTGTGGGTTTCCTCCAGGTTCTCTGATATCCTTCCTCCTCCCAAATACATACCATTAGGTTGACTGGCTATTGTAAAATATCCATAGTTTTTAATGTGTGTGTGTATGGTGCCCTGTGATGGTCATGTATCCTATCTGGGGTGTATACCTGCCTTACACCCATAACCCTGACCAGTTATTAAAGATGAATGAATGAATGAATGAATGAAAGATAATTCTAAACAAATTTGATCTTTATTGCATAGTATTTTTTAATGATATGGGTATAATAAGAAACTGTGTTTCTTTTCCTTGTTTGATAAATACCTGCATGAAGGTGGTTTCTTTTGAACTCTGTCTCTCACTTTATCCAAGTAGACAAATGCAATCTTCCTAACTGCAGTGGTTTTTATTTGATGAATGAATCAGTGAAAATGTTGACTGGTTGATGTTTCCATTGCTTTTCAGTTATTAGTTAAGGGTAACAGTAATGTTCCATGGTGAACTACAGTGGGCTGTATGACAATTTGCCACTACTGACATCTGACAGAAGATCATGTCAGACATAGTTTGAGTGTGGGTATTCAAACATGAGTCTTCAGCATTACAGTGATTTGACCTCCATCTGACTGCATCCTGTCCATCTCTCAGGATGGCTGCCAATTCAATAAGCAAATTGAATTATTGCAATACCATTACTTTAACTTGCCTACAGACTTAAATCTTTGTTTTATGCGTCATTAAGCATAAATTGCACTCCCTCAACTCCCCTTGATACTTAAATGGGGAGGGGGCATTCCCAAAAATTCAGTCTCCTATGAAAGTGAGTCCTTAGGCAGTGAGGTCCACATGTTTTGAAGATTTAATGCCTTAATTAGAACTGCATGACCTGTCTGCAAGTTACTGACAAAACTAGACTCATTGTTTAGGCTACAGGTTTTCCCAGTCGCCTATACTGTGTGATCAAATGTACAAACATAGAAGAGTAAACCAGTTCTGTAGAACTGAACACATTTTCCACTTGCTTTAACTCATTCATGTACACATTTCAAAACACTGCACAAAACAGTTATTCTGCTCTTTTTGCTAATATATAAATCACTTCGTAAGACTCAACGTAAAGAAGATGATATAACTATATTAAGCTTTGAGTTCTATTTATGGTTTATGAGTTGGCTAACTACAGCGCTAGACACCTAGCAGGCAACATTGAAAGGACCTAGACACCTTGCAAGTGGACAGCTGGAGTTGGCAAGTCTTAGTCTCAAATGAAATTCAGATGGCAATCAACCATGATTGGATTATGAGAGAGAAAGAACAACTCATTTTTGCCTGATATGCAATCAGATGTTTGAGTTTATTTTCATGTTAAAGAAATTAAATTTCATTCATTCATTCATTCAAGTGATCCAAAAATACTTAGAATCTAATTATAAAGAAAGAACAAAAGACTCATTTCTATTCAACAACAAGAAATGATTTTTTCTAGATCACATGCAATGTTCTTCACCAGTGTTTGAAAAAAAATCTTCTGCCTGTTTCATACTTCAGTCATGGTTGATCACATGGTCAAGTAAAGTCATTTCATTTGAGACACTTTGTCTCCTTGAGAGAAAGACATCCTCTTCCTCTTCCTCCTTTTCTGCCTCCTCTTTCTCAGCCTCTATAGCTGCACACTGGAAGATGGAAGATCATTAGCGTGGCAGATGTAATAATTTCATACATTAAACTATTGCGTGGCTTTTTTATTTCCCAGAATGAACCTACTTTGTGTGGCTTTAATAATCACAAAAAATTACATAAAAGATTAACAAATTAGTCAAAGAATAAAACAATCCACAATCATAAACAATATGTATAAGGATGACATAAACTAAAAGATTTTTTTTTAAAAATTAAATGTAAAGGCAAAACAAGGAATCACAGTGAAGATAAGTGGTAAAAGATGGTAAAAGTACAACAATTAATAAATGACAGCATTAATAAAACAACTCAAATAGTAAAAGAATCAAAAAGTATTAACTAAAAATTCAATCGTCTATAGTCACAAATGGTATGGTTAGTGACAGAAACTATTAAAAGCCAGTTTGAACAGGTAAAGCTTCAATCTGCATTTAAAAATAAGTGTAGAGTAAAGATCTGTAGTATTTGTCCTGGTAAGTTCATTGTTTTTTCACAGATTTGGGAATGTACACATTTTATTGCTCCTTAAAGGGGAAGGAGAGATTATCAGTACAGTGGTGCTGTGAGTAGCATTGAAGCTTCACAGCTCCAGGGTCCGCAGTTTCTTTCCTGAGCTCTGGTTTCTGTCTGTGTGGAGTTTCACATATTCTCCACGTGTCTGGTTCTCGGGTTTCCTATCCCTGTCCAAAGCAGACAGTTTGGGTTCACTAATTTGCCCCTAGGTATGAATGAGTGTGTGTGTGTGAAGTGTTTTCCAAAAAGTGTTCGGAGTTTTGTGCCAATAGTTAAAGGAAAAGACACATGAACTTTAGTTATTGAGAAACCTATGCCAGGGTGAAACAAAGGTGTGTATACAATCATAAAAAAGCAACTGTGCTTCTAAAAGTCACATTACCTAACATGTAAACTCAAACCCTTTTTTCCCCACAGTGTATTTATCTTGTAAAAAGCTTGGCACTGCTCAATTGTGTGTGTCCATGCTGTTCTTCCAATCTGATTACATTTCATATTGCAAAAGAGCAGAATTGTTGGTCTATAATTAGCATTAAACAGCAGGCCTGTAATTACAGCCTCTTCAGCTGGTGCAACTTTTCTTAATTGTTTACACATAATTTGCTAAACAATATTATGTAATTATTGATATTGTTGATGCCAATATGAGGAAAAAATGACAGTCAGGGAAAAAACTGCAGACACATGGCTCAAAAGTTTGCCCAAATATTCCCCAATATGTCTGTCACAAAACACCAAAAATGCTTTCAGTGAAAGGAAGGAAGATCTGAGGGTAATGTGGACTTATTTAATTTAATTAATTCTTTGCTTTTATTGTTCCATATTTAAAACTTATGAAAATGATCTGTCCTTCATTATGTATCTTATTCTTTTGTAAGTTCTCCTGCTTCTTGTCCTAAGTGCTCTTCTTTTCCTTTTTTGTATTTGTACTGCACACTTCTGTGACCTTCTCAGTTGGAGAATTAAGTAAAACAGTTTTTGAGAGATTTTGTTTGTTCAACTGAAGAATGTTGTAGTACATGGGCACTTTGAATAATATCAGGAAATTCATGTATACCATTGACAGCATGAGTGTTTGCACAGTGACTATTGTGCTTTTAAACTAAACACCGTGTGTAGTGTTTTGCACTCCACACAGTTTTCAGTAAACTTGAACTGCAAACTGAATCAACATCAAAGTGTGTTCAGTTCTGTAAAACTGGTTTATTGTTCTGGAAGGTTAGTACAGACAATTTACAACTTCTAAGCAACAAAGAAAAACAGTGTATATATAGACGGGTAACAGGAGGGAAAAACAGGATGAGGTGTTGGGCCATCACGACGCCTCCACAACAGGCTTCAGTATTATTTTCCATATATCCTACAAATCTTTGGAACTGTACTGGAAGATTGAAGACCATTCTCCTAAAACATATTCCCTCATTTTGTCTTTTGATAATAGTGGTGGAGAGCTCTGTCTAGCATGTCGATCCAAAATCTCTCATATGTGTTCAATTGGGTTGAGAGCTGGTTACTGTGAAGGGCATAGCATATGATTTACATTATTTTTATACTCATCAAACCATTCACTGAGTTCTCATGTCCTGTGGATGTGGGCGTGTCATCTTGGAAGACAGCACTCCCTTCAGTATAGACATATTTCATTATAGGATAAAGGTGACTGGTCAAAATAACATTGCTTTGCTGTGATTCTTCTCGCTACAAGGAAAAATGGGCCCAAACCATGCCAGCAAAATGTATAAAGCAATGCACTAGATGTAGCTAGTGACAATGTGATGTAGCTAGGACTGAACTGTAGCTAGATGTAGCTAGGACTGAACATGTGATCCAGAGGGCAGCACTGTGGTGCAACGAGTAGCATCTCTGTGTGAAATTGTACATGCTCTCCCACTGTCTGCATGGGTTTCCTCCAGGTTTTCTGGTTCCCTCCCACCTGCCAAAAACATACCTGTAGGTGGATTGACTGCGCTGTTGCCCCTAGATATGAATGAGTGTGTCAGTGTGTGTGTGTGTTCATGGTGCCCTATGATTAACTGCCATCCCATCCAGAGTCTATTCCCACCACACGCCCAGTGTTCTATGGATCAACTGCAACCTTGATCAGGATATAGTGGTTAGTGAAGATGAATGAATGAATGAATGAAATCCAGGGATGTTATGATATCTAACTGACAATGAGTTACTGCACTACATGTTGCATTACTGAATTCAAAACAGTTCCCTTTTCCTTTAGTAAAATTTCTTTGACATTAATGATATGATATTATGATACAGTACACTGGAAAAAAAAGCTCATTGAATTTACTTAATTCACATGCGTACATCGGTTCCACGTGATTGAATTGAGTTACATTAACAAAATTTGTTTTCATAAATCCAACATGATTTGATCATGTAATATCAAGGCCCTGAATAAACTCAAAGTCTACATGCTCACTCGAACTGATTTTTATACCACACTTGTTTTAATTAAGTTAATTTTAATACTACAGTCTTTCTTTGCATCAGCGCCATCATTCCCTTGAGATTTCATAACATAATTGGATCACGTTAATACTACTTGAATTGATCACAATCACTGTACATAATTTGAAACAAGTAGGGCAGAGCAGGGCACAAGCTAACACATTTTGATTTTCGCTTAATAAATTAATAAATATTTAAGTTAGAATAGTCATGTTTTTATACATGCAATATATATATCTCTGCTACAAATGAACACTTGAACTGCAGTGCTACAACTTACCCCATGGGTAAGTTGTAACACTGCAAACAAACAAACGAGAGTTTTTAACAACACAAGGAACAGGTCAACACAGTTCTATGCTTCGTCACAAATATGACAAATATAGTGTTTATACCCTTCAGTGCACAGTTTAGGCTCACACCCCTCACAGAAGACACACATCACCCTTTGCTGCCCAGGGATAGAGGAAACAAAATCTTCACATACAAGGTTTTTTATTACTTGGTGTCTCATTCTGTGAATAAAATGTTTCAAGCAATTTGTTGATTTTATTTTATATAAGAGAGAATTAATTTGTTGTCATGGTTTATGAAAGGCAGATAAGTTGTAACACTGCGTAACAACTAACCCCACAGTATGGAAGTTGTACTGAAGCCCAGCTAACATGTGAGGTGGTCACATGTTTCAAAACAGTGCTACATTGTAGGCAAGAAGATGTTGATTAATATCATATAAGGTTGGATTCTGTAATTTACACATATAGCTCAGTAACCAACAAAAACTTGTGATGCAAAAAATTACTTACATGCCCTGAAAACACTTTTTGACACAGATTTCTTGAGAACACAGGCGAAATATTCTGAAACCTGGCGGCAGACCATTGCTTGCAAATGTGGTAATGTGACTAGAAGTACCCACTGCTTGACCATGTGTAATAACATTTTGCCCTTAGGTTGTTCCCCATGCTCCCATAATTGGAAAAATTAAAATAAAAAAAAACTTGTTTTAATAAAATTTAGTGTAAGCAATTAAATCACGTTTTGATGTGAAACGTAATATTTTTACATAAATCTGACAAACCACATATTACCATTTTTTCAGTGTAGGTCAGGTCAGAGGAGCAGTGTGTCTTACCCCTACACCCAGCTCCTTCCCTATACCCACCTGAGCAAAGAATACCGTTAGCCATTAAACCAAACCCCTATTACAAAGGAATTAGTATTGGAATTTATATTTTTGCTTTAGTTACAGAAGGTACAGAACAGGGTTTAATCATTGCCTTTAGACAGGTGGGGTCTGGTCCATTTTTAGTTTTGCAGCCAAGCATCAGTGTTTTCAATTTAATGTGAGCAGCTACAGGAAGCAAGTGGAGGAGAGCCAGGAATTGGATGATGTGGACAAATTTGGGAGATTGATAATAAGTAATGCAGCTGCATTCTCTATCAGTTAAAGGGCTCTGATAGCATGCAGGAGAAAAGTTGCCAGGCCAAGTTGCAGTAGTTCAGTGTGAACTACTGCAACACACTTTTCAAATGAAAAAGGATGGAACAAGTACCTGAATGGTTTCTGTGGAAGTAAATGAACAAGCTCCTGAGTGATCTGTGTGGAGGGAAATGACCAAATCCTCCTGGTGTTTTAAAGGAGAAAGCTACATGACCAAATCAGGTAAGTTCATGTGTTATCAGTTGGTGTGATGATAGGGTTCTCCAGGGAGATGACAAGGTCTTGTTGTGGGAACATATCTGCAGGGGTTTATAGCAGCATGGCCGGGATTCAGTCTCAGATGATTCAGTCTCATCTGGCTTTCATGATTAAATGTCCACCAAACATGCTGAGATACAAGTCAGAACATGAATGTCTGATAGAGGGAAATGTCAAGTGGACTGTGTGCTCGATTTCAAACAATTGATTCTGATATGAAAAGAGGATAATTTAGTAATAATAAAGTGCAAATTAAAAAGTGGAAATTTAAAGTGCGTATATATCCAGCTGTTACTTTTACACAGGTACGGAGGGCAGTTCTGATCCTGAAGCGTCATTATGTGTAATTAATTAATGTAACTAAATGACACACAAATTAAATGCCCTATGGTGCAGCTTATGAGTGCCCACTGATTTTGGTGCCATTTTTATTCAAGTCTAGATTGCAGGTGACTCATGATCCATTTTCCTATAACAAATTTCATATGAAATATTCCTTTTAAGAAATGCATAACAATAAGTTATTAACATTCTGCCAAGGACTAACACACTTGTATGCAGAGATTCTCTTCTGTTAATGAACATTTTGCAGAGCTACTGTATGCCAATAACAATGAATTCCCAACCATTCAGGTTAAAGGGCTTAGAACAGTAAAGCTAATGCAAAGGTTCTATCATATAAACTGTCTTATTACACTAAACACTGTTTCAGGCGGAATTTACTCTGTGACCATTATTTTTCTCAGTGTAGATCTACATTACTGTTATCAAACCAACCCTCTTGGAAAGTGAAGAGCATTACTTTAAGTCCATAACATGAAAAAACAGTTAGTGTAAAAACTTGTCTTCCATCGCACTGTCAGAAAGTAGTAGATTTTGTTTTTTACATTAAAGTTTTAATGTAACACTCTGAAAGTGTTCCAAATGTTAAAATTTGTTAGAAGGAGATTTGTCACACAAAAGTGAGTTATTTTCTTTCTGATTTTTGAAAGTATTAATGCAAGTAGGATTCACAAGACATTATTGATATATAACCCAATTACATATTATATAGTACATGAGTTAAGAATGAATATATAATTCACTTTACAAAAAAAGTTTAACAAAAAATAAATAAGTAAAAATTAAGGCAAAGTCTCAATGTAATCCATTCCAAGAATACTTTATATTTTAAACTTGAAAACCTTTATAAACATTTATATTAGTGAATATGCAATTAAACTGTGTGCTGAATAAATTCTGATTATGAAATTAAATGCTACTTTTAAAGTGAAGGCTGCCAAAAAACTCAATGAATTACAGGTAGAAGTATAATTGTCTTAATATGATATTAATATTAATAGCTCTCTCTTACCAACATGCTATCTTTGATTTATTTTTCTGCAAACACAATGTGTTCTAATACAGTGTACACTGTCCTGGACATTTTAATGTTTCCCATGCTCTAACATGCACACATTGACTCATAAGGAGTATGTTACTTAGCTGATTATGTGGATTAGGTGTATTAGAGAAGGATAAGTATCAAAATATGCAGGGCATATACTCCAGGAGCACTCCAGGGCCTAATACATTTATGCAGTTTATTTTGAGTAGGAGCTGGAGGCTAGAATCTGATGTCACTGCAATGAGTTTGTCTGGTGCCAGAAGCTTCTATCACAGATGGATGCAGCACTGGCACAAATAAGCAAGCAGGCAGCAAAAAGCCATCAATCAATAGGGAAATAGAGGCACAGGCTTGGGATCAACTAGACCTATTACCCAAACTGGGCATAGATCCATGGAAAGACACTATTCTTCTATATATAAACTATGATATCATTATCATTATATTCCTGTCCTGCAGCCAGTAGATGTAGTCAGCAAGTTATTATTGTTGTGTGCTTCTGTATTATTTTTTATCTTTTAAAATATCCTTAGAAAATCAATATATTAATGATACATTTGGCTCAATATAAATATAAAACAAGCCACAACATTATTTTTGATTGGAAGTATTTGATTTATTAGAAATGGACTGCTAGAGCTATGTTGCGGTCTAATAACTTAGACTAAAACACATAATGAAGGAATGTAGTATGTGGCACAGAGTAATTTATTACAAAATACATTATGACATGCAATGATCAGCTAGATCAACACACAAACTGAAATATAGCACATGAGATTACTGGATGAGATGGTTAAGATCAAACTGTGCCATTTTATTGTGTACTGACATTTGAAAGAGATGCTACTGATTTGCTGCTAGGCATGGTTCAGTTTTTCCACCACTTGGTTCCTTTTAACCTAGCAGAGATATAGGAGAAAAGCGGTTTTACATCAATAGAAACTGATTAGTGTGATTAGAACATGCCCAGTGCTTTGACCTGTTAAAACATTGTATAATTAAGGGCCATTAATCGAGCGCTGTCAAGCCAATATCAGTCCAATATCATGTAAGCCACCCAAATGGTTTAAAAATCATTGAACATTTGGTAAGCCTAGCCTACATATTGTGTTTTGTGTTATTTTTATGCTTCACCTATTTTTATTTTTATACTTTAGAGTAATTCCATATAAAATGTTTAAACAAATGTAACATACAACACTGGTAAAGTAATCTTAATAATTTTATATACTTTGTTAATATTTAATAATGCTACAGGAGGTAGATTAAAAAATCATGAATGCGAGTGTCACATCCCCATGGACAATTCCGCCTTGGTCTAGTCTTTGTTATTGTTTCTCCTAATTTTTCCTTTCCCTGCCTGGGTTTGTTTTATTAGTGTTTCACTTAATAAACATTAATAAAGATTATCTGCACTGGCATCCGATTCCCCGGGAATTGTTACAGGAGTAGTGAAATTTTTTAAAAAAACAAGTAGAACTTGATGCCAATGGTGTTAGTGGGGATAATACTAATTTTTATGCCTGAAATAGCCTTAAAAAATACTTCAAAAAGGAATCTGTTAAAGAAAAACTATTTCAGACATTTGACCTGCTGTGACCTTGAACCTGTTTGGATCAATTCCAAAATCTAATCAGTTCATCTGCAGTGATGATAGTTACAATGATAATTCTACATAAATCCTACAAACATTCATCCACTTGGTTTTGATATATCACACTAATGATAATCTTGGACGGATGCATGGATGGCAAAAGTCTTAGATTGGCAGAAAATAGGCCTTGAGATCCTGAGCATGAACGTGTAAGTAAAAACTCTATGAAAGTAGGAAAGAAGTTATTGAAGAAACACTATTTCAGATATTTGTCCTTGTTGTGACCTTGGCCCTGTTGGATCTGTTCCAAAATCTAATCAGTTCATCTGCTGGTTACAATGCTAATTCCATATAAATCTTATAGGTATATTCACCAACAAATATTGTCAAACTGTGGTGGCTTTTCCTGGCTACTCTGATGTTGTGTTGTTGTCTCAAAAATAGGCTCTTGGTCTGGCAGGGACCAGGAATATCAGTCCTTCAAAAAGCAAAATGCTTAAAAGTAGATACCAGCACCAGGAACTCAAAAAAGTGTCAGTGTGAGTGAGTCAGAGTGAGTGAGTTTGAGCAAGAGAGCTTTCATGCCAATGATTCAGGGCCAATTGCTTGGACAACAGTTTCTGTAGTGTACTGTTGGGGCATTTGCAAAGCTTGATGAAGGAAGCCTGCTGTAGTGGAAGAAGATTAACTGGCCTGCACTGCAAAAATCTTAGTAAGTGAAAATATCTTGGATATAATCAGATGTTTCTAGAATTTCCTATTATAAGATTACAGTAAACAAATATAAGATTATTAAACCTATTTCTAGACATGTTTTACTAATTGCAAGCTATAATTTTTCTTATTCTATTGACAAGTAATTTTGCTTCTTTCAAGAAATAAATGCTTAAAATTGGCAAAATTATCTGCCAATAGAACTAGACTATTTCAAGCTTGGAATTAGTAAAAAAAAAAGTCTAGAAATAAGTTTAATAATGTTTTAAAATGTTTGGTTTATTGTAATCTTATAGAAGGAAATAATCTATAAATTTGACTATATTCAAGATATTTCCACTTGCTAAGATGTCATTTTTTCAGTGTGGCTGTCATGTCGACGCCAGAATCCGTGTCTAACTACACATCCCAGAATCCAGCGCGGCCTAAAAACATGGCCGCTGAGGTCTAGAGTACCCAAACACTCTCACGTTCACACTTGCCAGATTACTGATCACACACACCTGGACTCAATCAACTTCACAGCACACTCTCACAGTATAAAAGGATTCTCAGTACATACATGAATGCATTGTGAAGTATACGCTAAGTGTTTTGTACTTGTTGATATCAAGCCTTTTGATTCCTGTTTGTGTCTATGGTGGGGTTTTTTTTTGGATATAGTTCTGATTTCCCTGTTTTGTGATATTCTGCCTAGCCCAGTTCATGTCATTTACTCATCGCCTGACCCTTGCCTGTTTTTTGGAATATGTCTTCTTTGCTATGGTTCATAAAGCTATTGAGTAACTGCACTTGCATCCTTACGTGATTCCTGACAGTGGCACAGATGTTTAAGTGGATGAATTGCAGGAGGATGGTTTTTCAGGCTAGCAAAAACTGTCCTTATGTACGTGTCTTGTATCTATATCTGAATTCGCACTTTAATTTATCCTTCAAGTATTAACTTTTTTATTAACGCTTTAAGTATTACTTTAATAATGCCAGTTAACATATATTTACAAAATTACAGATCTCATGAATAAATCTGTAGTTTGTACAAAATTTGGGAGAAGGCCACAATCAGTGTTTTGTTTTTTTTTTAACAGTGGTGGAACTAAAAACCCACCATTATCATAGCTATTATATTTATGGTTGTGTTCCAAAACTCCCTAATTCAAAACAATTAGACCTATAAATATTATAATGTGTTTTATCTGGAAAGTCCAAGAATAAAAAGCACTGTGGCTGCAGTTAATAGCCAGATTATTATTATTGTACACGTTTAAATAATGAGCCTAATATTTGAAAAGATGGATTATGTTCATTAAAAAATCTGTTTTATTGATACCAAAGATCCTGTTTAAACTAAAACTAGAGCTTATCTTCAAGAACTGCCAGTCTAGGCAGAGACCACCTCATGTGGATTTGAAGTGATTTCTGCAAAGTCTTTGATTAGCCCAGACACTTAGAAGGTCAGGCTGAGACCTGCGAGACAACACCACTAATTGGAACCCTTGGTTCACTAACTGGAAAAGCATGATCTTGCCAGCAGCCTTGCAGATCAACATTAACAGGGTCGATGATGATTGCCTAAGGGAGCTTTCGGCTAACAGACAGTTCTGACCACTGTGTCACATTTTTTCTACTTGTTACCCTGCATTAACCTCATGCCTGAAGGCAAGTCCTAACAGGCAGATGAGGGTACTGAGGAGAAAATGATGTTAAACAATTATCCAATTAGCAGTCTCTTGCCCCAAAGCGATTTCCTTAGTATTTGTAGATGAGCTTATAAATGTCACTTGGAGAGTGGACTCTTGCAAAAATGGCTGTACTGTGTGAGCAAACAGAGAACAGGAACCTGAAATGTGGATCATGACATGTTTTCAGCAGGGTGTGTGTGTGTGTGTGTGTGTGTGTGTGTGTCTTTTTATTATTGAAAAATGGGGTTTAATACTGCTAATCCTCAGCTGGCTCAATAACTCAGAATGAAGTCTTTGACTTTTAAAGCATGGCACATAATGCTTGTACATGTTACACTAGACTAGACTTAAATATCACAGTGCTGCTGAATTCTCGAATCTGATTGTTCAGAAGGTGATGATTAAATTGCCATAATAGCAGCTCTGACTGTTGTGCCAGCTAATTCAAATCACAGGTTTATATTAATTCACTTGTACTAACGGGTTATTATTTCTATAACAACAGTTCTGTCACAGGGACTTGTATGGTGGATGTACCACATTATCTAAGGCTAATAATAAATGAATTTTGAAAAACTGTTGTTATTTAACAAAGAATGAGTTGTATGAGATTAAATTAGATTAGATTAGATTAAACTTTATTGACTTTGTGCAGAGAACAAGTACAGAGCCAATGAAATACAGTTAGCATCCTACCAGAAGTACAAATAGCAATATGTCTATATATGTAAACATGTGTAAGGTATGAGGTAGAGAAAGGAGAGCCCAGCTCAGTGCAAATATAGAAGGTGACCATACTGATAGCATCATGTAGTAATTAGTTAGTAATGTGCAGTAATGTGAGATACTCTGGTCTCAATTTCAAAAGCATTAAGAAAAAGCCAAACAGGACTCAAAGGTGTGCATTTAATGGATTATTTTGTATGGATTATTTTGATGAAGAGTCAGTGTAAATTATTAAATTAATGTTATTGCCTGTCCTGTTTAAGATGAAGCAGTGTGAGATGAATAGCTCTCTTAGTAGGTCTCAGCTTTGTGTCTTTCTCCTTCTCTTTAAATGTCACATACATGCTGTAACATAACAGTTGCCCTTTGGAATGGCTCATTTAATTAGGGGGCCATGCACTGAAGGTGCGTAGGCACCCTATTGTTATTCTACCTTTTCTTCTTCTTCTTCTGGCTAGGGTGTCTATGGCAGCCCATAGAATGCTGAAGTGAACGCACACCAAGATCAGAAATTCAATTGTACTTCCCTGTCGTCCATCTTGGATTTTGTTAGAAATTGTTTTTTTCGCAACTCCTCCTACAAATTATGTCCAATCAACACCAAATGTGAAGTGAATATGTCATATGTCATATTCAGACCAACCTGGACAAAAATTATCCAAAGAATGTTGATAGTCCAAACAGTTTGCCCTTAATGTGCCAACAAATCTGACGGCGAAGCCACCAAACAGGAAATGAGGCTATATCTCAGCAACGACCTTGCACACTGACACAAAGCTGGGTAGGCAGCTTCAGGACCATGCCCTGAGGCAATAAAACAAATTTTGTGACAGCGCCACTTATTGGTCAAAAGTTACAATAACATGCCAAAATTGTTTCTATCTAACTGCCATTTTTGCCCCAGTACCAATCACGACCAAAGGTCAAAGTAACAACAGACATCTTCACAGATCACAGCAGTAGTGGCAGCTGCAGCAGCAATGCCACACTCCTGCCCATTTGTTCATCTAGACCTTTCCTCCTACAGTCAGAGAATTCCACCACTGTCCATGGTCGAAACATACACATCATTAGTGAAACTACAAATCACTCTTGAATCCCTTAAAGTTACGGCTCTGCTTTCCTGTGATTGCTTAGGCAAGATTTGTAGCGCATCTGTGAATGTGCAGCTCACCGATTCTGGGTGCTTGGCCCCCAAAAATGCTGCTTGCAGCTTTAATTATCCTTATTATAGTAGCTGATTCCATCTCCAGTTCCACAAAAATGGCTATATTTCTTTCACATGAATGGCTATGTTTGTTAATTCTGCCATGTGCATGTAATTATGACTTGTGTTTGGAATGGTTTTCACTCCTCAGAATGAGATCAGGCCAATTCTATCACCTGGAAAACGTGTCAATGTCTACAATTTTCTTTTGCCTTCATACAGTCCACAGTTCCATATTGAAAAACTAAAGAGACTGCTCTAAATGAGTATACACACTCTGAAATATATTGAGTTCCTCAATATTGTGCCGTTATCGAGATCTCAGGATGAAGCCTGAGACCAGTTTGCTCCTTGTCATAATTCTCTTCTGACAAAGTAAACGAATTGCTAACGCACATCTGAAGCACAAATAAAAATGTCAGCTGTTATCATAAGACTAGTCAATGTGTAGAAGCATACATTCTCTGAAGTCAGTGAGTTGACCTACACACCATGGTATCACTTTGTCCACTGCAAGGCAAACCCTTTAAATTGGAACCGTTTGATATCTATATCGCAAAATAACAAAACCATGTCCTTGTGGTCAGTTCCTTCATTTTTCATATTTAAACCAAAGGGGAAGTGTAAATACGAGCGCTTGACGTGTGTGTATGTGTGTGTATTCGTGTGAATGAATGGCTTGTGTTACATTTTGCAATCCTGTAAAGAACAAGGCATCTCTGTTTGAGCTGTAAACTGTATAATCAACCTTGTATAAGTAACCTTGTTTATAGATAACCAGTGAAATGGATAAAATAGATGCTGAAGGGTGCCTTCTAAAACTCTAAAACAATACCAGGACCAGCAGCACAGTGGTGCATTTGGTTTGATCCTGAGCTTGGGTCACTCTCTGTGCGGAGTTTCACAGGTTCTCCCTGTGTCCATGTGAATTTCCTCCAAGTTCTCCCAAAAACATGCCAGTAGGTGGATTGGCTACACTAAATCGCACCTAGAGGTGAGAATGAGTGTGTAAAAGGGTGTATGGGGCCTTGCAATGGACTGGCATCCAATCCAGGGTGTATTCCTGCCTCACACCCAGTGTCCCTGGGATAGGTTCTTAATTCACTTCAACACTGACTAGGACAAAGCAGTTACTGAAGATGAATGAATGACCACCAGGGCCAAGATGTAGAAAATCTATAAGAGGCACAATATTTTTTTAAAGGGGCTTGAATTAAAAAAAAAAAAAAAAACAGTTACAAGCAACCTCCAAATTATTGGTATCCTTTATGAAAATGAGCAAAAGTTACTGTATAAAGTTGTATGATTAAAATTTTTTACTCAAAAACTGAAGGACTTTTGTTTTTCTAAATAATGTTTTCTGTCAAATATTTGTGGCAAACTCACTGACACCCCTTAAGGAATATTTCAGATAAATGTAAATTGACAAATTTCTCACAATGTCCACTCCATTTGCTGTTTCCATGGGGTATACCTTGATACGAAGAGGCCATCTGACTGACACAGGTATGTGATCTGTGTGTGGAGTGTCTGAAGTGTGATAGATGGTAGTTGACCTGCAAAATTCAAGTAATGAATATAAATTTACAAGCAGTTCAAATACCTTTATCCTGAGTGAGAAAATTCCAAAGATCTCAAAGAAGTTCTGTGCTGTTATTCTCTCCAGCCTTCACTGAATATTAATTGTGGGGTGTTGATACTTTTGAAACTAGTGTTTTGCAGAAACAAATGCACTACTTGAGAAAACCCTTTTAATAAAAATATGTTAATATGTTAAAAGTGTTCAAATAAAACTATACAACCTTCCAATGTGTTTTGTTAATTTTTTGCTCATTTTCCTGAAGGGTGCTAATCATTTTGGAGCTAACTGTAAGCATATTGCTCAGCACGCTCATTCATGTTTGTATTTCTTTATGAGATTATAAGTCTTTTGACTTATTTCATTAGGCCAACAAGCTTTTGTGTGACATGGGCACTTTATGGAATGTAGTCCATGAATAAGACAAAAGCTATAAAGGTCTGTTCTACCTTTTTGAAACAAGATTGATTCAGTGACAATACATCTACTTAGGATAAAGAAATCAATACACAACTTCTGATGAGATGTCTAATAGTCAGTCACTAAGAAACAACAGCTACACTCTCTGATACACTAACTCTGATTCACTAATTGCATGACCGGACAACTTGACCCTCGAGTTCTACTTCCTTATTGAATCTGTATTTTTGGCTCGGGCTAATATCCTGGGGCAAACACAGTGAACAAGACATGTTTTTCTACTTTCTACCCACAGGGAGGAGACATTTGGATAAGTTTGTACTTCACAGACACTTAGAGAGTGTGACAAATAGCCTGCAGATTCTGACAGTTTTTACATTCATTTAATGGATTTGGTTAAAAAAAATAAAAATCCAGAATTTCATCATCGACTTGCACAGTACTTCCTGAGCTGTCTGATCCACCTGCATGTTCTCAGAGGGTTACGCAGGTGAAGGCTTTTAAGAACATTTTGCTGTCAGCATGTATGCTTTGCTTCCATGCTTGTTTTTACTTTCATGTCAAAATGCCCTGTGTATAATGTGAGTATTATCTGTGACTCAAGATTCTCCAGAGTACCACGTCCTTCATAATGTAATAAGTTCCACTGAATTACTGCTATAGATAATGACATTACAACCTGGTGACATCAATTTAGCTCCATTAAGACAGTGCTCTCATTCTACTAGGACTCACTATTTGCCTCAGCTGCTGTTTGTCAAACTCACAGGGCACCTCAACAGCACCTCCAACTGTTTGCACACTGAATTTTCCTACAATCTATACATGGACAGAAAGCATGCATGTCTTCCAAACCATCAATGTTGGTATTATACTAATCCACCTGAAGGAAAAGTGAACATAGCCTTTCCTGAAACAAAAGCAGTTTAAACTATGAACAATAATCATTTATTCATCTTAATCACTTTCTCCTGGTCAGGGTCACGATGGATCCAGAGCCTATCCTGGGAACACTGAGCGTGAGGTGTTCCCCCTGGATGTGATGTCAGTCCATTGCATTGCAGGGCACCATGTAAACACCTTCACCCCTATGGGAAATTTAGCATAGCCAATCTGCATAACAGCTGGTTTTACAAGGTGGGAGGAAACTGTAGAACCCAGAGGAAACCCATGTAGATGCAGGAAGAACATATAAAACTCCACACAGACAGTAGATGTGAGGCTGTGCCACTGTACCGCCCTAAACTGTGAACTGAGCTGGGTTAAATAGATAGTCATCCAAGTGATAAGGGAGAAAGAAATAAGGATAAAGGAAGGTCAGAGCTAGGGAGTGTGAGTCAGCTACAGATAATTGGAAGAGATGCCATAACAGAGCCATGAAAAGCTTCTAAAAGATGCCTATAACATAGTCCCTTTAGCTTTTCATACTTATCTGCATCACACAAAGGAAATTCACAAGCTCCTCATACTGGCAAAACATACTACCAAAAACACCAAACCTTGTTCAGATACCCTTTAAACTCTGATTAAAGGTCTGATTTCGATTATACACGAGTGTTTGTTATTAAAGAGGCCCTGCCTTTCTGTGCCCAGTTTTTCTCAGGCTCATCAACATGACTAGTATGGCTTGCAGCTAGGATGATTATTCTCCTCAAAAGGAAATCAGCTCTTATTTCTTGTTTAAAAAGATGGCTATCAGAGATGACCCATGTGGAGAAAATGGAACAACTGAGATTCAGTGATATTTTGGATCTTTTATAGGGACCTTAGATGGGTTTTTTTCAAGGATGGGGGAGAAGTGGGGAGTGGGGTTGTTTTCTTTGTTTTTGATTTATTTTATATATATATATATATATATGTACTGTATATATTATAAAACAAAACAAGACACAAAAGAGAGGCCCTGCCCACAACCTCCCCTCATAAGAATATGGACAGGATGTGCTGTGTTATTAGATCAACCAATGAGTGACAAAGAAATACCGAGCAACATAAGGCTGATGAAAACTAGCCAAATTCTGTTCAAGATGAAAGCAGATGACACTTCCTGCTGCAAATAACTGTGTTAATGAAAAACGTTTAGTGACAAATTTTGTGCAGCTTGTTCAATCATGTGTTATGGCCCAGCATTGAAGAAAAAAATGTGGTTACTGACATTGCAATAGGCGTACGATTGGCGTACATTCAGACTTTTTAATAATGCTTCTAGTTTCATATAGTAACAAAATGGTGTGTGTGTGCGCGTGTTGTTAAACTTGGTGCAGTTCCTGGCACTACAGCTGGAATTCATGTTTTTTTTTTTTTAAACTGCAGCTTAGAGCCTGACTGAGAGCGCACTTTGAAGAAAAGTAAACGAAAAAGTTGGATGAAGGTCCTTCTTGCTCAACATGATGTGGGTACAACTGGCCACTTTAGCTCTTGTGTCATTGGCTGTTGAGAGGTATGAGGTGATTCAGCTCGCTGTGGGCAGTATAATTCTTGTATCACCCAGAAAAGTAAGGATTTCCTAAGGTGCTAAGAAATTATTTGTGCCAGCTTCAATAAAAAATTAAAGTTCAGGGAACCGTGCAATAAACTCTGGTCTGTGCAATACTGCTAGGACTGTGCAAAATGGTAAGTAAGTAGGTCAGGCTGGTAGGCTGTGTAAACTGTTTTTAAAGCTTTTATTGTTGACACTAAGACATGTGGATCTATAGATACATGTAATATGTTGTATTATAACTGTATGTCGTTTTCTAACGCAGCTATGTTTAGTCCAAGAAAAATTTCCCTGAGGCAACCATAAAGCATGTCTTTGCTCTATTGCATGAGGGTTCAATATATTTCACTGAGGAAAAACAATGTTTCATTCTTGTTATATATGTAGCCTGTAAAATTTACCAAGTACAAAAATTTCTCCTTCGGGTTTCTGGATATCCCTGCTGATTATTCTCGCTTACCAGCACTTCTGCTTAGAGTGTTTGTATAGTCATAAATGGCCTGGTGGAATGTGTATCTAACTGAGGCTATGAGTTTATTGGCCTGGATCTGAGGGTGAAGGAAATAACTGAGTGAAAAAATTAATGCTGGAGAACTAGAGCATCAATCCTGTCTTTAAGTGTCCAACTGAACTGATGGCCCTTGGTGTTTCTCAAGCAACTGGTGGTGAGGAAAGGAAATGGTTAATGACAATGGTCATGGTAAATTTATGGCACTTAACAGTTCAGCACAGAATGGAAATGTTTTGTGCTTTGGCCTTACTGTTTGTGATGTTGAGGGATGTCCAAAAGAAAGGAACAATTCAGATCAGAATACTCATCAGAAAGAAACAATTAATTCATCTCATCCATCCATCCACCCACCACTATGACTGAGCCAGGAAATCCTGATCACCAGTTTGTTTCAAATAAATAATTTCTGACTAAGACAACGCTATACAAGTTACAATACTTACCACCGTACTGTTGCATATTCCAAGAAACATCAGAGGGGATAACCTCCGATGGTCAGTGTTAAATGGCCCAAGACAACTCACAGCAACATCAGTTGCTAATAGGTTTAAACAGAAATCAGACACATATGGGAGCATTTTAGTGCAACCTGTGCTGCTGTTTAATAGAACATTGGCAATTTGGACTAAATCAAACGCATGCCAATGTTCAAACACACTGTCCCAGTCTTCTTGTTTAGAAATATTTGAAAGAAGTCTATAAAATCAATTTCACACTGGTTTATAGTGTGTAGCATCTGACTTCCATTAGGCGTGTAATGGGTTTACTCCATGTGAGCCCAGAAATGATTCTAAACCAGAAAGTAATTCAAAAACTTATCACAAATTAATTTTGAAGACAGAAAAAAATGAAAGTTTTTGAAAAATGAAAGGGATTTTTGAATAGTTAAAATTCTATTGAGAGTTATGTTATCCACATAAAATAGCAAGAAATTTTGTGCTTCCAACATACACGACGATGTTGAATTGATGTTAGCTGAGCAACGTGTCTAGCATTAGTGTCTAGTATTAGTGTCACTCACAGGACTTGTCTTCTCCTACTGGCTCGCATAACACCTAGATTCCTGAAGAAGTAAAATAATAATAAAAAAAAAAAAAAGCCCACCAGTTTCCAATGCAAGAAAGCCACAACACTGGTATCCCATCTGAATAACAAATATGTATAAAACACAGTATTGTCCAACCACAGCTAGAAACCATGCGATGAGTCACTTATTCTGTTTATACAAGATACAGTGAAAAATGGAAGAGAAAGCCATTAACATGTTTCAGAACAACAAAGTAGTTGCTGGAGAATGAGTCATATCTACGTCATCAGAAGTCCCAGAGCTTCTAGGTCAAACAATCAATTAATAGATCCTGAAGGTCTTAGCAGTAAAGAAAATGGTCAATGGTCAATGATGTAGTTTATGGCTATTTACAGTTCAGAGCAGAAAGGCTTACTGTTTAGGGAAGATGTTAGGGACACATTCAAAAAATCGGCCATGGTGTAAATCAACTTCAGAAAATCCAGCTTGTGAAAAAAAACACATCTTAACATGACATGATCAGAATAGCTTTAGACTGACAAGCTAAGACCTTTCTTTGTAATGGCCTGCGGGCATTTTCCAAATAAGTTTTTCGCAGGCAATGGTCTAGCCTCCACTTTTAGTGTGGCAAATTAAATCAAGTCTTTGTGGCATTTGGCTCACAGGGAGCCAAGAATAGGGAAGAGAAAAACATGCTGACCATGCCTCTCCAACAGATTTTGGCATTAGCACATTACAAGATAAATCTTCTACTCTCCCTCTAATCAAAGCCACTTGTGTGCACCAGGGAGATCCTCATTTCCTGCCTCACTTTGGCATCGCTTGTTTCCCCTCAATATCAGCTCCAGTCTAAAATAATCAATATGAATATGAATCGATGTGAATATGTGAGACCATTTCGTATGCACTAATTTCTTAACAAGGACAACCAAACTTTAAATGCGACTTTTAAAGGGACAAATCTGAGACGCAGTTAAAATGCTACTTTGGACATTCAAAATATTCTTAGAAAACAAAATTCAGTCTTATTTTGTCACAGCATCTTGAAGGCTGTGGATTTGCTCCACAGAACTGAGCCTGTTCTGGCTCATCTGTCTCAGTCATTTCCTTCCTTGGTTTCTATTACGCTCTGGAGCCTGCAGGCACGAATGGGCGGCAGCTGCTCGTATGTGCTGAAGCCTAGCTCACTGTGCTGCTGGGGTAGACGGAAAAGCAGCAGGTGGCTCCTCAACACCTAGACAAGACCAGAACATTGTATCAGAGAGACAGAGAGACATACACGCACATAGATCTGGGGAGAGAAATCACAGCAGGGATGTACCTCATCTGTCAGGTAGTATGTCTTTCTCAGCAGACTCCGACGAGTACTCTCCACCTCCTAGACAAAAAAAAGCACAAGAAGACGAATGACCCTTATGTCATACTGCCATATGTCAAACACAAAAACGGCAAAACCAGCAAAGATGCAATCCATCAGATTCTTTTTACAGTAAACAGTATACGACTATTGGGGTTCCTATGTCATTTTGCATTTCTGGGTCTTACAATACAGTTTTCAAGTTTTTGGGAACTGGTTAAATTTGATAGTAAATCTTCTGAGTGTGTTATTCACATCTGGACTTGTTTTGTCACAGAACATTCTTCACTGTTGACAGCTAGGACCCACTACTCCTCACTTGTTTTCATAAGGAGTGTTTTCAGCACTTCTGAGTACTAAAACTTCAGTCATCAAGTATGTGGCTCCCATTATCTCACACTTCCAGTCAATTGGTGGAAACTGGACTTGGTATCACCAAATGAACTGATAACATTTTGGCACTGATCCAGCCATTGTCAGGGAATATTTTAGAGGTATTTGAGACATATAAATTAGTAACAATAAGGACTAGACTTGTTGGCAAAGGAGGAAGCCCAGCTAACGGCATTGGTGTCGAGTTCTACTTGTTCTTTGTTAAATAACAACCTGTTTTAAATCTGTTTATTGTTACCATCAGATTATGTAGATTGTCCGCCATACAAGTCCCAATGAATGAGTTGTTACTATAGAATTAGAGCAGAAATACTCCAAATTAATATTAAATTAATTAACTGTCAGTTAATCAATAAATGAATCAACTGTAAGTCAATCAACTGTCAGAAAATTAATCAACCTTCTGACCAATCAGATTTAAGACTTCAACAGCACACAATTCCTCAGCAGTAACCCTTAAAGTTTATGGGGAAACCAAAGAGGAATGAGTACATGTTAATTTTTTTTTTTGTTTAAATGTTAATTTCCTTGTATTGGAAGAGCAAGCTACTCTTAACACTCTTGTACCTGTGGCACAGCATCTTGGGAGAAAATAAAAGCATTGAGGTGGGCAACAGCTACAGCGTACAGGACCGGGCACCAGTTCCTCCTCAGAGCTTTGGTCACCAGAGCTCGGAAATACAGCCGCAGCAAAGGCAGCGAGTCCTCAGAAGGGGAAGTAAAGTTCTCCAGAGCAATGGGTAGCTAAGAAGAGAAAACACAAATCAGCCATAATTAGGTTATACCGGACTGAGGTAGAATTGCTGTTATATGAATATAAAGATGGAATTAAGTTTGTTATTCAAAAAGATTTTTAGATTAAATGTTGCCACTCTTTTCATTATGTCAAGATTTTGTTAGATTCTCTTTAAAATGTTTAACTTAAAAATCACAGACACACACAACATTTTCTTTTAGGGCCCTTCTGGGAGCCTGCTTATAATTTGTAGCACATTTAGATGGAAACAGACCTGTCGGGACTACCTCACTGCATTCCATCTCATTACATGAATCCATATGAGTGCAGGATATGAATATGAGTGAGCAGTTCCTCCTCACCTGCTCCAGCGAGACCCCAAGTGAGCGCAGAATCGAGACATGCTCGCCGAACACAGCCAGTCTCATCGACACACTGTATCGCCTCTGCAGTGGCAACAGTATGAAGCAGCCAAAGAGTGTGTCGCCAAAGGACACAGCCTCGTACTGAGCCAGCAGGGCGGAGTAGAGATCATGGAAGGAGGCTAAACCTGGGGGCGGCAGGCTCAGATCCAAAGCTTCTAAATGTCCGGGTCTAGTCAGCTCACGCAGGAGCGCCCATGTCAGCTCCTTCACTGGTCTCTCCAGAAAGATATCGCTGGAGCACATGAAGACGCAGACCAGACGTGCCAGTTTGGCCACAGGTGGCACCAGCTGCAGCGCCCGCTCCCTAAAGCTCTCAAGCACAAGAAGCCACTGCAGGCAATGCGTAAGCGACTGCACAGAGCCAGCAGGTAGCGATTCAGCCCGCAGCCCACCACCCTGAGACACTCCTATTCGCTCGTAAAGGCTGACGAGAGGCAAAAAGGCCCAATCAGAAGGCAGCGAGGGGCCTGAGAGTTCAGGGAGGAGCTGAGAAGAAAGCCAGGGGTTACGACCAAGGTGCCGCTCACGGGAGGTGATCACAGCAGGCTCCAGGTAGGCAAGGTGTGTGAGGTAGCAGGCACGGATTGAGGGAAGCTGGGCAAGGGAGTCGCGGAGGAGGGGACCAGGGCTGGGTGAATGACAGGACATCTCCTGAAGCCGCAGCTCTGCCAGGGTCACGGCTTCTGGACCTCCACTACCAGCCTCACTGCAGAATACAGACTGAGTTACACTTAATATCGGTAGCACTGTTATTACATTTTTTTTTAAACTGCACTTGTTTGAAAGCACTTATCTAGCTTGCTTCCTGTGAGCACTTGTCACAAAATGTCAGATTGTCACAAAATGTCAGATACACTTCCATTTTAACCACTGACTCAATCCATTTTATTTTTTTATAACATATAGTGGGGTCCAAAAGTCTGAAACCACACTGAAAACCTGTCTTTTCTCATTTAAAATTGGAAATAAACAGAAGGTTTTAGAATTCTGAAATATTTGAAAACAAAGTAAATGTGCAATATCCTGAATATTTAATATTAAAGATTCTGCACTATTTCTAGGCCCCTATTTAAATGTAAGCAAATTTGTGATAATGGCCATGTTAACTGCTTTATACAGAAGGTTAATTTTCCTCATGCTTAATCTCTTCTAATGAAGCATGTGTTCAGATGACATGCCGATGATTTTGATCTAAAATGGATCATAAGGTTTTGCACAAACTTGTGTAGTCCATGTCAGCTCGAGTGCACACTGTCATTAAAGCAAAAAAGGGGACATACCAAATACTAAGAAACTCTGAAATTCATGTAAATATTTCAAAGATTCTACTTTTCACTCAAGTTGTTGCTGATAATATCATAATATCATTTTAATGAAAACTGTTGTATTAAATTAGAAAAGAATGCAAAATAGAAGCATTTTCACTAGTGCTCTCAGACTTTTGGACCTCACTGTACGTTACACATGTGACTACCCTTTACTCAAATGCGTACGTTATCTAACAAATCACACATTCCCATATTCTATACATTGTGAATGATATTTAAAATCATAAACTGGCTAATTGTCATGATGCTGAACCATGTTGTTAAACCTACTGAATGAGCACAGAGACAGCATAAACCATTTGAAATAAGTGCTAGGAAGAATGTCTGCTACAACAAGTACAATTTGCTGCCCTCTTGTGAAGATAATGTGTAACTGCATCAGAAACCATGACTTCAAATGAAATAAGGCCTAATGGCTTGTACAAATGCCAGGTAAAATGCTTCTGATTAAAAATGACAGCCCTTAAACTCTGATCAAATTTCTATATAGAATGATGCAAGAGAAATAAAAACAGGAAGGCTTTAGCATGAGTATATGAAAAGAAATGACTGCACTAGATGTATGTTCCTCTTCACCATTTCTATTAGTGAATTTAGTAGGTGCTGGCAAAACACAATGAATGAATGGGAAAATCTTAACCACACCTCACTAAATTGCTTACTCGATCCTCTCCAATTTCACAGGCACAAACATGGCAAAGCAATACGACACAATGAAACACAAAATAAGTGTTTCAGCAAAGTCTTCAGGTATTAAGAGCAAAAAAATACTACTGTGAGGTGAATTCAATTAAAGTTGAAACTAAATTCTGCAGATGCCTAGCGATAACTAGACTATACAGTATAATGTTGGTTATAATGGTGGTTAGGGATGTGCTGCTCCAGTGATTGGCTAAATGTGAGGCACTGCACCACTTTAAAAAAAAAAAAAAAAAAAAAAAAAAAACTCACGGAAAGAGGTCCGGATTGAAGATCATAGTAGACACAAGTTCATATACCAGATATTCACTTCCAGGCAACAGCCATGAGAGCAGAGCCAAGGCAACTTGGTGAAACAGAGAAGCATGTTTCTTCACCTCTGGGTCAGCAGGAACCTAAAAATTTCAGCCACAGGGGAAAACGTAAACAAATATGCCATTAGTAAAGACACACTAGATCACACATTCCCAAAACAGGTTTCTTCTCTACTTTGATTTCCAAAACACTTCACTCAGGTTAGTTAGAGTAGGCAGAACAAGTAATTTTCTTAAGATAAGCAATTACAATGTCATTTAAAAAGCATGGAATTTTAAAAACTAATGTAGCTAGCCAGGTTTTAAATTGGCCCTAAATGTGAATTTGTATTATGAGTGCTAAATGGCTGGTGTGTCAGTGTGCGTGGGCATATTTTCGTATCTTGGTGGGGAGGATAGGTTTTAACCTTGTGAGGACATTTGGCTGAGGACTTTTTTTTAAAACAAAAACGATTATTTAAAAAAAAACAAAAACAAAAAAAAGATATGTGGCATGGCATTAATTAGTTGCATTAAAAATTATGTTAGTGTAAGGTTCTCACAAGGCTAGTAAGACAAATGTGTGCCTGTGTAAGAGCTGCAGTACCAGTCTGTGAGCCAGCCGGAGTATCAGATAGAGAAAGTGGTGCTCATGGCGTAAAATCCAGGCACTGGCATGAGACACAGAGGGCGTCACTCCAACACACGACTGCAGGTAAGCCAGCACGGAGTCCAAAAGGATGAGAGAGCTGAACTACAAAGACAGGCATAGACCAACATCAGCTCAGGAAAATGAATGCTTCTCAAACTGATATCACTAATTTGGGCACTTTTAAGACACCACTTGACAATACATCCTAGCATCATTACTATATGCAGTTTTCCTGTTCAAATCCTGGGATACATCTACTGTAATGTAGCACTTTCCCTACTATAAGTGTGCAAGTGTACTACATATTCAGCCTCCGAAAGGCAAACTTACACTCTTGGTTAAGCCACGGTGGATGATCACGATGATGTCCAGTAGATAGAAGAGAGCAGTACAGAGAGCGAGAGGAGATTCAGGTCCTAACAGGCTGGTTATCTTAACCCTGGAGCTGCCCAAGCCTGGCAGACTGGGAACAACCTCCTGGGCTGAAGTGCTCAAACCAGGCTTACATATAACTGAGCTTGACCTGAAGGACCATTGATGCACAAATTCAGATCAGAGCAATATAAATCAGCACAGGATTATTTCAGTTATATTGTTATATGTGTAAATATATGGATGCTTGATATTCTTTTCAAAACCCTGCTTTGACTAAACATAGCAAACATCATTGCATTTGAATTTTCAGGTGAAATAAAGACTTACCTGAGGCTGCCCATCATGCTGTGAAAGACCTGATGGGATATGAGAGGAAGGAGCACCTCTGTAGTCAGGGCCTCTAATTCCTGAAGGCACTGCACCGGCTGGAACGAACTCTGTCCAAGCACACAGCAGCACACATCACATAGTTAAGAGCACATCACATCCTCTCAATGTTATTCTCTTCAGTGCATCACAAAAATGATTATGGAATTTCATGTTTGTATTATCATACAACAGATAACAGTTTATATAATTACATTGCTACACAACAGCATTAAGAATGATCAATGTTAACATTAGAAAACCCTGTAAAACCCCAGGGGGGAAAAAAACAAGAACAATATTTCAGTTTTGATTAGGGATCTTCTTGCATTCCTCCTGAATGGCAGTAATTCTTCTTTCTGTTTTTTTTTTCCTACCTGCACACTAAACTGAGAGTAATATGCTCCCATGTAGATCAGGTAAGACGGCAGTAGGCTTAGGGTGCTCGACCTTTGACTTGGGTCATCCAGTTTTCTCACACAGCCTTTCAGTATGCCAGTCAGAGTGGGCTGCAACCCAGACACATGACTCCAGGTCACTGGGGGCGGGGGGAGACAGTCAGCCCCCTGAGAGCTGTCACACAAATATTGCTGTCAGAAAAGGCTTCAAATTTTTTTAAATGTGGCTTGTGTGTGTGTGTGTGTGTGTGTGTGTTACTTCAGCAGTCCACTTTGTAACTCCTGGTGGCAGCCGGCAGTGTGTGTGACCTGAGTGAGCAACACTAGCAGAGACTTCACTCTCTGGAGCTCCAGGACCAGCAGAGACTCAGAGGGAGCACAGGGCTTATGTGCAGCCTGCAACGCCTTCACCAGCACTGGGTACAAGTCTCTGGAGACAATGAGAAACAGGGCAACATAATAATACTTCTTACATGATTTAATTGTGCAATCCTGTCTCAAATCCTGTTGTTGTAATGCAGTGTAAGACTACCTGAAACAGTATTTGGTTGTGCAATTCTGTACTGTATAATGACATTAATAACAACTGACTTGGCAGGAGGGAAATATAGACGTAACAGATGCTGGATAATCAGCTGTCTGAAGCATTTAGTTTGTTAAAACTGATAGAAAGAGTGGTTAGGTGATACTCTTCACACCCATTTAAGCACTTTAAAAACCACAGAGTGTACCAAAGTGCTGTACAAAAAAAATAATATCATATAAAGAAAGAAATAAAAGAAAATTAAAAATACATAAAACACCACAAACTGAATTTGAATTTGAATATTAGCACCACAACGCTTTGGGGAACAGCATTATATATAATACAATAATAATAATGATTATGCATGTATTTAGATATTCACTGTATATCCCTTATTTAAATGCATCCATGTTCAGAATCTACAAGCAATATAATGCAATAACATTTTCAGTAGAAAAGGTATCCAACAACTGAATTTAAAGTTCTACCGAAAGACTACAATTGTTTTCCATTAAGATGTCATTAAGACAGTTAACATAGTGCTGCTGAATTCTCCAATCTGATTTTTCTAAATTTTTCTAAATTAATTTTCTATAATAGCTAATTCAATGACTAATTCAAATTAATGATTCATATTGATGCGCTCGCTTTAATGTGTAACCATTTCTATATTAACAACTGAATCACATGTTATAGCTGTTATAATGTAAGTGATAACAGAAACTAACTTGTCTCACGGATGCTCCACAACATTAAATGTAACTACAACTGGTTAGAAATTACAACATGCAGTTCATTAATAAATTAAAATCATAATCATTGGCAAAAAAAAAAAAAAAAAAAACTGTAGAAAAGAGAAATAAAACACTTTGTGAAGTGCTGTGTAGGAAAATAATCAACATCAGGGCAGCATCACAGCACCCCTCATGGATTATTTTCCTATAACAGCACACCCCAATATGATTTATCCCTTAATTAGGGGTCATTAATAACAGAGCTACAGAGTAGGCTCTCTTACTTGTACAGGTTACAGGCCTGCCCATAGCTTGCAGCCACAGCCCACAGCCTCAGTGCCTCTGTGCTACAGCATATATTCTCCCCAGACTGTAACAGAAGCTCTGAAGGTTCCACTGACAAGAACCGAGACAGACGCTCCTTTCCACCTAGATTGTTGAGCTGAGACACAAAAATGAATTAGAACATACTAATCTGCACCCAGATTTGTGCTTGTAATACAATTATTTGCGTTATCATATAGTGTCCAGCAGAACAAGCATGCTGAGTCAGTCAGCACTCACTATTCTCGCACAGGCGTGCCTGCCGGCGCTTGCCAACACACGCAGGAGCTTCATTGCCGTGGAAACAGGCAACCCATATAAAGAAAGTGGGGTTGGTGAGGTCAGCGGGGTCCATGAGCAAGGCAGGAAATCTGACATCACGGTCTCCATTAGCCGGGGGCAATCAAGGATCTAAAAATTGCAAACACCATAAGCATGGAGTCAGATAGAGGACTGTAATGTCTTCTAATTTAGAGGTCACGGACCACAGAGGTATATGATAAAAACAGACAGAAAAGTATGATTGAGATGATTATAGTCACTAAAACTGAAATTACTGCAACGATTGCAGAATGCTGTAGTGTATAACAGAATCTATTTTGTGACTTCGTTTTTATTAAGTTTTTTTTTAAGTAACAACACAAAATGAGGCATGTACATATAATTAGATGTGTTAAATAGATAGTTACATCACATTTCTAAATAAAGAATATTTAGGACTTGGTTGAGGTTCACCTGTGTGGCTGCAGAGGTTGAGTGACGAGCGATTCGGATCAGGACCTGCAGAATATCAAGAACTGTCTGGGGTGAAGGTCGTACCACCTCAAGAATGTACCGCAGCCGCTGCAGAAGCTGCATCTTCAACAAACCCTGAGATCAAGAAATACATATAATAATATAGACAACTCTGACATGATAATATGCTTGATAAACTGATCGATGTAACATACTAAATTGTAAGATTGCATGCAGTGGAACAACCACTGTAGTGTATCATGGGAAATGTGACTGAAAAAAATGTGGGATTGAATTTATTTATAGCGTTTTCACACTCAAAATATGGGCTATTATTGGCATACATCTGGGGTAATTTTGGACTTTGAGTCATGTGAAACTGTCATAACATTCAAACTGTATTTTATTGGGATACATGAACTCACATTTGTCAAGAAAGTCTTGTTACAGAGGATGTGACATATAACAAATCCCACATATGGATTTGGTGGAAATTTACACGTCAAACGCACAATTCACTCATAAATGCCCGCATTGTGACAAAAAATTATTCTCTGCACAAATAGCCAGGAAATTCATTTCTGAATTGGTTAAATTTTTGGACATTTGTCCTGTTCTCTGTCTTGGCTATTTTAAGCTTTTCCTTCGCTTATTGCTTCACTGCACTAATGGTCTAAATCCCTCAGCTTAAAAGGTGTTACAGGATAAATTGCCATCAAGATGTCATCCCCTTTCCTCTTCTAGGCTTTTACCAGGGTCTTCTCACCTTGATAACATCCTGTTGAGCGACATCGTGATCTAATTTTCTCTCTTCTTTCTCTGTTTCCTTTGTAGACTCATTCAGACCTTCATCATCTTCATCATCCTCCTTGTGAACCTGAGGAACCAAGGGGAAAGCTGCCATCCCTAGTAGCCAGGGAAACATGTTGTCCAGGTTCTCCTACACAACACAAGCACAATCCAAGATTTTGCTTTTTTCCTCCGTCTTTATACACAGTATGTTTTTTTTGCTTCAGAAAACAATTTAAAAGGTGAGAAGGCAGCCCAAACAGCGAAATAGACTTTCAGATTGAACCTGTAATACCAAAAGTTGTGCCCTTATTTCTAATTGAAGCCGTTTTTGTTATTTGCCCCTCACCTCATCTTCAGTGGAAACTAGCAATGCTCGCAGGGCACGCACAGCCGCGGACATTACACCCTCCACACTGTCATCCAGAGAGAACCGCAACAGAAAGAGGAGTCCAGCATCAAGCAAGGAGGCCAGCACATTGCCTTTTAGGCATGATGAGTACTCACCAGCACGGGCCTGGGGAAACACAGACACAATGAACATGAAAGAGTGAACTGAGAGATAAAATAATTATAGCCCAAAAATTTTCAAATGTAACCAGGGGCAGACTGGTACCAAAAATTAGCCCAGGAATTTGCTTTACATTGGCCCCCTGCATTTGTCCAAAATAACAAATGAAAGTGCATCAAGTAGTACTACAACGCAGGGTTATATTAGGTTCAGAATATAATATCATAAATAAGAAAATTATATCAGACAATCACATACAGCAAGGTTTTGTGTGAAGAATAAATCCTTTATATATTGTATAAAGGATTGTACAACAACACTACTGTACCAATCTAGTCTATTTTAAGCAGTTACTTTTTGTTACATTAATCCCTCATAATTATAAAGAACGCTTATAATTCCTTAGCCTTGTTTAGCTAATTAGACTATGTCACTGAGTATGTGCTTCAACACTGCTTTCGCCATCATCACAATCACCCGAAGCTGATTTGAAATTCAAGTACATTTATATTTGAAAGCTTTGCTGCATCTGCCAGCAAAGCTTTTCTTTTCATGTGCTTTCTCTGCACCACTTTTTCTCCACAACTAGCAGGGTCTCTGTGTGATAGAGTCATGGAACAACTCACCAGAAACCCTCCTGATGGCGAGTTTGCTCCTCAATGCAACCTTTAAAAAACTCAACTGATTCATCAAGCATCTTGACTTTCTTCAAGGTCAGAACAGCACATTCTGGACAGCATTATGATGTCAATATGATATATGATAGAATCTCAGGCACTCCAGTGCTTTTTTCCACACTCAGAAAGGAAAAGGAAGGATTTTTTTTTTCCGCCATTACATTTAGTTCTGTTTGTGATTTGTAGATGTACTCTGAAACAGCTGAAAGCAATTTAACGAAAGTCAACTGAACTGACTTTATTGATTTACCTTTGACAGGATGTGGGCCAAAGTGTTCAGAGCCAGACTCCTCTGCTGGGTCAGCTGACTGCGAGAGAGGAGAAAAAGCTCCTGCAGCGAGTAGCCTGCCAACTACAACCCAGAAAGAGGGGAAAAACAAGAGGAGGTTTGTTATCCAATTTGACAATAGTCAATATTCATAGACAACATGTGAATATGAAGATTTATCTAACATTATGAAATGAGATGAAATTAACAGAACTAAATGGACAAAAACAAGTGTTTGGGAATTAATTGACCTCTGGCTCCTCCCCATGATGATGCAGGCCGAGATGAGTGGGTAAGTCTTCTGTGGGGGGCAGAAGGATGCCAGAAAAGTCGAAACGTGCCTGCATGGCCTGACAATTCAATACACACAAAACAAGACTCTGAAGTCAGCCTTCATACAAGCTAAATGTAACATACATCATTTTTTTTGTTGTATTTGTAACATCCACAGCATCAAGTAGAATGCCTTAAAGACTCTTGTGTTATCATTTCTCAAATCATTACTTTCACCTTTTTAGTGCCCTGCTTCCTAGGGGCAGGCAAATCCCTCATCCATTCCAGTTTCTCGGGCTCCAGTTTGTCCATGTGTAGCCACTCTTTCTCAGGCTTGACTGGTAGCTGTTCCACTGCATAAACATTTAATTTAAATCAGAATGGTGTTCTATTATTTCTGTCTAAAACACTTTACACTGACTAATGTAAACTTTAATATAAAAATATGCAACAAAACATGTATCATGTTCATCACCACAGTGATGTGTGAAAAATGAACATTACTGAAAAGTTTCATGCATACAGCAGCTTGAACATCTAGCATTGATCAGGGGTTCCAACTGTAAAATATCAATTGAATAAAAATAACACAAATACAATATTATGGGTGATATATAATAAGTAATATATAATATATAATGAATAATAAATAACAGCTGCTATACTGCCAGAAAAACTAAAGCAGAATAAACTTCTGTCCACTTCACACATATTGAGGCTGATACTCATGTGTTTTTTTTTGACCCCTCCATTATCTCCATCCCTTGAAGACAAATTATTGCTTGCTCTGGCTTGCTTGCACTAATCAGGCTAATAGAAATCAATGACTCTGCTCCGGCAGGCAAATCTTGCGGTTCAGCTGAACGCTCTCTGCCAAATGCACATTAGTGCACACGTGCAGTTATCTTTCTTGCTAGGACAAGGGAAATAAGAGTTGGCAATTAGCCAGATCGAATCCACACCACTGAAATCCACTGGAGCTGAAAGACGAACATGAAAGTAATATGCAGTGTCATAAACTTCTGCTCCAACTGCTGTGTGAATCTGTAGGAGTAAGGCTCACTACACCTGCTGTCTACTACTTCAGAAAACCTGAGGCACGATGGAAACTTCTATAAAAAGGATTTTACACTTATAAATTAGAAAGAAAAAAGAAAAACCCAAATTCCCTGTGGTAATACTTGCTAAGATACCGTTTTTACGATTAGGTCTTTAGTACTTCAACTTACACACCATTGAACCATTCTTCATGTTGATGGAAACACCTTACAAACATTTCTGAATCATTCCACATGTACTCAACTGGATATTTATATCCACCCTATCCAGGAACATGTGCTACTCAAAACATTAATCCAAAAACAGCTTCACACAAAGCATCATGTTGTAATAAATTGAATCACAGTGAGGCAGATCCACTTTTCCAGCTTTTCTGGAATTCATCTGAGGTTATTGATTTTTCCCTCATCAACACTTTTACCCAGTTGTCCTCATATGACTCCTTAGAACTTGAAAGCCTCTCAGGCCATTTCACTCGCAGTGCTATAAGTCAAGATTGGATTGCAGGGCATCTCCTCTCTTTATGAATAATTTTATGGTTTCCTGTTGCACTTTTGGCTGTCTATGGCACATTCAGCACTGTGTCTGAAATGAGTTCCAGGTTTTCTTTTCTCCCCTGGGCTCAGCTTGTGCGTTTTTACTCTAGAAACGTGAAATGAAACTGGTTCTTACAGTCGTCCAACTGTATCCAAAACAAATGTATGACAAGCAGTAAAATCCTGTGTAACATTTAAACTAAGGGTGTCAAGAATTATGGCCCACAATAAAGGTTCTACTCCAGACCACCAAATTAAAATTGTGTCATAGATCATAACCGAATTGAAAGATTAGAAGATCTAGTCTTTCATATTCCACTAGGGAGCAAAACAGAGCAATAAACTCAGGGCCATAAACGCAGCTTCTTATAAAATGTGCTAAAGATATCTAATTCTTCATTAGCAAGACGAAAATCTGATGCTGTAACTATGTGATCTTCCAACGGAACTAATTTAGGGGTGTTTCAGTAATGGGTGAATACTTATGCAATCACAATTTTACATTTTTATTTGTAAATAATTTACCAAACTATATTCACCCACCAGTTATTTATTTAGTTATTTTTTGATAATGAATTGCAGTCTGAACATCTGTTTTGTAGGTGATATGTATATATACAGCAGGGTCCAAAATTCTGAGACCACACTGAAAATCTGGAATTTTTTTTTTTTTTTTCATTTGAAATAGGAAATAAACAAAAAGTTTTAGAATTTTGAAATATTTAAAACAAAGAAAGTAAATTTTCAATATCTTGAATATTTAATATTCAAGATTCTGCACTATTTCTAGGTCCCAGTTTAAACGTAAGCAAATTTGTGGTACTGACCATGTTGACTGCTTTGTACAAAAGGTCAGATTTCCCTCATGCCTAAATCTCTTCTATTGACTCATGTGTTCTGACAACACTGGATGACATGGATGATAAGGTTTTGCACAAACTTATGGCGTCCATGCCGGCTCGAGTGCACACTGTCATTAGAATGAAAAAAGGGGACATACCAAATACTAAGAAACTCTGAAATTCAAAGTTTCTTTCATATATTTCTTTAAATATTTCAAAGATTTTACTTTTCCCTCAAGTTGTTGTCAATAATATAATTTGTAATGAAAATTGTTGTATTAAATTGAATGCAAAATAGAAGCATTTTCACTAGTGCTCTCAGACTGTTGGTCCCCTCTGTATGTTCAATCGGTTTGCGCATTCAGAATGTACTTTTCAGATAAACGCAAATAAATTAACACATTTAAGGAGTTGCTGATGTATTATTAGTCTGCTAAACTGATTTACTTTGGTCCATCTGACTTGACAATGGACTAAGTGTAATGTGGCCCGTTATCTAAGGAGTTTAACATCCCTGGTATAAACCTCGACAATTTAGCTTAGGTCAGGTGTGTCCAGTCTTATCTGCAAAGGGTCGGTGTGGCTGCAGGTTTTCATTCCAACTAATCAAAAGACACATCTGATTCTACCTGTTGAATCAGATTATCTTGGCTTTCAATCAACTATCAGGTGTGTCTCCTGTTTGGGTATAACAAAAACCTTCAGCCACCCTGGCCCTTTGCACACAAGTTTGGACAATTTTGGTTTTTTTTCTAGCTAACTACTAACATTTTTTTTAGTTTGCTTAGAAAAACAATCTAAAACAGTGTTCTCACATTGCAAATATCACAAGATCCTAGTAACAATTCAGCATGTAGGAATTAACCAGTGCTCACCAGTGATTGGATGATGATTAGTAGGTTCTGTTTCATCCTCTTCATCAGTATCCATTGTAACCTCCTGAGAGTCCGGTACTGAGTCTGAGTAGTGAGGTGCCGGAGCTTTGCTCTCAGTTAAAGACTGGTCAGGACATACTGATTTCTCGATAGAGGAGGACGTGGAAGATGAAGCATTCTGAGCTTTCTGTGACCTTACAAAATCCACTAGTCTTGGATCTGAAAAAAAAAATGAGAATTTTTTAACAGGCACTCAATAGTACTTATTTACAATACAATGAGGAAAAATATCTCACAATCAAGTTAGTCCTTTAAATTAGATGGAAAATAATGGAAAGTCAAAATAATGGAAAGTCAGTTTCACCTAGCTGAGCCAACAGCAATTTCTGCTCCTCCAGAATCTCACTCTGAGACATTGTTTGCAGCCTGGCTTGGTTCTCCTGGTGGATCTTTAGTGTTTCTACAGCTCTGTCTGGACCAAGGCCCTGACCTGACACCAGTAAGGGACCATCAGCGGTGCCTGAGACACAGAGGCACAGAGACACAGGCACACACACAAACACACACTTACAATTTAGATATTTATTAATAGGGCCTGGTCTTGGCATTTTATATTTTTTGTATGTTTTGGGACCATGACACGCCAAGCAGATGAACTAGTGCCAAACAATACTGACTGATAATCACATTCTGTGGCCTCAATCTTTTATTTAAAGTTGCATTCAAACATACTACAAAGACTATATAGAATACATACCACAAAGACAATTGTTTGGTGTGGTAGTATGCAGTTTGGAGCAATGCCAAACAAGCTACTTCGTCAGAATTTAAATAGTCTGTTAGGCCATTATTTTGCAGAAATGTATCTACAGGACATTTTTTAAATAACAATTTTAAGTTCTTCTTGAAGACATATGTCTTTAGTTGTCTTTGAAGGCAGCCAGTGACTCATCTGTTCAGACATCTAGGGGAAGTTCAAAACAGAGAAGAGCCTTCCTTGATGCATGCCCGCGTGGTGCAGAGCGGGATGCAATAAGTGCTTTAAGGTAGGTGAACACTGGTCCATTTTTGACTTTGTAGGCAAGCATCAGTGTTTTATATCTGATGTGGGCAGCTACAGAAAGCCAGTGGAGGGAACTTAGCAATGGGGTGGTGTGGAAGAACTTGGGGAGGTCGAAAACAAGTAAGGCAGATCAGTTGCAGTGGTCAGAGGCAGATGTGCTCAGAACGAGTTGCAGGAGTCCAGTCTCGAAATGGCAAAGAACTGAACAAGCACCTGAATGGCCTCTGTGGATAGAAATGGACAAATCCTCCTGATGTTGTAAAGAAGAAATTGGCATGAGCATGTCAGTTTAGAAATGTGAGGAGAGAAGGACAGTTGACTGTCCATGGTTACTCCAAGGTTGCAGGAAATGGCAGATTTGTCCAGGGAGATCGTAAGATCTTGACATGGGGATGCATCTCAAGGGATGTACAGCAGCTTAGTTTTGCTGTGGTTAAGTTTCAGCTGATGAGCTGCTATCCACGATGAGATGTCTGCCAGATATGCTGAGATCCATCCAGAGACATGAGTCTCTGAGGGAGGAAAGGAGAGGTTAAGTTGAGTGTCATCAGCATAGCAGTGGTATGAAAACCAATGTGAGGATATGACCTCACCAACAGAGCAGGTATTGAGGGAGAACAGAATAGGACCAAGCACTGAGCCTTGTGGGACAACAGTGGAGAGTCTGCATGGAGGAAATGTGGATCCCCTACATATCACCTGATATGACCATCCCTCCAGGTAGCAAACCATTCCAATGACCAAGTTCCAAATTCCAAGACTCAAAGGTTTTAATAAAATAGTCTTGTGGTTGACTATGTCAACCATAGTCTGCTGAAAGGTCAAGGAGAATGAGGACAGATGATAGTTTAGCTGATCTAGTGCATAAAGCTTCTCAATGATGGCCATGAGGGTAGTTTCTGTGGAGCGTGCCGATTTGAAGCCAGACTGGTCAGGATCTTGGATGAGAGGATGATGTTAACCTTGTAGGACCTGGAGAAAGCACACACCTCTTCCAGTCTTCCTAGAGCAGCACACCTTTAAGTGGCATGCCGTGGTAGGGCCTGCATTTGGAGCACATCTATAGGCCATTAGGGAAATGTGGTGGAACGAGATGTCATGGCCCTTTCAAAAAGGTTATATGTTTATGAGACTCTAGAGAAATGTCGCTTCCACCTAAGGGTATGAAAAATCCATGTTCTAGGGGATCTTGCATTCAGGACTGTTGCCTAGACTGCTGAGTAGGATTCTTCAGTTGGTGATTTGAACAGAGGGGCCAAATCCACAGGCACAGCCGATCTGGTTTAGGGTGCTTTAATTGCTCTGTCCATTTGGGACAGAAGATCTGGTCAGAGAGGAAGCTGCCATTGTGTTATGTCCATCAGCGAAAGCAGTAGTGGAACCAAAGTCTTGCCAGCCATCTCAGGGACCCCAAGCAGGACTCAGTGGCCTAGTTGCTAAATTTTGAGCAATGTGGTAAGAATTAGTGGTAGGCATAGAAAAGTGTATAGCAAATACACCATACACCCTGTCCCAGGGCACTGTTGTACAGCCATAGCATATGGGTTTTCCTCAGTGAGGCTAACCATGGATAGACCACAACTATCCATGGTTAGCCTCAAGACTGACTGAGATTATGTGCTCAGTCTTATGTCACCCTGATGGCTGGTACAGCTTAAAATCACAACCTAGTCTGAGTGAACCTAAACACAACAATGCGTCTGTTCAAGAGAGCGTGAACTACTTGGGTCAGAGGGAATGAAGGAAAGCGGGCTTGAAGCTAATGTGTGGAGTTCAGAAGTGCTCTATGAAAAAAACTGCAATAGCAATGTATTTTAAAAAAATGCACTCAACAAGGAACAAGCGATGACAAGAAGGCATCACCAGCCTTAGAGGACAGGATATCTGTAGCTCCAATAACAGTCAGAAGCTGAAGTGAATAGCTTCATATAGTGTTCATGTGGTCCAACATGTACACAAGGCGAGAAGAAGAAAAATGCCACTGGCTGTATGCCAATGGTAATTATTGCAAATATTGTCATAAGTCACTTTGTGAGTTGGTTGGAAGGTCTTGACATTTAACAACTATTTATCTAAGTGATTCTCACTGTCTCTGGAGATTAGAAGGGATGAAACAGAAACCAGTCGATATCAGATATCAGTCGATATAATACCATCGACCATCTCCATGGCCGATAATCAGCTTTGTGTGGTGAGAGTCCTTATATTAAAAAAAAAAATCCGCAATAATACCACACCACAATACTTGTTTATTTTCAAAATTAAAATTAATTAAATGCATTAATTAATTTAAAATAATTTATATTAATAATTTGGTCCCAACACTTTCAGAGACACCAACCGTGACACCAACCGTGGGCGGGTCTGGATTCAGATGCCTGTGTGTTGCTGACCTTCGGCTCGTTCTTCTCTCCACATCCTGGTTTAGCCTTCTGTGCAGCAACATGACGTGCAAAAATACTTTTTCGACCTCTGGGTTCTGTTCCCTGTCCATGGATGCAAAGAAAACACATCTCAAACTGTGCTCTAATGTCTTAAAATACCTCAACCACTTTCTGTAGGAACAATAAAGAGATCATGTTTGATACAATTTCAGTTAGAAACAAAGCCCAGTTATACAAATATCTGTGTGTGTTGAAATCATACCTGCTTGTTGACTGTAGAGTGATGCAGGACTTTGGGGAAAGCTGTGCTTGTGAAGGCTGGGAGTAACACTGGTACAGCACTAGTGTCTCTCTCCTACAGTCCATACAGTGTTTAATGTAACCAGACATGTATATTGAAATAATGCAATTCTAGCAAACTAACAGGAACATAACTTACAACAATCCTTGAGAGGACAGCACTGATGTGAGTGTCATGTCTGTTCAGCAGCTCCTCTGGATCTTCATTCTCAAAACGCACACGCTCTTTTTTGGAACATGACTTTTTGGGCGGCGCAGGAGTCAACGTAGGCAGCTCATCAGGAAGATCTGCACATCAAGTGGCATTTCTATCAGTCAGCACTGCACTGCACAGTCGATAAACCTGGCATGAACTAAAGACTTGGTTACATTTACTGGACCATAATTACTTTTATTATTTTATATCCATTAAACTGTATATCTACTGAATTTGACCAAAATCATACCAAAACCCATGTGGTGCTTTTCAACACAGGATTAGCCAAATGTCTATATTACATTTTCATATCACAATAATTGCCCAATTTTTTATTACATGTTATGGGATACATGCTACATGCTTAGGTTCACACGTCTTGTTAGACAGCATTTTTTTCCCTTGGTGGGAAATCACATTCAAAATACTCTGCAGCATCAGAGGTCAGGGCTATTCAACAGTGTTTCAGCCAGATGACAATAAAACATTTTTTTTTAAATTAAATAACCCTAATACTAATAAAACAATATAAAACTCTGAACATTCAACTTATGAAATGCATTACTTGTTGAAAGGCTCTCTGATATCCCTAGCATTTACATAGCTGATGAAGGACTTTTGTCCCAAATGTCCTGTCTCCGTGGAAACTTGCTGAATTACTGCCACTGTTCTTGAAAATACAAAAATACAAAAACGCAAAAATACAAAAACGAATAACACATGCAATAATTGATTTTTGATTATTTTTTTTTTGCATTTTGGTCTCATCTGACCACAACACACGATACCAACTCTAGTTCAAACGACACTATTGAAGTTCAGGTGCAGCATTTTGTGAAATGCTCTCAGGCAGCACATCTTTCTTGCAGCACTTTCAAAGAGCTTGTTATTATGCAAGTGGAATTTAACAAAAGATTTTGAAACTTGAGAATCAGCTAAACTGTGCATTTTAAAACTGTGATTTTTGGGTTCCTTCACAATCTTCCCCACTGTATGGGGGCAATAGTGTGCTTATGGGTCCAATTCCTGGGAAATCTCCAACTTGTCCAACTGTAAGTAATGGTATTTAACTGCTTCTGTATTTTTTATATCCATTACCTGATATGTGCAGACCAACAAGCATCTGTTCTTTGGTCCTTCCCATGGTAAAGGATGACAAAGGGATTTTACAAGGTACAACCTCATTTATACCCAGGGAAACAGGAAATGGTTAAAGGTAACATTCCTTAGGGCTGTTAATTTTTTGGCACATATATTTCTTGAAAGAAAAGATTAGTATCTAAAAAGTAGTTCTAGTGATTTTTATGTGCTGCCCTTCAGATCAAAGATGGCCTACCTACCAGTGAGTTTTAATAGCCTTAACACAGGTCATCACTTTATGTAGTTCTATGTACAGAGGGTCTGTATTGTCTTGTCTGTTACACCAGGTGAGAGACACATAATAAAGGTACCACCCCAGGAACAAGGAAAGGTACAGCTTAGTACCCTTTTTTCTGAGATTGTGCTAATCAGGATAACACACTCAAAGAAGGGTTTAGTAGCTGGTTCACTTGGAAGGACGCACCTGCTATCGTCACAACATCTCTTGGATTCGCACGAGACTCATCACTGTCTACCGAAGCATTGTCCCCTCTGCGCTTATCTGCCCTCCGCGTCACACTGGCCGCTGGTGTGCTCCCAGAGGCTAAAAAGTGCTCCTGCTCCCGGAGCAAGTCCGACTCGGAGTCTGTGGGCTTGGGACGCCGTAACATCCCCAAACCTGTGAAGAAAAAATTATTTGTGTATCAGACCACAGATGAAACCCAAATGATCTGTACTCCCTTACGTCAGACTTTAATAGATCTCCTATACCAGAGATTCTCAAACACTTTAAAAATAAAATAATGCAAAATATAATAACATAATTAAAATAAAACAATTCTATTCTGTTTTATTTGCATAGTCGGTTTTAACAATAGACATTATCACAAAGCAGCTTTACAGGATGCAGAATAAGATCCCTAATGACCAAGAGAGAGGAGACTGTCAGGAAAAACTCCCTGAGGTGCCTTTAGGAAGAAATCTTCAGAGGAACCATGTCCATAGGATAACCCATACTGATCTGGATGACACTGGACAAGTGAATTATAAATCATTACTCTTCTACAGTTGTATATTATGATATTACACTTCACAGACAGAGACTGGTCCTATAGAATAGGTGCAGTAGGGAGGAATTAGGAATAGGACACGAATCACAAGTCACACATGAGTGCAAATGCGTTCAGAATAACTCAATGCTACAAACATTAAGTGATCTACACCTGTCACTTTCAGCTCTTTAGCCTCTGTCTCTGCAGATGTCTCTAAAGGCTAGGAACTCTGACTTATTAAAATAAAATATATAATATATACATATAAGCAGAGCGAAGTTAATTAATAATCATTCAGTGAAATACCTTACGTCTGAAATACGTCAGGAGAAAAAGATATTTACTTTCTGCACTCTTCTTTATAACAAACACAGCGCAGTCAACTTGCTAAGAGTCCACATGCAACCATGTTCCACCACTTCCGGTTTGCCTACGTTAGTTACATTTCAAAATAAAAGTCTGCCTCCTAACTATAACCATTTGTTTTATTAAACACAGCAATTCCCTTCAAAACCAAAGCAGTTCTAATGGTAAATACTTTCAGAGGTTTTATCTTTCCTAGCATCCAATAAATAAATTGTTATATCAGAAATTGTTAAAGCTATTGTGATGGACTGGCATCCCATTAAGGGTGTATTCACACTCAGTGTTCCCGGGATAGGTCCCAGATTCACTGCAACACTGACCAGGATAAAGCAGTTACTGGAGAAGAATGAATGAATGAATGTTCAAACTCTTTATTCCTGATGCAATTATGTTGTATTATGTTTTCCAAGCATAAATAAGTAGCTACCAAATGTTACCTTAATTGGGGGCACGGTGGCTTGGTGATTAGCATGTTTGCCTCGCACCTCAGGGGCAGGGGTTCGAGTCCCACTCTGTGTGCGTGGACTTTGCATGTTCTCCCCGTGCTTCAGGGGTTTCATCTGGGTATGCCAGTTTCCTCTCCCAGTCCAAAGCTGTACGTTGTAGGCTGACTGGCATTTCGAAATTGTCCATAGTGTGTGAATGTGTGTGTGATTGTGCCCTGCGATAGGTTGGCACCCCATCCAGGGTGTCCCCTGCCTTGTGCCCTGAGTTCTCTGGGATAGGCTTCAGGCTCCCCTGCAACCCCGTATAGTAAAAGTGGTATGGAAAATGGCTGGATGTTACCTTAATTAATGGGGGTGGGGGGCAGGGGGGTTGGATTGGTGTAGATGAATTTATGTATTTTTGTCTTGATGACTGAATGACCGTGGGTTCCACCTTAATTATAGGAATAGTATATACATTTATTTTTTGTAACTTCAATCATGTCTAACATAGATGATATAATTATTTTAGCAGACAATATATCACTAATAATATTAATCAACAACATATATATTACTGTTATATAACTTTTAGTTTTTTATATCTGGGAAATGCTAAAAACTTTCAGGGCTGTTTGAATATTCTTTTATATTCTTTTTATTTTTAATTATAATGACAATAGAGGCTCTAATACTGTCTACTTTGACACATTACAAATTATATCAAGCTTCAATTACATCTAAAAGTGGGCTAAGTATGAAATAAAACATGACAGACACATTGGAGCATATCACACCAATGCCACACCCCACTGTGGATTACTTTCCAATAACAGTATTCTCCCAAGTGTGTTATTCCTCTTATACCACGCAGCGATTTACCAACGTTCAGCCTATGACACATACCATTTATAGTCTACGTTTAATGTTATAGAATGTCTGTGAGACAAGTTAGATCCTGTTATCACTTATGATACAGCAGCTATAGACAGTCATTCCCTCACCAGCCTTTCTTTTTTTGTCTCTCTTGAGGTTAAGAAGACAAAAATGTAGCTTTTCGTATTATAGAGAAACCACAAAGTACAGCTAATCCTCTCTCCTAACAAAAAGTGGAAAAGTTATTAATCATTACAAAGTGCTGACACTGGAGACTCCTTCCATAAACGTTAAAGAAAGTCTCCTTACAGAAAGCTTCACTATACCAATGATTACACTTTTTTAAATCCATTTATTATTAGCTTTAGATTAGGGCTATATGTGGCACCACCATGTAAGTTCCTGTTAATGTGTTATTACTATAGAAGCAATAAATTATTAGAAATATAAACTTGTGATTTGAATTACAGGGTACTACAAGGGCTGCCATTAAAGAAAATGAATCAACATCTTCGGACCAGTCAGAACTGAGAATTCAACAGGGTTGTGGTATAAACTTAATGACAGCTAATTGGGTAACAATTGTTGTAGTCATCATGTAGAAAGAAGCTTAAATAGAATTAATTATAGGGTAACAAACACATACTGTTGCAGTGGTTTAATTATTTTTTATTATTAGGGTTATGTCAGTTTTTCTCTACTTGCCTGTTCAGTTATTTAACATCTGCATTAGCTTTTTTACACTGATGTCCATTCAGATAATAAACTAAACTGTTGTAAGTGAAAGTGAATGAAATCCTGAACCCAGGCAGGAGTGTCGGATAAAAACACCCCCACTCCTCCTCCTTCTCTCCTCCCCTCCCTGTCTGACCAAATGGGATCTCCCACAGCGGGATCTCCGCGCGCCTTGGCTGATTTCCCGCCATTCCCGCCCTATGCTTCTCAGCAGTGCACGCGGAGCCCATTTTCCCTGAGGAAAGCGGGGTCTCAGAGGTCCAGCAGGCGAGCTGACTGAAATGTCAGGTCAGGATGGTGTCAACAGACGTGGAAGCTGATAGGAGTGCGGAGGACACAGCGCTGAACAGGCCCAATGATGATGCGGAAACACCAGCCAGCCTTGATACGATAGAGGAGGTGAGATAACCCACACACCCCATTGCTTCTTTTCAGATTTACTTAACGTGCAGTTTATAGTTGTTGCTGTTGTTGTTGTTGTTGTTGTTGTTGTTGTTGTATTGTTTCTACAGGACGCAGCCTCACAGCAATGTTGAAACCAATTTTGAGTTAATTCTCTTTATTGACCACGACTTGTACTCAAGCTCCTCTCTTCTCTGTGATAATAAATGCCAGCATTATTGATTGTCATTGATGCTGAGACCTATTTTAGTCCTTTGCAGCACTCTGTGTCACGTAAGATCAAACTGCAAACTGCAAGCCCTTAAAATCTCTTAATAAGCAAATAATAATAATAAAAAAAAACATCCACAAGGTTCACAAACAAACATTATTTGCATGTACACTGACAATCCAACATGTCTTATAAGGAAGACAGGATCCACTCTGAACATCTACATTTTAAACCAGGGCTCCTGCACAGGTCAGGTAAGTACATTCACATTTACACTTAGTGCATTTAGTAGACGCCCTTATCCAGAGCGACTTGCAGAAGTGCTGTGTGTTCTTCATAAAAAACACATCCTCATGCTAGTACAATAGGTCAGGTTCCAAGAACATCATCAAGCTAAATCCTGTTACAGAGAAGCAGCAGATTAAGGGATTTTTTTTTTATGATGTTAAAAAATTAACGTTTTGGAATAAGCATGCATATTCTGTTGTAAATTTAATATAGACCCAAGACACTAAGGTTGTAAATCTGTTGTCTTTAAACATTCCTATATTCTCTGCAGTACTGCTGGCTCTGTAATGCATATCACATTTAATGTTTTTTCTTTCATTACACAGCTAACGACCTTTACAATCAGCAAGAAACTGAATATGTAAAGGACAAACTCGTGAAATGGTCTGCAGTTTTTTTGGTATAGAAAAGGGCCAGAACCCTGTACAGGATCTGAGAGTGATACACATGCTGCAGACGTATACACTAGCATTATCTGAACACATAATATAGAATGCATGGCCACACTGAATACACTCTCTGGCTGCCCTTTTTACATTACATGCACCAGATGTGTGTGCACCTGCATTCCAGAGTATCCATCATTGCAAATGATTTTGAGAATGCTAAAAATGAGATCATTATTTGCCAGTTTAACATTGGATTTGTTAAATTGTAAATAGTAAACCCTAAATGTGGTAATGCTGGTGCTAGTTTGTCACGTCATCTCATATTCTGAAAGTTGGGATAGTATCTTGCCTAATCAAGCTACCAAAAAAAAAGAAAAACACCTCCATATTTGTGCTTTGTTTAGAAATTTCTTTTGGCCCCTTGATCACTTTCAGGATAGCTGGTTCAAGATCTATCAAAAATATTTTTGTTAGATAGAAATGGTTGCTGAATATGGATATGAGCATTTGAGATTAGATGAATAACTGGAACATTTGTCTGGACTCATTGCTGTAACACAAGCCTAACCTGATTTATTAGTGATACCTAATTGAGTTGTGTTTTGGGATGCATGAAGAAGACAGATCTATGGTTTAACTTTGATACATTAGATGTATGCATACATCTTACATGGAAGGCTTTGTCAAAACTGTATGTTTTAGCAGTTATTTGATTATAACTATTTCATAACCATAACCACTCAGCCATGGCAAGGGAAGTAAAGTAGTATTTTCCACACTGACCATGTGACTTGCTGACTTCCATACATGTTAAAATCTTCTGTTTCATGTGGGATCTTCGTTACTGATGGCTCCTTTTTTGCTTACTTAAAAGCCTGTCAGCTCTTATAAATATCAAAAATATCAAAAATCAGCTGGCACAATTTCACATACTGCACAGCATTGCTCTGCTGCTAAACCTGACAAGAAGATATTGGTCAGTTAGGAGTGGCAGGCTTTTCTTCATGTGGTCAGAACTGATTTTTGCATAATGACATACGAAACTGTCAACTCAGCAGTAATATGCTTTGTTTAATTTCTTCAGAATATATTTAATAAGCTGTCATTTTGAAACACTGAATGACCACTTCTACCAATATTCTTCTATTCTGTTTCTTAAAAAATGTTTTACCTCCTGAGACCCCCTCAAGTGTTAAAGAAATTCCAAGAACCCCCTAATGATCACAGGCCATAATTAATGTTAAGAACAATATGGGAAACATGTACCATCATATTAATTTATTTAAGCTATTAGAGCGTTTTCATATTAACATCACTTCCTGGTTTTATCAGAATTGCTGTTAAAGTTAACATTATTTATCCAGGTTGTTAGTTAATGAGTTTAAGATGAACCGCTTTAATTGTGACCAGGCTTACAATTATGACAATTAAATGATAACCACATCAACATTGATACTAGTTGATTACTCTAAACTATTACTATCCCCATTACCATCATGTGATTTTAGAAAAAAAGCAATAGATTCAGGGATCCCTTGGATATACCTCATGGACCCCTGGGAGTCCCTGGACCCCAGAGTTTCAGTAAGTTTGAAAGGTGGCTATACAACTTTTCTGTCCTGTCAGGTCCCCCCTTACTCACCAATACATTTCTCAAAGAAAGTACAGAGTTTATAGGCTGTGGTCACACTGCACTGTATTTTGAACCAAATTGCATCTACTGTGTTCACATAACAGCACATATGAGCAGTTAGTGCCCCCGAACTATCACTAATTGACAAAAGTATTGTCGACTGGAGCTGCTAGTTGCTAGCATTAGCATTTAGTCCTTTTTTTATTGTTAAGTAATTACCTGATAACAAGGTCAGGAATGCTTGGAAAACTGAAGTCAGGACTAGCTGATAACCTAACAAGTTATTAGCTATAACTAAGCTCTTTATAAAATTTAAATAAAATTGTATATACTACATGTGCATGTAGTCTGTGGTGGACAGCAGTGGAGATACTTAATTTCTTATAATACTTAAATTCTTGTGTAGTGAAGTAGCCCTTATAAACAACACTGTGTTTCACTTTATTAATGTAAGCCCTGGTCATGTTCTACAAGTGAAGACATTCATAGCTTTATCTGTTTGGCAAGCACAGACAAAGGAATTTAAGATGCATCAGAGAAAGATGTTTTGTTGGTCTCCTCCAAAGTCAGACAGCAATGGCTATAAAGGTTCATGTAGGACTACTAAATAGGCTAAAAGGAAACATGTTACGAAATACAATGCAATTTATTTTTGTTAAAGCTGCAGACACCATGTTTTCAAACAGCCATTTAAATCATCTAACTTAAAAGCCATCGCATATCTATTGGAAATTCCCAATACTATTGTCAGTTGTCCCAAGCCTAGCATTGAGGGACATGCAAGCCTAATGTCAAACAGAGCCTTGTTTGTACATGCTTTTAGCTCAATGGAGTCAAATCCCTGGAGAGTCTATGATAATCTAGTTCTGCCTTGTGAGTCTCCTAAGAGATCGATTCCATCTGTGTCTTATAGCTTTTTTCAATTCACAACACTTAAGCCTGATTTAGGTGGCTTAAGGCATCTTCTGCATCCTTTCTCTCTTGTCTTCTGTTTCTGCAGCAAAGGCCAGTGAAACAGTCCCTGAGCGCATCTATGCGTCGCGAGACACACTGGCGCTGTCTCCTCCTCTCCTTGCTCATGTATAGCTGCCTGGGTGCTGTGGCCTGGTGCCAGTTCAGTCGTGTCACCAAGCTGACCTTTGATTCATCCAGTACCTCATCCTTGACTGCCTCTGTAAACTCACTACGAGGTGGAGGAGGGCGCTCCATGATATATCACGACAGCCCCTGCTCTGACGGCTACTTCTATATCCCACTTGCCTTTCTGCTAATGCTCTATGCAGTCTACCTGATGGAGTGCTGGCACTGCCGTGCCCGCAGTGAGCTCCAGTACAAGGCTAATGTAGACAGTGTCTACGAAAGGGTGCTACGCATGCGTCAGGCTCGGCCATGTGTGTGGTGGAAAGCCATTGGCTACCATTTTGTACGGAGGACACGACAAGTCACACGCTATCGGAATGGAGATGCCTACACCACTACGCAGGTCTACCATGAGCGGGTCAACACACACGTGATGGAAGGCGAATTTGACTACAGCCATTGCGGAATGAAGGACATCTCACGGGACCTACGTGGTCTGGAGAGTCATCCAGCTACAAGGTTACGCTTTACCAAGTGCTTCAGTTTTGCAGGACCAGGACCTGAGAATGTCTATCTCAACCAACGGTCCAGATTCTTCTCAGCGATCGAGGGTTTAGACGACTACATGGAGGCACGAGAAGGCATGCAGCTGAAAAATGTTGATTTCAGAGAACACCTTATAGCCTATGTGGATCCTGACCAGCTACCCTGGTACTCTTCTCAGGTCGCCTTTTGGCTGGCTGCCGTCCTCATGCTATCCTGGCCACTACGGGTTTGGGTAGAGTATCGGACAGCCTACGTACACTACCAGGTAGAAAAGCTCTTTGGGCTGGAGTACAGCAACAACAGCCCATCTTCAGATGAGCTTCCATCTGCAAGGAATAGTCATTGCAGTATCCCAAGAGGGGAAACGGTAGACAGCACAGAGCTGGAATGGCATATTCGCTCGAACCGCCAGCTTATCCCTAGCTACTCTGAAGCCATGCTGATGAACTTGGGGAACTCTAGGCCAGGACAAGGTGGCATCAGAGCATCAAACGGCTTCCTATTAGATGACACCCTAACCCAGAGCTATGGCACCTTGATACAAGACTGTGATCGTTGCTGCCAGCTTGAAGGAACGCGTCGAGCCACCATCAGCTCCAGCTGCTCCTCCATCTTCTCCCGGCACACTTTCCATTCATGCGTGTCTCAAGACACCTCCCGCTTTTCACTGTGCCGAATGTATGGATCTAGGCACACGGTGGGGCTGTGGAGGAGTCATAGCAGCACACTGACTGAACGCTGCTGCCTGGACGAGCAGTGTTGCAGGTCATACTCCAGCCAGCTAGCACTAAATAACAGCCCCCCCAACTACCAGGATGCACGCTTCTTTCCTGTCCTTATTGTGCACAGGTCCGAGGGATGCGGAGATCCTTCAGAAGTGAGGAGATACTATGTCCGTAGAAGTTCCCTCTGTTTGGAGACTTCCCTTTAGAACTGTATGCATCCTGGCTTTACTGATCAAATGTGGTGATATGAAAGAACGTATAATGACTTTCAGAATTATGGCCTTAGTAGAACTGGGAGGGAACTATGCAATGACTGTCTGTTTACTGAATGTGATTATAACCCAAGTCCTTGATGTGAATGATAAATAGACTAAAAGCCTCAAAATCTTTTAAATATATGTGTGTAGCAAATAAATAAATATTTGCATCAAAAATTATGTACAGGTAGATTGGAATTCCTTGGAAAAGGACTTTACCCATTACTCATTACTGGCACATTATCTGCATTGGAAATTATAAAAATTGAAGTCTATAAAATCATCAAAGAAGAAATGACTGAAGATATATAGAAATAATGACTGAATATCTAAAAGAAATGATATACATTTACCAGATACATCAAAAGTTCAGTTTTCACACACATTTCACTTTTAGGTAAAAGGTTTTAATCTGTCCTACATCATTTAAATTCCATATATTTTTTGTGTTTGCTGTGTAGAAAAAATAGTTGATTAAGCATTGATGAAAGGAAATATTGGATGACAAATTATAATGGAAGTCAAAACAATAATTGAGAATTCCATTAGTGATGCACCAGTGTGAAAGTTCTTGGCCTTAACTGATGTCAAAATGCAGGACATTGCATAAATTATTTTCATTTATATTGTTTTTATTTTAGTGAAATATGTCCAAGTTACAAAAATGTAATATCCTGAAAATTCTTGTTTTGGTATATTTCACAGCAAATTTTAATATGAAATATGTAATATGCAAAATGAAAAAGAAATTACATTTTCATGTGGGTGATAATTAAAAAATATCACTGACAACTGATAACAGTTATTTTCAAAGTAAGGTTCAAAGCAATATTTCGAAAACGGCATTGTAAGATTTTTTTTAAACACTTGTTAGACTTTCTTTACATTCCGATCAATAAAGCTGATGCTCTAAGAAAAAAAAGAAAAACTCTAGTACCTGTGACTGTCCCAGGCTCTGTACTCAGGAGCACAAAAATCACATTAAGACTAAATATGTTGACCAGTAGCACTTGGTGCTATTGCATGCCTGACTGTCATTTATTTTGTGCATACACCTCAGTTATTGGGAAGGAACATATTGGAAAAAAGCAGTTGTAGGATAATGGGAAAGCAGGACCTGAGAATGCCTACATTTTTGTGCTGCTAATTCACAAAAGCCTAGTATGTATCAAATTGCATATATATCATCATAAAATATATCATCAACATCAGCAATAAAGCAGCATATGCATCTTATAACCAAGTAATCCAAGCACAGGAGAAAAAGAAATACATCCAATATTTGTTCTAAACCAGTTTAATAGATGCATGGAAAAAGTTGCAGTAAGTGTCTCCCATTTTTGTGGTAAAACTTCTGCTCCAAGACATGTGGCTGGCTTTCAAGCTAGCAAGACTGAATAATGAAATCTTTCTTTCTTTGTTACTGTTAACACATGAAATGTAGTACCATATGGGGTTAAAACCAATGACATTAAATTACAATGAAGCCATATTTGAAAATCTACATTATAACAAACTATAGTTTACAACAATATGTTGTGGAACCCTGACTGCTCCAGATGTGTTGTGGGTAAACTACAACTGATGTACTGTGTGTATCTTATGACTAAAAATATCACTGTATGCAAAAGGATATACTTTGATATTGTCTTAAAAAGAAGTATTTCACTATTGCATTTTGGACTACATTACTTGTGCCAGTGTAAGCTTACAATCCAAGTTCCCTTATTACTAGTAAGGGACCACCATAAAGATATTACTTATAAAATATTACTTAATTATTTATAATGAAATTTTGGGTTGAGTTTTTTATTTTAACCTTTTGTCATCAATGTGTTAGTCTAATTTTACTTTGGTTTATCAGTTTCCTACATTACCCACAATGCTGTTGGACTACCTTCTGATTGTGGTGCCAGAAGGAATTATGCTGCATTTGACTTACCTCGTAAGTACCTGGTAATTCACAATGTCACTTTTGACCTCTGTGCAAGTGGAAAAAAAAAATACATGGACAGCTCCATGTTTGTCTTTTGTTAGCAACAACCTAGCCAGCTAACTGTGATGAATGATGTATATTTTCCTCAAAATGTTATTGATTTGATTGATCTATAGCAAATACTTGTATAATCTTGCATAATACGTCAAATCAGAAGGGCTGTGCACAGCATCAGAAGTAAACAAAGTAGCACTTCTTGCCTTAAAATGTGTTATGCTGTATATATAAGTATTTGCTTTAGATCAATCAACATACAGACATATTCGCTTGTTAAATCTATAAAATTGACTGTAAAGTTTGCTGTTTTAAGGAGGTAAATATATATCACTAATCACAGTTAGCTGGCTAGTTTGTTGCTAACAAAATACGAACACAGAGGTGTCCAAGTTTTTTTTTTCCACTTTGTATATCAAATGCCCCAAGGTTGAAAATTACATCATTCTATCCAACGTATTATCCCATATGAGCTAAATCAATTGAAGCAGCCCTTGGTTCTAAAGAGACTGGTGCAGCAGCGCTTTGATCTGTCCAGCTCTTTCAGCTCCTCAACTTTCATGCTAATACTGCCATCAGCTCCATCATACCTATCATCACATAGATCGCTAACTAGCTGAGCTGATTCTCTGTTGTAACTGCATCATGTAGCATTGTTTTTTTCTGTAACATTGAATCCAATCTTTGCTGTCTCCACTTATCATACATTTAATTTCTCCTGAATATAACATTGAAAATGATGTGCTAGCAAAATCTCCCTGTGACATCAGAGCAGCAGACACATTAACTTCTCATGGGAATAACAAAATACAGCATCAGCCAGCAATTTAACACCAGAATCACTTAGCACATTACAAATATTTCAATGTAAACATATTTCATGTGTTTCAGGGTGAAGCTTTTCTGTAATAATGGGGAGGGCAAAGTTTATTTACTGCCACTAAAAATGATTAGATTCACTATTAAAGCATCAGTAGTTAAAACACAGACATATCAGCATAAATATGTATAGGCCTAATTTTTGACAGCTCAAAGACATTAAATTAGGAATCATACTGAGTCCTCTAATCACATAAGCTTATAAAGTCTGATATTTTAGGAGAATCACTGGTTATGGATTTGTTCAATAAGGCTTTCTGGAAAGTTCCAGAAAGCAGCCACTGTATTAGCCTGCTTTGTTTTACATTACAAACAGAAGGCGGTCTGTAGAAAAAAATATAGACAACTTTCTTGTCTATATTTTGTGGTCTTTTGTGGATTATTTTGTGGTGATTCATTCACAAGGTGTCTGTAATGTCTCCTGCATAATGAATCTGACACATGAGCTTCAGCTTTCACTCACACATGGTGATATGATCACATTATTGGATCATAAATGTACTGATGGCAAACATAATACTGTGTCATATGTGGATATACACTATACGGCCAAAAGTTTGTGGACACCTGACAATCACACTTATATGTGGTTATTCCCCACACCGTTGCCACAAAATCTGAAGCACACAATTGTGTAGGATGTCTTTGTATTCTGTAGCCTTATAATTTCCCTTCACTGGAGCTAAGAGGCCCAGACATATTCCAGCATGACAATGCCCCTCTGCACAAAGCGAGCTCCATGAAGACATGGTTTGTCAAGGTTGGAGTGGAAGACCTTGAGTGTCCTACACAGAGTCCTGACCTCAACCCCACTGAACACCTTGGGATGAACTGGAAGGCTGACTGCACCCCAGGTCTCCTTGCCTGACGTCAGTGCCTGACCTCACTAATGCTCTTGTTGCTGAATGATCACAAATCCCCACAGCCACACTCCAAACTCTAGTGGAAAGCCTTCCCAGAAGAGTGGAGGTTATTATAACAGCAAAGGGGGAATAAATCTGGGATGGGATGTTCAAAAAGCACATATGGGTGTGATTAGTAAGGTGTCCACATACTTTTGGCTATATAGTGTATATAAAGAGAAACCTTATAGGCTATGTGCAGTTGCCATTAGGATGGAACAGACAGTTTGATCAGGCTCTGAGGTCGCGCGCTCTTCTGATTGCTGTGCTGAGACTAGTTCACCACCCAAACAATAGTATCTGGCCAGTGGTGGTGGTCTGGTGGTATTTTTCCTGTAAGAGTACCAAATAACAATGTTAAAAGGGGATGCGACTATTTAGGAAAAAACGCAAAATAAAACTTGTGTAACTGTAAATACTGTAAATACTCGGTTTTCAGTTTGGAACTCTGTAGCGTGCGTTTTGTCGCCATGGTAACTTCTGTGGTGGATAAGTATAAAGCAGAGAATGAGTCTGCTTTAGCATTAGCTTTCTGCTTTACCCGCGAAAACCATTTAATTATCTACCGACGTCGTAAAGTTAACCCTCCGAACTAGTGAGTAATTATTTCCTTTGCTAATAGTGCTGTGAGCTTTTTGTATTTAACTGTAGTTTGAAGCTTTGTCTTGTAGCTTCGAACATAGTGCAGCATCCTGAACAACTCCTTACTTCCTGTATGTAAACTACTGGCATGAAATAATAACATGCAGGAGTTATATTTATCAGGTGTGGGGTTAATGTGCTTTTTCAAAAATTTAGGTATTATTATATACAGTTCTTAACATTTACATGATAAAAATGTGATTAAAACAAGTGCTTGATATTTCTATGTATTAAGGACTAATATCTGTTATCAAAATAACATCAAAATATCTTCTGATTCTTTTCTGGCAAAGATACATGATACGGTACATCCTCTGAAACAGGAAAATGAATATACACGGATCAGCCATAACATTAACACCACTGACAGGTGAAGTGAATAACACTGATTATCTCGTTACAGTGGCACCTTTCAATGGGTGGGATATATTAGGCAGCAAGTGAACAGTCAGTTCTCAAAGTTGATGTGTTGGAAGCAGGAAAAATGGGCAAGCGTAAGGATCTGAGCGACTTTGACAAGGGCCAAATTGTGATGGCTAGATGACTGGGTCAGAGCATCTCCAAAACAGCAGGTCTTGTGGGGTGTTCCTGGTATGCAGTGGTCAGTACCTACCAAAAGTGGTCCAAGGAAGGACAACCGGTGAACCAGCGACAGGTACAGAAGAGCTACTGTAGCATAAATTGCTGACAAAAGTTCATGCTGGCTATGATAGAAAGGTGTTAGAACACACAGTGCATCGCAGCTTGCTGCGTATGGGGCTGCGTAGCCGCAGACCAGTCAGAGTGCCCATGCTGACCCCCGTCCACAGTGTCTTGGTGCCAGATACCACAGCACACATTCAGAGGTCTTGTGGAGTCCATGCCTCAACGGGTCAGAGCTGTTTTGGTGGCACAAGGGGGACCTACACAATATTAGGCAGGTGGTTTTAATGTTATGGCTGATCGATGTATTTTGTATTACTGATCAAATGTACATACAAAACAGTTGCACTAACTAAGACAACTGCAGAACGAAAGGAGTCAAAGCTATAAACCTATAAATACAGCAAATCAAAGTCATGGGCTTGAATGACGAATAACGTGTAATGTAATGTAAAATATATATGTAAGCATATAGAAGAAATGTCAGCATCTTCAACTTAGCTTATGTATTAATTATATCTTTTCAAGTCAGTAACTCTTGATTTGTGCCTGGTATCTAGCCTTTAAGTCCCCATGGATTTGCAGGAGAAGTTAAAAGGCATGGACCAGTGTCTCTCTCACAGAAGGAAGCAGCTTTACAGGCAGCTCCTTACTAATGCCTGTAAGGGTTTAACTTTCTCTCAAGATGTTATGTGGGAGATGGGACCGGATAACATCCCATACAGAAAAGCTGACTTCAGCTGGCTTTTCTGTGCTTCTGGCCCATTGGCACCAAGCACCAGATCTAAGAGCAGAAAGCAAGGAGGGACAAAAGTGTTGCCACACCACGCTCGACTCCGAGGCTCTGTGACTCCTCCTTTACCAGCCTTGCCACCATTGCAAACTGTACATCACCATTCACTGACCACTAATGAGACTTTTATTACCGTGCCTGGCCACCAAGATGGAACATTGGACTCAGTTAAAAGGATTGGGTTGAGTGAAGCCTTAAATATATACAGTGCAATTCCCTACCAGTTCCCTACCATATTAGAGGAGGAAGAACAGAGCAGTACAAGCAAGGGAGATGAGTCTGTGTTGAAGAAGCTGACCAAGAATACTGCTCAGTGGATTATTAGTCAGCAGATTCCTAGAGATGATCAGTATAAAGCAAGGATGCAATCACAGCTGAAAGATCAGAATGGGTCAGCCAGTGCCACCGATCTTGCAACTGATGAGTCCAAGGTTAAGGAGGATTTCTATGGCTTCTACAGAGCGCCCGAATCCAGCCCAGAACCCAGAGCACTGCAGAGCAGCAAACCTGAGACACCGCTACCAGTTTATTACAGGCAAGTAAATACAAGCTACAGTCACCATTTTTGTTCTATTTTTTTATGTAAGGAAAAAAAAAACACTTTGAGGCATGCTGTTATAGGAAAATAATCCATGATGGGCTGGTGTGATTATGGCACGACATGAAGCGATACCACCTTGAAGTGGATTATTTTCCTGTAACAGCACATCCTGAACTGTTTTATTCCACTTATACTACACTAATTGTTGTTTTGCCACCAATTACAATTTTTTAAATTTATTAATGAACGACACACTATGCTTTTTAACCATTTATACTTTATTGTCACTTACTAAAATTTTATATTTGACTAAGAAGCAGTTCGGCATTGTTAAGTATTAACACTATCAGTCTTAATGAACCAATATACATCATGTACATTATTTGGCCAAAAGTATGTGGACACCTGACCAGGCTTTCTCTCCTGGCATCAGTGCTCACCCTCTTGTGCTCTTGTGGCTAAATGAGCATTAATTCCCACAGCAATGCTCCAATATCTAATGGAAAGCACAGGAGTGGAGGCTGTTATAGCAGCAAAGGGAGAACAACTCAATATTAATGCCCGTGGTTTTAGAATGGGCTGTTCAATGCTCAGGTGTCCACATACTTTTGGCCATATAGTGTGAAATAGAAAGATTAAATTCATTAAACTCTTCTCACAGGATAAAAGGTTACAGTGTCTCACCAGTTTGCACAGATGAACAAGGTGGGATCAATAGGACGGCAAATGATGTGACCATAAATCACATGGAGACCCCAAAGCTGCCTTGCCTACAGGACAGTCTGAACCCACGTGCTGGAAAATATGTTTATGACACTGAGAACAACTTTGAACTGGAACTTTACACAGGTATTAGTTAGACCTGGCTGCCTAATAAATGTAACTACAAGTCTGTGAATTATAGGTCCAGAAAAACTCTGAAATTCAACTCTGTTAGTGACACTGCACTGAATACTTTACTGTAGGTCCACAGAGCAGTGGTATAGAAAAACCTTTACAGTTCATAAACCTTGAATCTAGGATCTTGCTAAAAGTCAGGGTGGAAGTTATATAGAAAGACTGAGTGTTTAATTGACCTTTAGGGATAGCCAAACAAGTGCATCAACCAGGCAGAAAGAATCAAGACCGCATCATTATGGACAACAACTCAGAGTACCAAAAGAACCTGCAGGACGTGTTTCCGTGTGGCCCAGAAAGGTGGACAGATTTACCATCAGCTGGCTTGCTAAGTGTGACTAAAGGTTGGTGTTTTTGTGTGGCCATCCACAGTACAGTTTTGTGAGCATTTGCCTGAAAAGAACATG
>CM040463.1:18827969-19030822 GCA_022758105.1 Pangasianodon gigas
CCCCCTTTTCAGTGTTAATAATTTATTTTTGTTACACATTAAATAAAAGTGTAATTGAACTCACTGTTTTGCTGTTTGTTAACAAACTTGTATATCAAGATGTTTATCATGTATCATAAAAATGTCTTCAAGTATTGTGCTTTTTTTTGTCATATCACTCTAAATAACCATGGCACAGCACTGAATAGTACTGTGCATGTAATTAAGTGTTTGAGAATGAAGTGATTACAAAAAAAAACTTGTGAAAAAAAACATGACACTTAACGTTGTATTATACACAACTAAATTGACGTTACTACATGTTCACATATAATTTAGTAAAACAGACATTATGTTTCCATGAGTGCCTTTCTGATTGGGTCCATTTGTCTGGTTTCATAGATTCTTCAGGAACAGGAGTAGATGGCTGGGTTGCAGCTCAGTGTTTAGCGATAGAAGGGGAGGTCAATCAAACTGTAATAGAAAGATTACTCTCCCAGCTCTTTCTCAGCAGTGCTCCATCAGACCAAGAACAGGCTGCCACCCTACTAGCCAGCATTAGTAGCAAGACTGTGAGTGATTTTTTGTGGTGTTTTCAGGTATACATTGGATATAAAAAGTCTACATACCCCTGTTAAAATTGTTGGTTTTTTGGGATGTAAAAAATGAGATCAAGATAAATCATGTCAGATCTTTTTCCACCTTTAATGTGATACAGCAGCTGACAAAATTCAAGTGAAAAACAAATAGAAACATTTTAAGAAAAGAAAAAGAAAAAAAACCTATAATAACCTGCTTGCGCAAATGTGCACCTCCCTTAACTAATACTTTGTTAAAGCAGTCTTTTTGGTTAAGAGTCTACCAGCTCAGCACATCTTGGTTTGGCAATCTTATTCCACTCTTCCTTGCAAACAAGATCTGGGTTCTAAAGGAGCTAGTCCGAAGCATTGATCTTCTTCTTCTGAAGCCATTCCTTCATTTAACCGGGGTTTGTGCTTTGGGTTGTTATCGTGCTGGAAGGTGACATTTTTTCTTCACTTTCAGCTGTATAACAGAGGTCTGCAGGTTCTGTGCCAAAGTAGATTGCTATTTGGAGCTATCCTTGATAGCCTCTACCTTGACTAGAGCCCCTGTCCCAGCTGTAGAGAAGGAGTACGATAGCATGATGCTGCCACCACCATGCTTGGGTATGGTGTTCTCTGGGTGATAAGCTGTCTTATTTTTGCATCAAACATATCTTTTAGAATTATGCCAAAAAGTTCTAGCTTGGTGTCATCAGACCATAACATATTTTGAAATGTGGTTTGGTGTGATTTAGGTGGGCTTGTTTTTTTTTTTGTTGTTTTTTTTGTGAGAATAGGCTTGTCTAGCCACCCTACCCCATGATGATGTCAAGAAAATCCTACAGAAACAGCTGGTCTTTATTAATCAGAATCACTCCATTAATGACAGCTTTAACACAAGCTGAATGTAATTGGTTAATTCTGAGCACAGTCACATGCCCCATTATAAAAGGGAGTGCAAACCTGTGCAAACAGTTTATTGTAAGATTTTTTTCTTTGTCTTTTCGTTCCTAAAAGGTTTCTCATTGTTTTTCACATGAATTTTGCTGCCATATCACATTAAAGTTGGAAAAGAGATCTGTTATGACTTATCTTGGTTTCATTTTTTTACATCCCATAATCCGGCAATCCTGCAAACAGGGGTGTGTAGATTTTTTTTTTATATCCACTGACCTGTACCTTTTATTTTGTGAATGTATTCTTAAAACAGGGCCTTTGTCCATTTTCATTTTTTAATCCCAATCTCGTTCTGTCTACTCATTTCCAAATTTACTACATAATTTTTAGCTGTCAATTTTACATGAAATTCTAACCAAAAGGACATAAACTGCTTCTCTTCAGATTCTAGTGCGCTCATTGCTGGGAGAGGAATTGAACAGCTCTGACTGGAGAAACCGAGTTCTGGCGTGCAAAACCATCTCAGAGCTTAAATGCCCAATCAACAAGGTACTATCTAACTCACACCAAACATGTGCTTAACTTGAACCCTTCATAAATATTGTGCAATAAACTAAGATTTAAAAATGATTCGTGACTGTTGGTCTTATATAGGATCTGACCAACAAGTTGCTGTACTTGATGTGGAATGACTGGAGTGGTTTGGTGCGTCAGGCAGCAGCACAGGCTCTGGGCAAGCTGGGCTTAGGCAGTGACATACACAATGAGCTGAGGTATCAGACTCATGGGACAGATAAAAACATGCATAGCCACAGATAATTGTATTCCCAGCATGCTTGATGTTGGTTTCGTTTGTTTTAAAATAAAATTTATTCTCTTGGCAGTGTCAAACTACATGAGGGTCCAACGCCTTGGCGGGTGGAGGCGTTGGTTCTTATTGGTCAGCTGAAGATAATGACAGCCAAGCTACTGCCCAGTTTCTTGCGCTGCCTGAATGATGAATCTGTTGTTGTACGCAAACAGGCCTGTTCAACTGCTGCCTCTCTCCTGATCAAAGACGAGACGGTGAAGTCCTGAGGCTTGTCATTCCCTACTGAGCAACATAATGTGTAGAGATGGAGGGGCACATACTAGAGAAAGCTGGATAAATCAGAGAATGTTCTGGGCAAGGTACAAATGTTTTACAGTTTGAAAGTTGACATTTTTCTTTCTTTCTCAGATCCAGAATCAACTGTTTCAGTTAATGCAGAATGACTCATCGTGTGATGTGAAGGTGGCAGCAATAAATGGTGAGCTTGATTCAGGTAGCGCAGACCTCACTTAATACTGAAGTCTACATGTAATACATATAATAATTTTTTTCTAAGACATAGAAAAAAACTTATTGCTTGGAACCTTGTTCCAACCATTTAAAAATGTTGCTGATAATAAATAAAGCTAGTAATGACCATTAACTTTACACAAATAGGCTGAAACTAACTGCACCCAAATTCTTTTCTCTCTTTTATTTCTGTTGGTCATTACTGAATATACTCTTTAAGCCCTTACGCATTGCTCACACCAGCAGCGATTTTTCGCCTATCGCTCAAACCACTCTACAGGTTGGTTGTGCTGGTTCCCATGGTTTCACTGGTAGTGCCAGGCTAGTGCGATATCCACACAATCTAGCTACAGAATATATAAAATTGCCCATATGATCACAAATCAGAAGTCTTCCCACTAAAAAGAAAAATCTGGAGGGAAATGCTTGTATATAAAATGCATGTGTGTAGTGTATCACCATCTACTAGTGTCCACATGACCCTAAAACACTGTTAAGGGTTAAGTCCATATAACCCTAAAACAGAGAAAGTATCAACTAGTGGCTCAGGAACTGCGAGTAGGAACTACTGTTAGCCGCCAAATTGCTTTGCTTCTCATTTGCATAAAGTTAAACTTTTCTGTAATGTAGCTAACAATTGCTATGCCTACTGTCGCCAGAAAATGAATGAGTTCTGGCCACCTTGCATGTTGCACTGCTACCAGTGTGAGCACAGGATAATTCTTGAATATTTTATGCAGCTTTGGGAAGGATCGGTTGGCTGACGCCTACGCTCCAGGGGCTCTTACTGTGGGCGCTACAATATGAGGAGGAGCCCAGCGTGCGCATTGCTGTCTGTGAGGCCCTGAAGATGTTAGGGGTGGAAGGTCCTGAACTACAGAATCTTCTGCAGGAACGTATTGTCCTGGAAGCCAATGCTCAAGTTCATAGGTCTGAACTGCAAATAAGTTGTAAAACATAAAGAAGCATAGGACTAGCAGGGAATTCTGTCAGGAAAGTAACAAGTAACAAAAAAAATTTAGCTAAAATATAAGTTATACCCTAGCAGATGTACTAAGTGTCTAGCAATTTAAAACAGATATAATTTAAATTCAATTCTAGCAATTTAAAACAGATACAGATAAAACAGATGTTTATAAATTAGTATAAATTTGTTACAAGACAAATATTGGTTATATGAACTTTTTTTTTGTTTTGTTTTGTTTTTTTACTACAAAGGCACATTGAGGATCTGATGAAACACTATGGCTACAGCCTAGACAGGGACAAGGGCACAGTCGACATGATAACAGAGCAGGTAAGTGTGCTGCATATCAGTTTGTTAGGTCTGACACTTGAGGTCATTCTTACTATACAAGAAGGCTTCTAGTGCATATGCAAAGTTTTGAGCTCAGTCCATGTTTCTCTTGCTCTGCTGGTGTGTAGGTACAAAAGCTCTGCACAAAGAGTAATATCGTAGAGAAACTGCTGCTACTAGAGGACCTGAAACTGCAACCGCAGGAGAAGATGCCAAGGAAAGAGAGCCAACCAGAACCCGTGGTCATGTCTGCACAACTGCAGGAAAGATTAAGAGGTTGGAAGACCCTAGAAGTCATTTGTTTCACCATTCCTGTCCATCTCATACACACACACACCGATCAACCATTACATTAAAACCACTGACAGGTGAAGTGAATAACATTAATTATCATGTTATAACAGCACCTGTCAAGAGGTGGGATATATTAGGCAGCAAGTGAACAGTCAGTTGATGTGTTGGAAGCAGGAAAAATGGGCAAGCGTAAAGATCTGAGCGACTTTGACAAGGGCCAAATTGTGATGGCTAGACGACTGGGTCAGTGTATCTCCAAAACGGCAGGTCTAGTGGGGTGTTCCCGGTATGCAGTGGTTAGTACCTACCAAAAGTGGTCCAAGGAACGACAACCTGTGAACTGGTGACAGGGTCATGGGCACCCAACGCTCACTGATGCGTGTGAGGAGAGAAGCCTAGCCCGTCTGGTCCAATTCTCTGGTCCGAAGAGCTACTGTAGCACAAATTGCTGAAAAAGTTAATGCTGGGTATGATAGAAACCTTCTGCTGGGAAACCTTGGATTCTGGCATTCATGTGGATGTTGCTGTGACATACCTACCTAAACATAGTTGCACACCAAGTACTCCCCTTCATGGCAACGGTATTCCCTAATGGCAGTGGCCTTTCAGCAGGATAACGCGCCCTGCCACACTGCAAAAAAATTGTTCAAGAATGGTTGAGGAACATGACAAAGAGTTCAAGATGTTGATTTGGCCTCCAAATTCCCCAGCTCTCAATCTGATCGAGCATTTGTGGGATGTGCTGGACAAACAAGTCTGAACCATGGAAGCCCCACCTCGCAACTTACAGGACTTAAAGGATCTGCTGCTAACGTCTTGGTGCTAGATTGTGGAGTCCATGCCACAAGGGGGACCTACACAACATTAGACAGGTGGTTTTAATGTGGTGGCTGATCAGTGTATATTATATGTGAGAGAGAGAAATTTAGGCATGTATATTTATTTATATTGCAGAGACACACTCATCAATGAAGAATTGATCAGCAGATGGGCCACACAGCCAGGTATTATATCAGTTTACAATGTCTTCAATATGTATGTAATTAATTATGGTAGTAATTATGCCTATTCACAGTTTAGCCCAAAACAAGCCCATCTTTGTAATAAAAAGTGTTATTTATTTATGCATTAAGGAACAAAAGTAAACCACTCACACATAACACACAAAATATTTACAAGGACTGTGTACATTACTGTTTTTTTCTGTTCTTCTGCAACACCTATCTTTAGATTTCAGTAACTATTTATACTGGAAGTTCCCTTGACACTCAAGAGGAACCATGAGCCAACAGTGGTCATACAGCTCCAACTGAAGAGTAAATAAGGACAGATGACAGCTTGTTAATAAAGCAATGATTAATGAATTACAGTTTTAATGTGATAATACAGTGACAACTCATTTGTCATGTCATATATTTTGTTGGATGGGGCCTGCAGTTTACCATTTTCTCAGCTAGACATATTGTCCTTTGGCTTGCCACTCTGCTGAAGAACTTGCTTCGTCAGACTCTCCACTTCTGTGACTTGAGCCAGGAGCTGAGTCATGCCATTATTCTGATTAAGAGATAAAACAGATCTGTTTACATAAAATTCTGGGAACAACATGGTCAGTTGAAGACAGTTTAGATGAAAGCCTACTGAAGAGTGAGATGTTTGACTATATGTTAGGAGTTTCCTGGAGGATCACACCCCTACAGAGGTGTGTGTTCCTCTTCTAATATATAGAATTCAGTCTATGAAGCCTTACTAATAAACTGATCAGGTGTGTCTAATGAAGCTGTGTACTAAACACTGTGCTATGGACTTCTAGGTATGAAATCTGACACTTTTACACTTTAAAAAAAAAAAGTCAAGAACTCTAAAGGAGGAGAATGCGTTAAGGTTCTACAGAGAACCCCGCAACAAAATGTTTCTCTATTAGAGATGCAAATAGAATCCCTAAAAAAATGTTAATTATCCACAAACCTTTAAGAAACTTTTTCCCTAGGGAGTCAAACTTCTACCCATTATGATTTTATTTACTCTCTAGCATAAAAACATATTTGGAGTTAAATCTTCAGCTCAGTTCAATTTCAGCAAATGCATAGTAAATAGTCTCATCATAAAATCCAAAAGAGGTTATACACTGACTTGAAAATAATAATACTTAATCATCAAAAGCCATGCTGAAAATGAATGCTTAATAAATAATTTAATTTCATCATAACATTCTACTCTACCAAGGCAGTAAAACAACCTGTGTTATTCAACATATTAATTTTTATTTATACAACCTGAAAACCTATGCCTGCACTCTAACCTATACAATGACACCTGGACATTTTATATAAAATTCTTACCTGCAATGTATACACAAAAAGAAAAGGAAAAAGACTCAACTCCTACCAATAAATAAGCCGTAAGAGACTACATTTTGGTGGTGCTACATGTCTAAGCATTAGTGGTACTTACCAGATTACGCACAGATTCATCACTTGCTGGAATTGAGTGAACTATCTTCATTTTCATTTCCAAAGTCTCAATGAACTCAACCACCATCGCCATGAGTGTGACCACATACCTATGATAAAATAGAAAACCTGATTTTTGCGACCAGTGTTTGTAGCACTGGAGTAATAGACACTTACTGAAACTTTTATAATTAGCATCAGAACCTCATATAAACCCAGCACACTGAGTGAAGCTCTCTTACCGATGAAGATCAGCCTGTACAGGCAGATTCTGCTGGCAAAGAGGTTTCATAAGCCTTTGGCGCAAACTTGTCTGTTCTCTCAGCACTTCCTGAAGATGAGACGTGAACTGCTGCAAGGATGCAAATCTCTGACCTGTAAAAAACTTGAGTTTTAACACTCTAATACAGAATGAGTGAATGCAAAAATGTATTGCACAGTACTTACTTAGATAATAACTGTGAGTAACATCTGCACTGTTTTTCTCAAGTCTTAGCAGCTCCAAGTCCAAGCTCACCTGAAATGCATACACTTATGACATACTTTGTGCTACAAGTAATTTCAGGAGTATGAACACATAATGTATAGTGAAGCAAGATACAATATATTGTGTTTCCCAACCTGGTCGATCTCTTGTTTGATTTTATTCAGTTGCTCAATTTCAAGCAGACGAGAGGAAAATATCTCTGGCCCTCGTGGTACATCATCAAGCTCTTTCTGTAGACGAGAAAAGGTTGTGTCAAACTTTCTCATTTTTAAATGGATCACATCAGAGTATACATATTAATGCCATGTGCCCACCTGAGACATTGTGCCTGAGGCTACACATCTCGCCAGGACCTTCGCTGCTGGAGTCACTGAGTGAGGATTTAGTTCCCAAGTATCCATGAAGAAAGAATATGACCTGCTTTTTGTATCCAAGGCTGGAAGCGGACAGTCTGATAATCCAACGCCTGTAGCAAAGTACCAAAATATAACAAGTCAAACTAGCAAGCTTGCTAACATTAAATACCACGAAGAAAAACAGTGGGTTGACTTTATTCGCAACACAGTAAACATGAGAGAAACGTACTATTCTTCCTTCCTCTAGAACATGTTTTCGGTACCACCAGACACTGTTTATAGTTTAGGTTACTTTAAAACATACAAACAAACAAATAAAAAGTTGCTCAGACCCGAAGCGTCTGTTAGACAAAATGGAATTTTGAATGAACCCGCCTCTTTAGGTGTGTTCAAAATGTCCAATCTGCGCAGCACACATCTCACTCAGAGCTATGAAGACATCCGTCATTTCTGTAGCTCCCAAAACCTTGAGTTAATTAACACACTAAAGTGATTTTAATGGGCTATATTAATGCTGAATGTCGCAGAGGTGTTGTGTGTGCGCTGTGTGAGATGAATCTGCGCAGTACATAGTTCTGGAGACATTTTCTTTCTACTGTAGCTCCCGTAAATTACGTTGTAAACAGACCTCAGTTTTTTGTTTGTTTGTTTTTTTTCCCCCGAGCCATTATAATATTCAGCAGCAAACAAATAACTTCGAAATGAAGTTACTTTGGCACTATTTTGTACGATTCCAACCTCATAGGTCTAAAAACGCACTACAGTCACTAAAACACACTAAAATTATATTTCAATGCCGTGCATATTTGATGTTGTCCGGTAAGTAAACAGGTCAAACAATGACAACACATATGCGACAGGAAGAGATGCGAAAGTATCGCTGAGGACATAAGAGCGTTTTGTTTATACATGTAGGCTGCAGTGAGTGTGAGTGTGTGTAGAGTGATTAGCTGAAGGATGTCGGCGGCAGCTCGGGTAGCTGCAGCAGGAGCTCCGGTGTCGCTGCTGTCGCGGTTCCGCGGCGCGCTGGTCGCTGCAGTCCTGGGGGATTGTGTAGGCGGAGAGTTTGAAGGAGCAGAAGATGTTCCTCTAGACCGAGTTCTTCAGCATCTCACTGGACTGGAGGATGAAACACGGGGTGACGGTGAGCACTCTTTTAACCAAACACCTATAATATCAGCTCAAAACAGTCGTAGCCTGTGTACTGTACGTGGCTTTAACCAGTATTATTCCACTACATTTACTGGTGAATGTCTCCATGTTATTCCAGGTGTAGCATTATTTTAACTTTGACTTTATTCCAGACTCATTTACATATGACATATGATATTTACATAACCATAACATTTTTTGTGATACGACTTATCATAGATTTAGATAAACTTTTTATCAAGCTCTATGATAAGTCGTATCACAAAAAATAAGAGATAAAAGTCAATACTCTTGCATTTAAAATTCTTATTATTGATGGGATAGGTGATATTCTATATTCCTCAGTCTTAATTTTGGTATGGTAACTCAAATAATCACTCTGTACAACCGTGGTGAGAAGAAAAGCATCTCAGAATGCACATAACATTGAACCCTGAGGTGGATGAACTACAACAGCAGAAGACCACATTAGATTCCACTCCTGTCAGCCAAGAACAGGAATCTGAGGCTATCATGAGCACAGACTCACCCAAACTGGTCAGTTGAAGATTAGAAAACAAATCACCTGATCTTTTTCCAGTCTTCAGCTGTCCAGTTTCGGTGAGTCCGTGCCCATGACAGCCTCAGATTCTTGTTCTTGGCTGACAGGAGTGAGATCTGATGTAGTCTTCTGCTGTTGTAGTTCATCTACCTCAAGCTTTGATGTATTGTGCATTCTGAGGTGCTTTTCTGCTCACCACGATTGTAAAGAGTGCTTATTTGAGTTACTATAGACTTCCTGTCAGCTCATTCTCATCTCGTCTGGTCATTCTCATCTAATCTCTCTCAACAACAAGGTGTTTCAGCCTGCCGACCCTCTTCTCACACGATGTTTTTTGTTTTTCGCACTATTCTCTGTAAACTCTAGAGACTGTTGTATGTGAAAATCCCAGGAGATCAGCAGTTTCTGAAATACTCAAACCAGCCTATCTGGTACCAACAACCATGCTGTGGTTGAAGTCACAGAGATCACACTTTTTCCCATTCTGATGTTTGACGTGAACATTAACTGATAACAGTACCTAATGTTACTTCTAAGTGATAAAAATGTTCGATGTGAACATTAACTGAAGCTCTTGCACTGTATCAGTATGATTTTATGTATTGTGCTGCTGCCACATGATTGGCTGGTTGGATAACTGCATGAATGTACAGGTGGAGGGTGAGGGTACGTAGAACATGATAACAAAAATAATAGTTTAAGTGGTGGCATCAGCACAAGTGTATTATGTGGCTGAGAAAACCTGCTTGGGAAAATTCCGGTCCAGTGCGGACTGCTTGTTTGTGTTTACATGGGCCTCCAGTTTTATCTTTTTATAGACACACCCCAACACTCCTTCACTACAACCCCATCTCAGTCTGTTCAGAAACTTACTACATACTTTAACTGTGAAAAAAAAACAAAAAACCTCAGGGATTCCAAACGACTTGACAAGAAGCGTAGTAAAACAAAATCAAACACTGGTAGTGCTTTTCCAAAGTGGAGGAATGTTTTATTGGTGAAGGGGATGAAGTTGGCTGTGGAATTAGCAATGTTCCTAGACAGATGTAAATGCAGTTTGTATAAAGTATTGAACTGTTTGAATGGCTTTTTGTAGCGAACCAAGTAGATACATTTTTACCACTTAGAAGTAACATTAGGTACTTTTGTCATCTGTGTTTAAATAACATAAGTAAGGCAATGCCTTTAATAAACAGTCTACCTCATTGCTTAAAAGTGATGTCATGGCAGTTCTTGATATTGCTGGTGACTTGGTAACTGAACTCTCTGACCACCATAGATTATGGGGGCATGCATTGTGTCTGTGGGCAGTAGTGGGAGGCGGGTTGAACGAGTAAAAAAAAAAAAAAAAAAATGATTCCAGTGTTGATGTATTTCTCCTACATAAGATCTAGAGACCTAATCTTGACTAATACATCTTTAAGGGGAAGCAACCATCCTCTAAACCCAAGCCACCAGCCACTTTTATCAGATTTGTAACAATAAAGATGTCAGAACTCTGGGTATTTTCCAAAACCTATTACTGTTCTGATACTGACACTTCTCTTAGTAACAGAGTTGACTCTGTCCAAGTTAAGGCAAACACCACAGGTGTGATGGGAGCATGCGTTAATGCAATGCATGCTTTAATGTACAGTACTGTGCAAAAGTCTTAGGCACCCTATTTTTTTTAGTACAAACTTTGTTATAGATTTTTATTTTATGACTTCTACATTATTTATTCAGTACAAAAACATTTTAGATTTCCAAACATTAGTTTTCCAGCACAAAATTAAATGTTACAGAAAAATGTTTGTATGTCAGTAAAGAAATCAGAATATTACATGAGACACTTTTCAGACAAAAAAAACATAATGAAGGCTGCTGGGTTTCGCTGCAGAAATAAGAAGCAAGTGTGACAGTCTCGAGAAGAACTGTGGCTGGTTCTGCAAGATACTCAGTAAAACTTACAGCTCATTTCCTTATAAAACTGCACAAATTGTACCTGAGACTACTTTTTTTTTTTTTTTTAAAGCGAACTACCGTAACACCAAATATTGACTTTGTTTCATTTATTACTGTTTACTGCTCTTTATAGTATTTTTTTTAATGTAGAAACATTTAATTTCATTATTTTTGAAGGCATCTTTGCTCTACAGCATTTCTTTGCATGTGTCTAAGACTTTTGCACAGTACTGTAGCTTATGTTAACATGCATGATTTGTGTCTGTCAGTCAACATTACAAACTTTCACAGCTTACACCATGCTAGTGAATTAGATCTGAAAATGATTTAAACATGATCTGATACTGTTCCAGCATTTTAGGCTGGTATGATGCGCTTTCTGTTTGTTTAGTAGTACATCCGGAACTAAAGCAGTATAATTAAACTGAGAGAGCTTGTATGTATTTATTTGCTACTCCTCAGGCATACTGCAGTACAGTGATGACACAGCCATGACGCGCTGTGTAGCCCAGTCCCTTCTTACCAGGATGGGCTTTGATGAACAAGACATGGCTCGCAGGTACTTTTCAGAAATTACATTATCAGTGCAACTTTAGGCAGTAGTCTGTGCTTTCCTGTGTCTGCTGTGTGTTTATACATGCTTTTGCTTCAGTTTCGCAAAAGAGTATAGCCTCGCTCCAGGCCGTGGCTATGGATCAGGAGTCATTCAGGTCCTGCGAAAGCTTGCATCACCTCAGCTCAGTGATGTCTTTCAGCCAGCACGTGCTCAGTTTGGTGGACGCGGCTCATTTGGCAATGGAGGAGCAATGAGAGCTGCACCCTTTGCCCTTGCCTTCAGAAGTGCTGCTGACGTGAGGAGGGTGAGGACCAGTCCTAAATCTTATTTGGTGATCTCAGTTGCAGCCCCATCCTGGTGCCCCACTGACCTTTTTTTGAAGTCAGTAAATAGAAATAAACAATTAAATACATATCGAATGTAAAGGAGCTAAAGACACATCAAGACCTGTACTTCATTATAAAAAACAGTTATAGTTAAATTTATATTATTGTTACAGAATGCATTATACACTGATTTATAAGTATTAATTAATCAGTCTTATGGTTCCATGACTGTATTTATGATTCTGCATCTTTATAAATACATTCATGGAACCATAATACTGATGAATTAATACTTATAAATTAGTGTATAAAGCATTATGAGCACGGGCATTGAAAAAGCATGTGCATCACTTATAATTAATTACAGCAATAATATAAATGTAACTATAATTGTTATTATAATGAAGTATAGGTCTTGGTGTCTCTTTAAAAATGTATTTATAGAACAGTAATATTTGCTTATAAATAATTATAAATGGGGCTATAATTCATTCTGAGTATGGGCTTCATAGAAAGTGTTACCAAAGTTTTATCTTCAAACTAACAGAATAAACTTGGTTTTATAAGCTTCTGTCTGCCAGCGAATCACCATCCAGGATCAACACAACATAGGCCTCACCCAATCAGTATTAACACTCTGCTTTAATACTCTGACAAGAACAGAGTTGAAGCTTCAGTAACTTTAACTTTTAACTGTAGATATTCTACATATGCTCCATGAGAGTAATCAAAAGTAAGTGTTCAAGTGTACTCGCTGGTTTTACAATGTATACACATTCTGGCACAGTAGAAAATGTTGAACACAGTAGAACACCAGATAAATATAGCATTAAATATTACTGTGTGTAATTATGCAGTTTATTTTGCATTATGCTTATTAAACTGAACTTTCCCGTGAACCAGTGACTGAAGGTCAGCTAGCACACTTGCACAGAAACATGTATTGTATGTTCTAATGTATATTAATATTGGTAAATGTAAGAAATGTACTATCTACTTTTCTCAGAATTTTGATCGTGTAAATTTGAAGCAACCACCTAGAGATAATCTTACATTCTCAAGTTGTTTTGAATGTACAGAAACACACAAAGTGCACACACAATGAAAGAAATCAGGGCTGAAATACATCGAGATATTTGATATGTATGTAAAGAAGAATAATGCATTTGCATTACTTTCTGATGCATCTTTTTTCTTTTAATTACCCTCATATAAACACCATGGTGCATAGTTATTGTTTTGTTTACAGCTAGCTACTTGCACATAAAACATAATTGTCTTCTCAGTGCTTCTCCTCTTGTTCTTCTGAACTGTACACCAGTGAATTGGCCCTGACCTATTTGGAATTGTAGGTAGTGTTTTTTTTTTTTTTTTGGTTTTGTTTGTTTTTATCTATTTATTATCTTCATTCAACTTATTAGTTTTGTGCTTGGTTTTGGTTTTAATATAAACTGTAGACAGGGTCACATCGCCTGTCTGGTTGCGTGGGCCTATAATGTGTCATTACCAAATCCTGATTTAGATTAAATTGCTGGCAGTGAAGATTTTATGATTTCTGCTTTTCTCTTTGGTGTATATATTTGAGAGCCAGTAGCCAGTGCTGCATTTCTGACACCTCTGATTTTGATTTGCACACTTGCACAATGTGCTGTTGGGTAATGGGGCAGCAACCAATAAGCAGTGTTGTTTAATGGGGCAGAAAGGCTGATGCACAGACTTAGTGCACGACTTCAGGAACACAATGTGCAAGTGCTGTCGCTGGCAAGTTCCTAGCTTAGGCAAATGCCTGTGTTGTCCACTACTGGGTGATCACAAACAAACATTTTGTTCAGAAATGCCGTTACTGAGCTATAGCTTTCTATAATCATGATTGTATAGTCAGATTTGAAACTGAGTCTGTACCAAGCCTACCCTGTCTCAGTTTTCTCTCTCTTTGTGTTGATGGCAGTATGCAAGGTTTGGTGCGATGCTCACCCACTCCTGCTCTCTGGGCTATAATGGCGCTGTGCTACAGGCTCTCGCTGTTCACTTGTCGCTGCAAGGCGATCTGGCCTTACCACAAAAATTCATCAGTAAACTCATCTCTGAAATGGAGGAAGTGGAGAATGACGAGACGTCCCGCAGTGACGCCAAAGTGTGAGTCATCACTTTATTGGTTTGGCAGAGTTTTTATCAAAATTATTTTTGATGGAGAATCTACATTAAGTGAATTACTGAGTGATGTTTTGTGTGTTTTGGTTCTATTTTAAAAAATGCTGTAACTGGTCTTTTTTGCAGGCTTAATTTAGCTGAATTTCCCTATTGTGCACGTTTGCACAGAGTCAAGGAGCTCATGGAGCAGAATAGCGTGAGCATCGAGGAGGTCATTTCAGAACTAGGTTAGTGGGGTTTTTTTTGTGCAAGGTTAATTTCTTGCTATTTGCATCCTCATTAGCATCACTGGTAGAGTGGTATCTGCTGTATCTAATGGAAAGCAGCTTGTAGTTTATGTAGTGTATGTTTATGTTTAGTCAGGCTACTAAATGTTTCTGTGCACAGGGAATGGCATTGCAGCCCTCGAGTCTGTGCCCACAGCCATCTTCTGCGTGCTGCACTGTTTAGAGCCTCGAGAGGGCCTGCCGGAGCGTTATGGTGGCCTGGAGAGGACAATAGCCTACAGCTTAGCCCTGGGAGGTGACACAGACACCATCGCATGCATGGCAGGTGCTATCGCAGGTGCCCACTATGGCATCAGTGCCATTCCCCAGAGTTGGCTGAAGAGCTGCGAGGGGGCAGAAGAAGCTGAGCATCTGGCTGAGCGTCTCTACAAACTCTACAACATCACTCAGTCAGAGGAAGTCAGGGTGACCACAAGCGACAGTGATCAGCCACATGACAGTCTGAAAAATACTGACTGATCCATTACACATTACTACACGCATGTAATTTGACACACAAGCATACATACACAGCTGAGAAAACACAAGCCTTGATCATAAGAATCTGTAGTCTTTGTTGTGCAAAAAGATTTACAATAAAAGAACTAAATGAGTTGCACATTGTCTGTTAAACAGTTTGAGGCCAAAAAAATTTAAAAAGACCCATTTAAAGATTAAGAACACAAAACAAATTCCAGCATCTGTAAATTAAATCATCTGCTCAAATGAACAACTCCAGTCTCTGTGGCACCCTGGGCTTTTAAAACAAACTAAACAAATGACATGAATTTCCAGCAGACCTGGAATACAAGGTGTCTCTACATAACTTTCATTCATAATGCTTCTTCTCTTAAACTAGCATCCAGAAGCTCCAGCCTAGGCATGTTCTGGGCTCAGGCTTTATGTTAACTATCTATCTATCTATCTATCTATCTATCTACCTATCTATCTATTTGGACTAACATCCACCAAAATCACTGGCTGTACCTTTAATAAACTGAAAAGCAATTGCACAGTGTCATTTTACTATAAAATCAGCCCTGTAACAACAGCAGTTTGCAGATTTGCAGGCCCTGATTCGTACCAACCACATTATTCGAGATATTATTGTGTTTCAAGGCGCCATCTACAGGCGCGAGGTCGTAACTACAGGAAGGTAAAAGCCCAATAAGAAACTGAACATCAATATTCTGTTTAAAGTCTATATTCGGGTTGCAGCCGTATTCTGAATGATGAAACGATGTTTATATATGTACAGGCATCGGAATAGTCCTGTATACATGGCTGTTCTAAGTATGCCTGAGTTGCCATTTCTAAATACCTAGCCTACAGCTAAGCATCTGTTAGCACCCACAATTCCTTGCGAACTGAGCATGCGCATGGAAGCTTGAGGCGTTGCTCAAGACTACTACTGTGCTCCAAGTCACTGTGCGTCCTTCTTCAAAATAAAGTCCAACTACACAACACGTTGTGTATCTTACAAATAAAAAGCACAATAAAACTAATAATAATAATAATAATAATAATAATAATAATAATAATAACGCTCTGTAGCTTGTTATTGAATGCACTAGGCTTTTAGCATGGGCGTATAGGATCACGTGATGTTATGCGCATGGCAAATGACTAGAGACTAGTGTCCACGAGGGGGCAGTGTCGCGTGACTGACACCACAGTGACAACAGCGTTAGACAGCGAAGAAGAGCATAAATAGAGGAGAGTTCTGTGTTTCACTGTAATGATAACATGGCTATAACTTTGTTTTGAAAAGTGAACTCTTGCGTGATCAATTATAAGCCAAGTGAATTCTCAGTGAAATCATTTCTGAGGTTTTTCACTCCTCTGTATTCAGCCTTAATAGAAGCACAGTGTTCTGGTTAAATTGTGATTCTATCAATTACAGAAGGACTATATTTTAATAGAAGTGCTATGTTTTTACATCACTTGCATTGTCTTCATTGGGAGTCAGTTAGAATAAAAAAGAAAGCAAAGTGTGCTCCTGCAGGCTGATTTAAAAAAGTTTCAGTTGTCACATACACAGTGCTGCAGGGTATAACACAGTGAACTGCTAAGTGATTGAGACCATGACTGTGCAAGTCTACAATAAATAAGAATACTTTTTTTAGTTAAAAAGAAAAACTATTAAAATACAATAGAATATATTAAAAGAGAGAATTGAATATAAAAAAAGAATGCAATAAGTGGTAGAAACCAATAAGTAATAAGGTGGAAGTGGGATAAATTGTGGTGTGTGATGAGCTTAGTGTAAAACCTAAAGAAATAAAGTGTGTGTGTGTGTGTGCGTGTGTAGGTGGGTACAGACTAATATACCGTGACTTATTGGAGTTGGAGACAGTGATGGGGCAGAAGCTGAGCCTTTCTGTGTTGGCCGTTTGCCTGACATCAGCACTCTGATCAGGCCTGGTGTTGGACGTGTCCTTGATCCTTTTCCAGGCCTGCAACCTGACCCACCTGATGTAAGTCTGAAATTAGTATTGATAAAGTTTATTAAAGTTGTCATTTCCTGGTAAAATGCTTCAACTGCATCTTGTTCATCTGCTTCAGGGTTAATGTTCTTGGTGTGCAGCAAAGTGTCTTAGTGTGATGTTTTCTCACTCACATATTTGGCACTCTTCCCAGATCTGATAACACAAACAGTTCAGTGCATGTTTATAACTGAGCTGCTGGGCACTGTTGTGTAACACTGATGAAGTACAGTGAACGCCTTAGCCAGGGCTCTGCTAAGAAGATTTTTTTGGGGTTTTTTTTCCCTTCATTCACCCCATTTGATGTGTTGTAATTACTCTATATAAGGCTGTGGAAACTAACATAATTAAAATGATAGTCTGTTTACATGTATATTCACATTAATGTCATATTATATATGATATTATACAGTATATTAATATCATATATGTATATACCAATCAGCCTTAACATTAAAACTACCTGCCTAATATTATGTAGGTCCCCTTTGTGCCACCAAAACAGCTCTGACCAGTCGAGGCATGGACTCCACCAGACCTATGAAGGTGTTCTGTGGAATCTGGTACCAAGACTTTAGCAGCAGATCCTTTAAGTCCTGTAAGTTGCGAGGTGGGGCCTCCATTGATCAGACTTGTTTGTTCTGCAGGGAGGGAAGTATTTTGACAACTGAACGTACCACCCTCTGCACGTTATTCCGGCTTTGGATGAATGGTATAGAATGTTTTGAATGTGGGCAGAGACCTTAGATTCAGAGTTGTCTGAGATAGTACAACAGTCACCTTGCTTTCTTTATTGTGTTGTGGACGTGGAGTGGCCAGGAGAGGTCTTTGGTGATGTGCACACTGAAGTATTTGAAGTTGGCCTGTTCTTTCCACAGGAGCTCCGTAGATGTTAAGAGGGGTGTAGTTTCCTACCTGCTGTCTCCTGAAGTACACCATGTCCTTGGTCTTACTGACATTCAGTGCAAGGTTATTAGCCAGGCACCATTGAGCTAGATCCTGCTCATCATATTCATGATGAGACCGGCCACCACAGTGTCGTCAGAAAATTTAATGATGGGTTTGGTGCTGTCGGTGGCCACACACTCGTGGGTGTAGATGCAGAACAGCAGGACACAGCCTTGGGAGGCACCACTACATCTAGTATGCAGAATATAACACTGACACTTACAGTTATCCTATAAATGGCACATTGTATAATATAAGCCTACGTATATACGTCTACAGTTTGGATTAGGGAAATTGTTATTTTCTAACTGAAAACAGGCATCTTGGTATTGCCCTATGTATAATCCCTGACTAGAGATAAATTAAAATGCTTCTAAATTACAGTTTGTATATATTTTTTTCGTTATCAAACTAATTAAACCATAATACCATCATGCTCTTTTCTTTTGCCTATGTGGGAGCTTTATTAAAACATCTTTCAGCAATAGAAAAAGAAGAGTCGGCCTACTGATGCTGATAATTGTAAGATAAATATCCTAATGACATGCTCTCTAAAATGTCAGTATCAGAGTATTTTTTGGCATATTTTTATATCTTCCCCATCTCACTCACTTTCAGTAAACGTTTTATCCTGATCAGGGCTGCAGTGGATCCGGAGTCTATCCTGGGAACACTGGACGTGAGATAGGAATACACCCTGAGTGGGATGCCAGGCAAATTTGCATAGCCAATCAACCTATTGGCATGTTTTTGAGAGGTGGGAGGTAACCCACATGGACATGGGGAGAACATGCACAGAAACTCCAAACAGTCAGTCACCGAAGCTTAGAATTGTACCCAGGACCCTGGAGTAGTGAGGTGGCAGGAATACTTGCTGCTCCTCTTACCCACTGACTGCACTTTAAACATAGCCACACAATCACCTATTCATGATGAGAAACAGGACACATCAGCACCACCTACTCATTCGACCAACAGCATCATCAGCAGAATCACCCAACAAAAGGTACTTAGAGTTGAGGCTGAAAGTTTACATACACGTAGGCAAACTAAATCTGTCACAACATTTCCTATATTAAGTCCATTAATGTATCGGCTTTATTTCTTTAAGTGGTAATTTCAAATAATAGCTAAGAGACCGATTATTTCAACTTTTATTTACTATCTCAGATTTTAGAAGTTTACATACATTTTGTTAATGTTTGGTGGTATTGCCTTTTAATCGCTTGAATCATACTATTGGGATAGCCTTTCACAAGCTTCTCGCAATACTTTTAAATTATCCTGCTGGAAGACGCAGATGTGACCAAGTTTCAACTTTGTGCCTGGTGTCTTGAGGTTTTGCTTCAATATTTAGTTTCTTTCTTGCGCAACTTTCTTGTCTGTCAGGCCATGGTGATGTAGTGCTCTCTTAATAGTGGCTGTACACACTATGGTATCTGATGCCTGGTGATACTTTGTTGTTGTCTTGGGGTTCATAAAGGCGGATTCTTTATAAAGTTATGTTACTGTCTGGGTAACATAACAGGGGTTAAAGAGGGAGGAGGGCCCCCACAGTGCCTTATCCCCACAGTTCCAATAGCCTCTGGCAGCACTGCTCACTGGGTTGGGCAAATTTGTGATATTTATTCGCATGGCACGGTTGAAACATGTCTGCTCCATCCTGCCCAGTAAGTCTTCAGTATCAGCTTGGTCAGGGTTGCAGTGGTTCTGGAGCCCAGTGAATGCTGGGCACAAGGCGGGAGAATTCACCCCGGATTAGACGCCAGTCCACAGCAGTGAGTCGCACATGTGACTTGATCCTAAATTAGAAAATCTGGAATAAAAAAATTTAAGGTGGTGTAGGAACTACTTTGTAATTCCCAGGTGAAAGATAGATATTAAAGAAATAGTTTAGTTCTGTTTTTCTGAGAGTGTATAACAAAACAGATAATGGCTAGTATAAAAAAAAAAAGGAGATTCACTGCTGATTATTGTTGAAATACGATAAAGAAAAAAAATCTCCTAAGTACATATGATACACTGGAACCTCCAAGGTGAAGCTTTGTACTAAACTGTACCCTTACTTGTTGCTGGGAAGCTACCCTCAAGCATACACCTTTTGTGCCTTTAGTATACATATTTTATCTGTATGTAGCGTACCTTTAAAGCTTTAGTTTATAAACTCATTACTGATCGTTTATGTACTTTAAATTATTTTTAAAGGTACACTCTAGGCATGTTTCCATTGAAAGATATCAAAAATTTACTCTGGAGGGTACCACTTCAAGGTACAAGGAATGGTACAGTTTAAAACTATTGTTTTCTGAGCATGTATAAACACCAGGTAGTATCGGACCGAAATTAGTATCGGTAAAGTTTATTAAAGTAATTTGCTGGTAAAATGCTTCAATTACATCTTTTTCATCTGCATCAGGGTTAAAGTTCAACCAGTGCAACAGTGCAAAGTATAAGTACATGTATAAGTGCAACAGTGCAAAGTATAAGTACATGTGGAGCAAAAAGAAAAAATGTAACCATTTGCATTTACATTGAGCCACGTCTGTGGTATCAGTGCTGTTATCACACGTGATTGATTAACAATCGAATTCACGTGCTTTACCTCACACTTGTTGCTTTAGGTTGGTTGACAAGTCTTTGATTCATTGGGCCACTGTGTTTCTTCCAAGACTCATGTTGTCATATTCTCTCTCTCTCTCTCTATCTCTCTCTCTCTTTCTTTCTTTTCTTGGGCGCATTAGAGTAACGACTGAAAGCACTCATTTCTCGCCAAAAATCTGAGAAGCAAAATGGCTACACTCTTTCACAACATATAGTTATGCCTCTGTGGATTCTCCTTGAGGTCCCGTCCCATAATATTGTAACATGGACACATTTTCCAGTTGTAGTACCCAGATGCTGAGACCTGCTCAGGAGTGTCTGTCCAACTGTATTATCACTACCCTAAGCGGTGAAAGGAAACGGAAAGTACTGATCCTGCTGATTGTGAAAGCACTTCTTGATTATGTTAGATATGGTAGAACACCTCTGAACAGCCGTACAGGCAAAACAAGATGTGTAACAATAAATATGTAATCATTTACTACAATAACTGATTATTTTTTAATAAAAATCTGCCCACTTGCATTGTGGGAATATTCTGACATTCCACTGCATCATATATGTGTCTCTTGGTTTTATGTTTTGTTCTTTATGTGGTTTTCTCAAATTGAATAACAGAAAAATAGAATGAACTAAAATTTTGATCAAATAGAAAACACAAAAGAACAAAAAACCCCAGCTTGCTAAGGTTATATCCCAGTGTAGTACTCAGCTGATGTGCTGTTCATAAAGGAGTGGGCTCTCTGAATCGGTTCTCTTAGGTGAACTTTGAGTGCCACGATCTACGCCACCACCATTCATTGTCTGGTTCTAACTATACAGCTACTGTCAGTACCACAGCAGTCATTTAAAACACTCAGAAGAGGAGAAGATGGCTTTGTAATCTGCACACAGTTTGTCGAACAACTTTGCACTAGTTGAAGGAAATAAAAACCCCTCTGGGTACTAATTACAACTAAACTTGCTATGTAGCACCTAAACTACATGTTTATATTCTACAGCTACATGACAGTTATGATGTTAATTGTTTGATTTATTGTCCCAAATTTTACATTAAACTTTTGATAACAAAATTATTATAATTTTGTATTTAATTATATGTATACAATTGTATATAATGTATAGAATTATATAACATTATAAGCATATAATCAGAGCAGTAATAGTAATAAACTAAATTAAATTGTGCATATATCTAGCCAACTATTATTTTTTGTAGCAAGCAGTTGTACTTTGAATTGATCTTACCAGTAATCACTCCTAACACTAAGAAAATATTTCCCTCTGGATAGTGAGTGGACAAGAAGAGGATACTCTTATGTTTTGAGTACATTTATTGTATATACTTGTCCTTTTATACAGATTTGAGGACATTATTCACTCTCTTTGAATGCCTTGTGGCCTAACATGATTAGTCTACATACTGTAGCATGCATGATTACATAAAAATTGCTTAGTGATTATAAATTATTCATTATTCATTATAGATTATAAAAACTGTTACCTAAACACCCCCCCCCCCCCCCCCCCCCCCCCCCCCCCCCAACACACACACACACACACACACACACACACACTTTACTCTCTGTTCCACTAGAAGTCTTAACACAGTGTAAAATATATATACGCTCAATGTTTTACATAATAGGCTACAGTTTATGATTAGGGTTGCACTCAAAGTTAGATACTAACTGGTGTGTGTTTATCAGTATCAAATAAAAGTAGATTGAGAGAGTTCAAGAAGGTGAATGGTTTAGTGAACCCACTGAACCATTCTTCCTGGGGATTTAGTATATAAGGCATTTCCTTGAAGTTAACAGTTTCCATCCTCACCTCAGGATGTTTTATCTTGCACTTGGATTACAGAGGATTCTTCAGTGGACTTCCTCCACCCCAGAGCTTGTGAATCCTCTCCTGTTTTCCTCTTCAGTGAATAATTAATGGTACCATTCACTGCCGGACTGCACCATGCACATTCTGTGTTTTGATGAGTCCTGGTCCTTGCAATGCAATCAACACATTTACAGGTGATTTTTGGTGATAACGGTAAACTTCGGTGATCAAATATCTTTTAGTAGTATTTCTATAAGTAGCAAAGCTATTAGTTTGATTAAAATTGTAGACTAGCAAGGTGGTAGCATTTCTTCTTTTTAAATCTAATAGCTTAAGCATATCAAGCAACAGTTTCCTTCATTTAATTTCCTTCATTCAAATGAGAAGTTTTTTTCCTCATGTTGTTCCTCATTGTTGTGCCACTATTCAGACCAGTTCCCACTATAATCCTCTCTTCTTCTTTCTCAATGACTTTTTATACTCAATAAGTTAATTTAAAGCAGTTAGATGCCACCTACATCTATAGGACAAAACAAGCTATCATATACTAGTACAGTACACAGTGAAACGAAACAACGTTCCTCCAGGACCATGGTGCTACATAAAAACAACTGTTGGGCAGCCTCTCATTGCTTTCTGGGTTTGGTATTGTCATGCGTACACTTCTCATCTTTGGAAGGGTGACTTTTATCCGACTTGTCTTTAGGAATCAAATGAATGACATTGTGGTCTGACCGGCCAAGCGGGGGACTGCATTCAGATCTGTAAGCCCCTGGCACATTCCCATAGCACTTGTCCAGGGTGTTATTGCATCTGGTTGGGCATGTGACATATTGCTCCAGGTCCAAGAGATGAGTGATGTCACACCGGTTGAAATCACCCAACAAGAAAACAGGACCACCAGGATACTTCTCCAGAACATCATAGTAAAAACCAGCGATGTCATTGGCAGCTTGAGTACTATTAGGTCCTGGAGGGATATACACATGGATGAAGGTAAGTGGTGGAGCACCCTCAGGGTGGTCATGTGGTATAACGGACACAACCATTAACTCATAATCTCGAGTAATCATGATGTTTTCCACCTCCACATCAGTCGCCCAGTCCTCATTCACAAGCATTATCAGTCCCCCTCCTCTACGTTTCTGAGTAAGCCGTGCATCACGATCAACCCGGTAAGACGTATATCCCTCCAAGCTAATGCTGGGTGAGTTCCTATTCAACCATGTCTCTGTGAAGAACATCAGATCGAAGTTAAAGTTTTCCACATCTTCCATCATTTCTTCGAGCTCCTCTACTTTGTTTGGAAGAGAACGCACATTAGACATCATTATTTTAGGAAGGCGGAACTGAAATTCCTTTACTTTTGATTTAGACTTGTGTGGTGGTTTCCACTGAAAAGCAGGTTTCCTCTGAATAGCAGATTTGCTCTGCTGGTTAAGGTACCTGTCTTCAGTTGAAGTAGCCTTCTTCTGTCTTTTGTTCTTGTTGTCACCTGATTTGTTTTTACCTGTGGAACCATACTCAGTTACTCCTATGTCTTTTGTGCATAGGAGAATAAACCTCTGTGTCTTCCTGTCCTGCTTTCGGGTCTGTTTATACTCCATACAAATGGTGCCTCGTGTGTATATTTGAGATCCAAACATCTCCTGAGCCAAATCAATGTGACACTCCGTTTCAGGGATTTGATTGAGCATCTCTCTGAAAGATAAATTTAGAGGTGATGAAATCCAGCACTGAGCCATAAATACAAGATCTATTGTATTATTATTGTGTTATATTAAGCAGTCTTACTCATGTTGCTTACTCAATATACCATTTACATAAAATGTTCAGAGAAACACTTATGTACTTACTGTAATTCATTCAATTGCTTTTTTAATTTTTTCACAGCCTCACGGATTTCATTAGCTTTTGTCTTCAGAAATGTGCTAGCTTCAGTCTGATGTTTGTTTTTAATCAGTTCTTCACAGTTATTAATCAGATCAGGAACTGTGAACATCAGCCCAAAGATTCCTCCTGTGACCTGCAAAGATGTGAAAATTATATATATATATATATATATATATATATATATATATATATATATATATATATATGTATCCAGAAAATTGTGGACACCTAATCATCACACCCATATGTGCTTGTTGAGCATCTCATTACAAATTTTGACCCCTTTTTATTGTTATAATAACACCCACTCCTCTGGAAAGGCTTTCCCCTAGATTTTGGAATGTAGCTATGGAGATTTGTCCATTCAGCTACAAAAGCATTAGTGAGGACGGGCAAGAAGGCCTGTGGCACAGTCAGTCTTCCATTTCACCCCAACAATGTTCCAAAGATTGAAGTCAGGGCTCTCATGCCACTCAATTTCTTCCACTGCAACCTTCTCAAACCATGTCTTAATGGACGTCATTTTGTACACAGGAGCATTGTCATGCTGAAACAAGTTTGAGCCCCTTTTTTTGCAAAAAAAAAAAAAAAATTGCAATGTTACAGCATACAAAGACATTCTATACAATTGTGTGCTTCCTACTTTGTGGCAACAGCTTGGGGAAGACCTTCATATGGGTGTGATGGTCAGGTATCCACATACTTTTGGCCATGTGTAGTGATTTTGTCACTATGTAGTCATTTTTCCCAAAAAGTAAACCAACATTAAGAAACTATGTGGGGAAAAAATAAGTACACTCTATAATTCAGTAACATATAGAACCACCTTTAGCAACAATTATTTGAAGTAAATGTTTTCTCTAAGAGTTTATCAGTCTCTCACATCATTTTGGAGAAATTTTGGCCCACTCTTCTTTACAACGTGGCTTCAGTTCATTGATGTTTCAGGGCATTCATCTGTGCACAAAAACGTTTGTGCACAAATCGTAAGATCGCAGCATCTCAATGGGGTTGAGGTCTGGACTTTGACTTGGCCATTCCACCACCTTTTTTTTTTCTTCAGTCATTCAGTCATTGATTTGCTGCTGTGCTTGGGATCATTGTCCTGTGGCATGACCAATTTCGACCCACCTTAAGCTGCTGGACAGATGGCCTCACATTTGTCTCAAGAATATTCCTGTATAAAGTGGAGTTCATCGTAGTCTCAATGACTGCAAGTTTCCCAGGTCCTGTGTCTGCAAAACAAGCCCAAATCATCACCCCTCCACCACCCCTGGACTGAATTTGCTGGGACACCTACTCCTGGGAAGATTGGCAACTGTCTTTAAGGCTGTCCATTTTTAAACAATTCTTCTTACTGTAGAATGGTGAATTTCAAATTGTTGGGACAACAGTTGCTTCTCTGAAGTCATGGCTAATGTCCTTTCTTCTTGGCGTGATGTAGATACACACCCGAATGCTCTAGAACACCAAACTGCCAAAAGTTTGCCAATAGTAACACCTGGCTGCTAATTACTGTTTTAATGACTGTGGAAGTAGGAAGGGCGTACTTATTTCTTCCCCACTTGGTTTCTGAATGTTGGTTTATTTTTGGTGAAAAAATGACTACATATTGAATATTTATTTGTCTATAAAAGTTGGTGAGGACCTCACAATTGTTATTTAGACCCTGATGATGAAAAACATAGAATTGAAGGAGGGTGTACTTTTCCCCCCATGACTGTACTGTATATACAGTATATACATATTTGTGTATGTGTGTGTGTGTGTGTGTGTGTGTGTGGTTTATATCTATGAAGAAGTACCTGGCCTGTTCCCTTTAACACAGCTTTCAGTGAAAGAGCAGCCATTCCTTCAGTAGCTGTCACAAAAAGTGGAGTATAATATTTTTGTCCTTTTGTTGCTGCTGTTTTCAGAAAGACGGCAGAATATCCAAGGAATGCTAGCAAAGAACTGACAGTGCAGAAGAATGCAATGTCTGGATTAAACTCTGGATATCTGTAATGTGTATACATGCCATCACTTCTCAAGAGGTGCCTTAGGCGAGTGAGGGGCAGATCTCTACCACTCCGTTTGGCCATGGCTCTCAGGATTCTCGCTGTGATTTCACACTGCACGTCATCGGAGGATGACTCTTTAAAGCCTTGACTCTCACACTCCTTCTGGAGTTTCTTCTGGTGCCTTTCAATATTGTTCTGAATCTGTGTGATTTGATCAGCAGTCTTCTCTGCATTTTTCATTGTTTTACTGGATTTCCATTTCTCCACAAGCGAAAGTGTAAGACTAGTTGCAGTACCCGCTCCGACTGTGATACCAGCTGCCGCTACCAGCAAGGGTGCAGCCAGGCCTCCAGTCAGCAATGTTGCAATGCCTGTTCCAACTAGGGTGGCAGACCCAAGCACAGTTGCTGTGTTTCCCACCAACTGGCCTGTAGTCATCACCTCCCTCATCTCCTCCAGCTCAGTTGCCAAAGCCATGAGATGATCTGCACATTGCTCCTGCTGTTCAATCCAACGGAACAGCTCATTGCACAGTTCGTCTGCCACACCCATAGTAGAAGAGGAAAATGGAGGAACTGGAATTAGAAAAAAAAAACAGTTAGGAGTTATTAAGATTCTGAAAATTATAGTCTCAAATGAAATGACTGTGTAATCTGTTTGACATTTACAACCAGAAAGTGATCACATTGTTTCACAGTAGCAAGAATGAGTTCCTATGCTGGGCTTTTGGGGCAGGGTGACAAATGAAGGCACCATGTTCATGTTCCATTCAGAAAGACTGTGACAAGTTTATAAGCCCAGAGCAAGACACCATCTACAGAGCTGTGATGCATTGCAATGGACATCCATACACCTTCAAAAAAGACGGAGAATTTCTGCTGCAGGGGAAGCTAGTACTTTAGGACCTGGCCAGTGCACTGGATCCAGATGATGGGCATGCGCAGAAATGTTTCTACCTTAGATCATACAAGATCTGTGTACTAGGGGCTCATGCATTCAGGAACAGGGATGCAGGAAGGAATTTTACATTGGGGTGATAGAATTCCAAGCTGCACACATATGGCATTTGCTATGTCGTCACATCCAAATGATAGTCTTTTAATTGAGATTGTATTGCAATAATCATACCACAGTGTGGTTGAATTCTCCAATTTGAAGTTGTTGATTAATTTTCTATAGCAGCATGGATTTGAATATTTAACATAAATGATGGGTTTATATTAATGGGCATGTTCTAAAAGGTTATTGCTCCAATATCAGCTCATTCACAGGGACTTGTATGGTGGACAATCCACATAATCTAAGCCTAATAATAATCAGATTAAAAATGTTTTATATAACAAAGAAATAATATAATCTTTGATTTGGTGAAGTATTCTGTTAGGAGACCTTTATTTAACATTTATTTACTTTTATTTAGTAAAATTTAGTAAGTTTCCTGACATGCTCATTGCTCATTGGAAGACCTATGTTCTTCTCTCCAGAGCTTCTTTGCTTGCAGGTCCAAAGAGCAACCCTGGAATATGTGGTAGGTTTTGCAGGGTCGATTTACGTGTATGTAATGAGCTACACATCAACATCCAGTCCAGTCATGGCCGATTTGAGGGTGCCAGGCCTGTTTGGAGATTGCCAGTAGCACATGTGACAGAATAGATTAGTGGCTAATTCAGTTCTGGACACAGCTGAAGCCAGAGTTCCGAGTAGATGTGGCTACAGTCTGTTTATAAATCAACGTTTGGTCATAGATATTTACACTTAGCAGGTTGTTTAGGCTGTGGCACGTAGGGCGTAGGATCTGACTCTGAATCAGCCAGTGCAGTGAATGTCCGAACCGGAGACTGCTTCTCTTAGATTGTCACATTGTGCCTTATGAAACCTTATGCGTTATTATGTGTTTAAAATAAAAATATGCTGTATAAATAAAGATTACTATTATATTATATTATTAGTATTGATTGTCTATTGATTAACAGTTGTTAGTGTTATGCTAGGTAAAGGAGCTTCAAAGCCTGTGTCGTATATACAATATTGTATATTGTATATACAATATACAATACACTACATACTCTTGAAATGTCATACTTCCAGTTGCTCACTGTACTACTATTGCACCACATACAGTGAGGGGAAATACAGTCATGGGAATGTACATCCTCCTTCAATTCTATAAAGTACACCTTCCTTCAATTCTAGGTTTTTCCTTTACCAGGGACTGAATGACAATTGTGTGGTCCTCACCAACTTCTATAAACGAACAAACAACCTCAGGTGACAACAAAAAACACATCAGATTTCAATATGTAGTCATTTTATCCAAAAAGTAAATCAACATTCAGAAACTAGATAGAAAAATAAGTACATCCTATAATTCAGTAACATGTAGAGCCACCTTTAGCAACTGTAGGAGTTTATCAGGAGGAGTTTAGCAACTGTAGGAGTTTATCAGGAGGAGTTTAGCAACTGTAGGAGTTTACCACAGCATCTCAATGGGGTTGAGGTCTGGACTTTGACTTGGCCATTCCAACTTGGTGTTGACTTGGTGTTTGGTTTTCGCCAAACATGATACTGTGCATGATGACCAAATATCTCCACCTTGGTCTCTTACTGTTCAGTCTTTTTCTAATTGTGCTGTCATGAACATAAAAATTTAATGTGCTAACAGAGGCCTGTGGGTCACATGATGTAGGTCTTGGGTATTTCTTTGTATCTCTGAGCATTAAACAGCCTGACCTTGGACTGAGTTTGCTGGGTCACCCACTTCTGGGAGGAGTGGAAACTGTCTTGAAGCCCATTTGTAAACAATCCTTCTCATATTCAAATAGTTTGGAGACGGCCTTATAACCCTTCCCAGATTGATGAGCAGTAACAATTGCTTCTCTGAGGTCATGGGTGGAGTCCTTTCTTCTTGGCAAAACATAGACACATACTTGAGTTCTCCAGAACAACAAATTGCCAAAACTTCGGCTTTAATAGAGGTAGTCACGCCCACTAATGCCAAGCCTTCCCAGTAGAGTGGAGATGATTATAACAGCAAAGGGGCAATAAATGTATAATGGGAAATACTTTTGGCAATGTTGTGTATGTATCTGTAAGGTACATCTCTAGCAGAAATGCCCTAAATGCCTTTGCTTCTGTCCTCTTCAAATTTTGTACTATAAAATAGATATATGGTTTTGGTGTTTTATTATTATTTGGAGGTCGTACAAAGCAAGTCTGTTTGAATAAAAATAATAATAATTGTAAAAATTCTAAGCTCTCTTTTCTTGGAGGTCATACAAAGCAAGTCTGTTTGAATAACAGTAATAATAATTGTAAAAATTCTAAGCTTATGTGACAATATGTGGTAATTATGGTATACATTCTTACAGTAGGATACAATCTCTTTTCATGTAATAATAATAATAAGAAGAAGAAGAAGAAGAAGAAGAAGAAGAATGGGGGGAGGGGGCTTTGCCTCGCAGCTCCAGGGTTGGGGGTTTGAATCCCACCTTTACACTGTGTGCGCGGAGTTTGCATGCTCTCTCGGTGCTCTGGGGGTTTCCTCCCCCAGTCCAAAGACATGCATTGTAGGCTGATTGGCATTTCCAAATTGTCCATAGTGTGTGAACGTGTATGTGATTGTGCCCTGCGATGGGCTGGGCCCCAGTCCAGGGTGTCCCCTGCCTTGTGCCCCAACTTCCTTGAAGTCCCTTCATATAGACCCAGACTACTGAAAACAGCATGTGGCCTATTAAAATGGGTTTGTGATCATCTGTATGAGGTGGTTTTGCTCCAGTTCTAAGTGAACATTCGATTTGACTCTAAAATCTACCCAGCTATTGAACATGATGGATTTTGGATTAGTTGTTAAATGAGCCTTGAGGTACAAACCGGGCCAAAGGACAAAGCTGTAGCTCTGCCATGCAAGACATACACACTTGGTAAATGTTTGTTTGCATTTTTCTTTTCTTTTTTTTTTTTCTTCTTTTTTTTGTTCAGTGAGTTTAATTATGTGAAACCATGTCTCCCTTACCGATGTGTCCCCTTACAGTGCACTAAAATAAACTCTGTGAGCTCTGTATGCACGCACACACACAGTGCTCTAGTTAAAACACAGCAATAAACTATTTCGGAAGTGTTATTTCATGTAAATTACATAACCCACATGTTTATACTTTTAATTTACTTTCCTCATCATTTCTGTCTGACAAAAATCTCCAGATCTGTGGTGTTAGATAATGAAAATACAAACAGACTTAAAAGACAGAGCAGAGGAACAAAGAGGAGATTATTACTGCAAGGAGGCTGGAATAACAGCCTTAGTTACACTTTTACTTTCATGACCTATTAATAACTTCATGCATATGACTTATCACTGTTGTCTTCCAGTGCTTCTCAAATGAGTTTTTAGCAGGTGTTTCTTCCCTTAAATATAAAAAAGCACCTTTCTAATCACAACGTGTCTTCTATTCTTATTTAAAGGAAGAAATAAACCACGAACTACTAATATTATTAACTATTAACTATTGCCACCTTCTCTGACACCAACATATTCATATTTTACTTCATTTTACTGCTGAAATAATATGGACACGGGTTTCCTCCCTCAAGTCAAAAGACGTGTAGGCTGACTAGCATTTCCAAACTTTCCCTTGGGTGTGAATGTTTGTGTAGGAGCTCGCGGACGCTGGCTTTCCGCTTTATTACCGCTAAGTGTCTAAAAGCCGCGTCCCTGAAATTTATGTGCGGCTAGATTAATCACAAGTAGATTAACCGTGATTTCACTAAGAGCGGCTGGTTTAACAGTTTAACCGCAGTCATTTTACAGGCTGGCTGAAAAAGATAACAAAACAAAAACAACAACAAAAAAAACCTGCGCCTTCAAAAAGCACCCATATGAAGGAACCTCAGAATACAGTAACCTATACCTGATACACGATCGATACCTTCACACACACACACACACACACACACACACACTTTCGTCCTGACTAGAAAAATCTCCAGATCTGTGGTGTTAGTTAATGAAAATGGACAGCAGACTTACAGGACACAGCAGAGGGACGCAGATGAATAACGGATTCAGTTGCGGTTTCGTTTTAATGACCCGTTATAAAGGTCGTGGAAGTGATCCATGATCCAGTAGATTTCTAGTGGATCTTTGGCTGATTCTCTAATGAGATAAACACAACTAATCTTTGCACCTTGCACTACAGAGAGAACTGCAATTTACAGGTGTTTTTTTTTTTTTCTTTAAACATTTAGTGACATGCATTCATCAACATTTTGACAGTTCTTATTTACGTACTATTTTCAGAAGTATTCAATATAAATTAAGATAAAAATAATTTTAAAATATTTATATACTGAACAAAATTGTATTTTAAATGTATAAGAAAGAAAGAAAGAAAGAAAGAAAGAAAGAAAGATGATTTCCAATTTAGCTGCAGACCTGCCCAGGTGTTGTTGGACATCTGTAGACTTGTGGTTGTACAGGGTATATTGCTGCTGCCTCACAGCTCCAGGGTCCATGGATCAATCCTGAACTCATTTTACGGTCTGTGTGGAGTTTCACATGTTCTCCTTGTGCCATTGTGGTTTTTCTCTGGGTTCTCCAGTTTCTTTCCACTTCCCAAAAACATGCCAGCCATTAGGTGGACTGGTGAGTCTAAATTGCCCCTTGTTGTGAATGACTGTGTGAATGTGTGAGTGCATAGGCTGGCATCCCTGACATCCAGCGTATATTCCCACCTAGTGCCCAGTGTTCCTGAGACGTTCTGAGATCCACCCCAACCCTGACCAGGATAATGAAGATGGGTTAATGAATAAACCTGGACCTAAATCAGCATACAGAAGCACTGCACTGAAAAGTGATGCATTGCATTGACCTGATTATTTATTTCCACATGAAAAAACATCAACACAATTATTTGCAAAAGTAAATAAAATGAAAGACTGAATTGTGATAATATACTGTATGTGTTAATTTATTTATGCAGGATTTAGTCATATGGAAGCATATTTCAGACTTCATTCAAATTCAAATGCTAATTAGAAGTTGCTAATTCAAACATGTACTTATAATTGCATTGCCTCTGTGTGTGTGTGTGTGTGTGTGTGTGTGTGTGTGCACGCACAGATAGGCATTTTCCTAACCAGCAATGGACAATGGCTGCCCAAATAAAATAAATAAAATAAATAAATAAATAAATTGCAAATGCAAACTCCATTTGACATTGAAAATGAATTGTTAAATATTATTTGCATTTTAATTTGAATTTGAATTACGTCTTAAAATATGGGCGCACACACACAGGAACTGCAATTGCAAATACATGTTTGAATTTGTAAATTTGTAAAATTTGTTTTGAATTTGTAATTGTAATGTACCTTAGTTTCTACCTGATGAAACATGGACACCATAAACCTGTTGATTAAAGTGTAAATGATATCTTGAATATCTTTTCCTGCATAACAGTTTCCTAACTCTGATCCTGGTGTACTCCCTGTCCTTCACATTTTAGAGTTTGCCCTGCTTTAACACAACCACTTCAGCTCAAGAAGAGCCCTTAATAAGCTAAATAACTGGATCAAGTGTGTTAGGAGCTGGGAGAACACTAAATATGCAGGGCAGGGGGGTTCTCCAGGACCAGGGTCAGGAACCTGTGCTGTAGTGCTTCAGTTTTTGAAATCAGGATATAAAAATCTTGGTAAGACTTATTTGTCTATTACAACCTTTATTGTTAGCTTATATTTGCATTAGGTATAACTAATTCAATTTACCCTATCTGTCCACAGTAAGTGAGTTCTAAATAGATTTTCCGTTATTCTCCCAATAGCTTATACGGTAATGTACAGAAATTAAAGAAATGAAAGTATTGTCCCTGGTAATCTCTCTCTCTCTCTCTCTCACTCACACACACACACACACACATACACAGGAAGCTTAACTGATGCAGGTTGAAAAGGTCATTCATTCTTCTGAACTTTGACCCTGGAAGCACTTATCCACAACTTTTTGTGATTTCAAAACATGACTTTTTAAAATAGCTAACACCAGTTACATGATTAACATAAATTACAATGCAGGAACAAAGGTTCTTTTTACATTATTTATTTTATTTAAATGTATTTTATTCTGCTAATTTACATGTTTGATAGACCTCAGGCTACTTATGTTTCACATGTGACATTAAATGATAAATCTGCAAAAGCTTTCCAGCACTTGGCAGTTTCAAAGAAATTGTGAAAAAGAAATGTGAACAATAATAAAGAGTCAAACCATTTCTTAATTGCTTAGGAAACTATAATGTTGTTCAGTGATGTCTGTTATGTACGTGGGGCTTCTTAAAAATGTTTAATGACCAATAATTTAAGGGGCAGGTTTGTCACCATGTTCTGAGAATGACTCATATAAAAGTATATCCGACTTTCTGCAAAGCTATGGAAGCCCTAAGCTGTTTTCTTGTGATCTCAACTTAATTTTCTCGACATAACAAAAGGTGTTTTTTTCACGACATAATTTTATCACAAGAAAATCTCACACCTTCGCCATCGCCATCATAAATTTAACAACTGCCCACTGTAGAGATGGACTTTACGACATACGACATAATTAAGTCGAGATCACGAGAAAATTAAGTCGAGATCACAAGAAAATTAAGTCGAGATCATGAGAAAATTAAGTCGAGATCACGAGAAAATTAAGTCGAGATCACAAGAAAATTAAGTCGAGATCATGAGAAAATTAAGTCGAGATCACGAGAAAATTGAGTCGAGATCACAAGAAATGTAAGTCAAGCTCAAGAGAAAATTAAGTCGCAATCATGAGAAAACAACTTTTGTTAAGTCGCAATCACAAGAAAATTAAGTTGAGATCACGAGAAAATTAAGTTCGAGATCACGAGAAAAGTAAGTTCGAGATCACGAGAAAAGTAAGTTCGAGATCATGAGAAAAGTAAGTTCGAGATCACGAGAAAAGTAAGTTCGAGATCACGAGAAAAGTAAGTTCGAGATCACGAGAAAATTAAGTTCGAGATCATGAGAAAATTAAGTTCGAGATCATGAGAAAAGTAAGTTCGAGATCATGAGAAAAGTAAGTTGAGATCACAGAAAAAGTAAGTCGACATCACGAGAAAATTATGTTGAGACCATGAGAAAATTAAGTCGAGATCACGAGAAAACAGGAAAGAAAAAAACAATAATGCATGGCCTCTTAGGGCTTCCGTAGTTTTGTGACACTATCTTTTATTAAACGAGCTTTACAAAGAAAATTGAATTGAATTGATTTGTAGGACATGCGGAAAGGTCGGGACTGGAAAGCTGTATAGCTGTTGGAGTGTGTGTTTTCCAGCAGGTGGCAGTACTGAGGGTTTCAGTGTTTAATCTAGCACAGAGAAATAACCAGCGAGAAAGACACACAGCGTGCATCATAAACAAGAGGATTAGTGATTACTGAGTGTTTAGTGCTTTGTTGTGTTAGACTTATGACAGAGCTCCGTTTGAAATGGACGGTAAGGGGTTTTTCAGGAGACTGAGCTGCTCTCTGTAACTGAAAGCATGTCTAATTGTCCTTCCCTGCTTTTAATTGACCAGTTGACTAATCTGATAAATACTGACTTCTGATCATGATTGGATTATTAGTGTGTATTTGTATCTGATTGGATGAAATTCTGTGCTGTTGCATCTGAAAACAGCACACCAGCTTGTTTTTCTTTTAATTATGCTTTCATTTTTCTGTTTAATTATGCTGACATATACTCTATATGTATGCACATATACTTATGGCTTTAAAACTCTAGTAATAAAATAAGAACTATAAAGAAGTTAGTTCAGCTTTAGTACATAACACTGATTGTGTAAAGAGTATTTCTGGCCTTTAGATATTTAGTGAGATTTTTCTAATGTTTTGATGATGTTAGAATTTCGCAGTGAAGAAGATTTGTTGGAATATTTAATAATCAAGAAACTGCCACTGGTGTAAAATATTATAAACCATTTTTTCAGAGTAAAATCTAATGTAAACCTAATAATAATCAACATTATGGGCTAATTCGTCCTCCCTAATGCCCTAAATACATTATGAGGGGAAATGTTTTTTAAAAACACAACGTGATTCATCGTTTCAGCTCTAGTTAGTGCAGTTTATATGGTTTATAAAGGAAATTGACATCTGTGTCATAATGACACATAAATGGACATATACAGTACTGTGCAAAAGTCTTAGGTACATGCAAAGAAATGATGTAAAGCAAAGATACCATCAAAAATAATGAAAAAATATTCAGTAAAAGTCAATATTTGCTGTGACAACACTTTGCTTTATTAAAAAAAAAACATCAGTAGTTTCGGGTATAATTTTGTGCAGTATTATAAGGAAATTAGTTGGTAAGTTTTACTGAGCATCTTCGAGAATCTGCCACAGCTCTTCTGGAGACTTTGACTGTTGCACTGGCTTTTTTTTTTTTTTTTTTGCAGCAAAATCCAGCAGCCTTCATTACGTTTTCTGCCTGAAAAGCAGTCTGTTATGTAAAATGTTGCTTTCTTTACTGACATACAAACATTTTTCTGTATTTTTTGTTGGAAAAGTAATGTCTGGAAATATAAAATGTTTTTGTACCTGACTCAGTAATGCAGAAGCCATAAAATAAACATCTATAACAAAATTTGTACAAAGTGGGTGCCTAAGGCTTTTGCACAGTACTGTATATCAGGAAACAAGCTGTTTCAGATAATACGGTGATCACGAGTGGACAAAAACAGTGAAACAAAGATTACTACAGTTTAAGAGAAGGCACATTGTAAATGCCATTTATCCAAAAATCTGAAAAAAGGTCAACCAAAATTGTCATTTCTACCTGTAAGTTTAAAATGCTTTCAAATCAAATTTGACACACCTTACTAAAAATGTCAAAGTGCCATTTTATTTTCATACCACTCCCCTTTGCTTCCTCTGTACCTTTTTTCACAAGTAAAACACCCTTATTCTGCCTCCAAATTATGTTGACAATAACGTTCTGCTTGTTTAGATGTAGGCTGCCTGTTTAACCCCCTTGTAACTCTCTTCTGTAATTTTTCATGACCTCCTATAAAACATATTGCACATTCTTAGTCTTTTAACAAGCACCCTAATAAAAAAAAAACAAGGGAATTTGCTCTTGCAAAAATTTAGATTCTGTTTCTTCATGTAATCAGAGGCCACAACCCCTGGAAGAAAAGGCAACTTGACTGGAAGTGCTAGAAAACTGAAGGATAACGCAGCAGACTGGCATAATTTAATCCTGAAATGGGAGCGTCTGAGTGATGAAGGATCCACCATCGCAACCAAAATAGTCAACTTCAGACTGAGCAAAGAGTAAGACTCGCAACATTAAACTGACACTTTTTTTTTTCAAAACTTAATACTGTTTTACCCTTGTCCATGTTCTCTGATGCAGGTCTGTGAAGGAGCCTGAGGTCATGATGGAGGGCCAAAATTCATCTGCAGTTCCTGCAGAAAGAAGTGGATATCATAGCAACCCAGAGCTAGAGGAGGAATGCATCAAACTACAGAATGTTGTAGACAGAATGGTATGGTTTGAGTAACAGAAATGTCAGATTCTGTCATAAATGTCATTTCCAGGCCCAGTGCGTACTGCTTCAAGAGAACTCCATTTACATTGTGATTAGCTTTGTTTGCAGTTAGCATTACAGTCAGCTAATCTTATCCATCAACTGATGAAAAAGAATCGTAATTGAATTCAAGGCACACAGGATTGAGAAATGAACACTTTTGTTCTGCAAAAACTTGACCCAAAGCCTAGGTTAGTCAAAGCAGCCAGGGAAAATAGAGAAGGTGCGGTTTATCACAGTGTCAGTTTAATAAACAGTAATAGTCTGGTCTGACTTTTAGAAACTAAATGAAACTTTATGATTTTAGTAGTGTGGTTCTCAAGAAAAAAAACTGTCCTTCAGTTGTGATTATAATATACCCTTGTCAAAAATCTCATGATCCTTTAAAAATATTTTGCTTAATTTGTTGATTAGTTAACCTGAAACCTACAATATGTTAATGTATACTGAATTAAGGATGGTTTACATACATGGAATTTATATATAATTTTGGTTTAAGCACCCTTACTGAATTGCACATCTTTAGCCATTTATAGTCTAATGTTCATTGTATTTTTTACTAATAAAAGTTTACAAGTCTGTTTATATACACATGCTATTTTTCAGGGTCTAGGGACCCTGCAAACCCTGTAATGTGTATGTAGATTCAAGTTTTTTTTTTCCTTCATAGGCCCACATTCTGGCTAAAATGGAGAAAATGGTGTCAGCTGAGAAGGGGATATGTGAACTGGAGACATTTCAGTATGGAGAGAAAGGAAGACCAGCACCACTGTTTCAAACATGGTCTACACAGCAGTTTGGTAATAAATTAATGTTTATTTCATTTAAAAAATACTGACTTTTTAAGGAAAAAACACATCATGTTGCACCTCAAAGGATTGTTTGGTTTAGGTAGCTGGTGAAACCCTTTAAGATTTAATGTAGAACCCTACAAAAAGGATTTCCCTTTTAAAAATGTTAAACATGTGTTAACCAATGTGTACTCTGGAATTATTATATTATTATTATGAAATCTTATGTCACAGCAGTGTGTGTGAAAGATGACCCACTAATTAATTGAAAATGAGTGTAGCATTAAATCTAGTTTCTGGGTTACATTTAAATTTTAGGAAGCTGTGAAAGTACCTGCTGATCTACACTTTTACTTTGTATGCCTTATGATTATTATATAATGTGAACAGTGTATTTTTTTTTATTGTCCACTGCAGCTGAAGTGTCTTCTGGGCTTTATGAGGCTTACAAGCAGGAGCTGGCCCTTAAGAGAACCATATTAGGGGAAGTGGCGCACACAACTAACCCAGATCTCTGCATGGTGTATCTGTCCTGCTGGCTCTATCAACCCTACATCCAGGATAACACCAAACTTCTCCTAGAGAGTTTACTGATGGAGACAGGCTACAGAGCAGTCTAATTTATTTATTTAATTCATTTATTTAATGGTGAAATGGGATAAAGTGTGTGCTATAGAATGAGCTCCAAATTTAGTAACAGTACAATGGTCGATGCAATAGTAAAATAATATCTACCATTTATACAGACTCTTGGTTATGGTGTAGCATTTTCTACAATGGAAATATGGTTTTAGAAATTTCACACTGATGTCAAGTTAAGAACCAGGGCAATTAACTCAAGGACTCAGGGAAAAAAATGTACGCTTTATCACCAGCAGAACTAAACATCAAGTGTAATATTTCACTAAATTCAAGCTAAATTGAATGTTTTTTTGTTTTTTTTCACTCGCCCTGACAAAGGACCTGAGAATAAATATGAACTCATATCACCTCACATTCTTTTTCATATATATATATACACTGATCAGCCATAACATTAAAACCACTGGCAGGTGAAGTGAATAACATTGATTATCTCGTTACCATGGCACCTGTCAAGGGGTGGGATATATTAGACAGTGAGTGAACAGTCATTTCTCGAAGTTGATGGGTTGGAAGCAGGAAAAATGGGCAAGCGTAAGGATCTGAGCGACTGGGTCATGGGTGCCCAAGGCTCATTGATGCACGTGGGGAGTGAAGGCTAGCCCATCTGAGCCGATCCCATGGAAGAGCTACATGTTCAGGAATGGTTTGAGGAACATGACAGAGAGTTACAGGTGTTACTTGGCCTCCAAATTCCCCAGATCTCAATCCGATAGAGCATCTGTGGGATGTGCTGGACAAACAAGTCTGATCAATGGAGGCCCCACCTCACAACTTACAGGACTTAAAGGATCTTCTGCTAACGTCTTGGTGCTAGATTGTGGAGTCCATGCGTCTATGGGTCAGAGCTGTTTTGGCGGCACAAGGGGGACCTACACAATATTAGACAGGTGGTTTTGATGGCTGATCTACAGTCAAGAGCTACAGTTAATGTTCACATCAAACATCAGAATGGGGAAAATGTGTGATCTCTGTGACTTTAACCGTGGCATAGTACTGGTGCCAGATAAACTGGTTTGATTATTTCAGAAACTGCTGATCTCCTGGGATTTTCACACACAACAGTCTCTAGAGTTTACACAGAATGGCGTGAAAACAAAAAACATTGAGTGAGCGACAGTTCTGTGGGTGGAAATGCCTTGTTGATAAGAGAGGTCAGAGGAAGATGGCCAGATTGGTTTGAGCTGCCTGGAAGGATATAGTAACTCATAAATACGTTTTACAACCGTAGTGAGCAGAAAAGCATCTCAGCATGCACAAAACATCAAACCTTGAGGTGGATGGGCTACAACAGCAGAAGACCACACTGGGTTCCACTCCTGTCAGCCAAGAACAGGAATCTGAGGCACAGGCTCAACCGAACTCACTCTCTCTCTCTCTCTCTCTCTCTCTCTCTCTCTCTATATATATATATATATATATATATATATATACACACACACACACATAATGGAGAAGAGGGAGAAACCCATAAAATGCACTACAGTGTTGTAAGTTAATTTGCATACAATAGGGCATGAGGAAGGTTGGCTTGGGAAATCAGATTTTAGCACTGATTTATTGTATAGACTGTCCTCTGCAAAATCAGTTGGTTTTTTTTTAAATCATGTTATACCTAGTTTCTGTGAATAGCTGGGTGAAATTATTATTAAAAATCTGACCATTTTGAATCAAATGTTATAGTTTCATCTATTTACATTATTTTAGACTCCTTGGCACATCTGCTTGCAAAAATAAAATCTACATTACACTTGTCAAGCATGTTAATGGAAGACCCATTTGTGCTTTTCTCCAAAATAATTCTAGCTTTGTTGCTGTTAGGTCCAAAACATGTAGTTGATCAAGGAAATGCAAACTGCATCATTAAATCAATTTGATTTCTGAAACCATTTCCATTGTGATTTAATATACATCTGGAAATGAAAGTCAAAATCACTTTGGATGAGCTACAAATGTACATTTTGTTATTTTTCTAATTTTCCTGTACTTTATAGTAATGATATCCATTATAAGAATTTCAGTATACATTACAGCCCGAAAGTGTGGAAGTAATAAATGTGTTAACAGGAAATGTTTACTTTTCAAGGGCCAAGACAATAATGTGTATTGACACAGACCCAAGACAATTGTCTGCATCAGTAGTGTACAACTGATTTATATTTTGCTTTTTCACCACACTATGCAGAGGAATTAAAAAGATTGTGGCCTCTCTAGGGCTCCACAGGATCAGCGTGTTAAATTAAGAGTTTATAATAAGTCATTACAAGCTGTAAATCAAACTTTTAGAAAAATATTTCATTGGTTTGGTTTCTCTGTAACATAGGGGGCGCAGAAAAAAGAAGCACAGAGGAGCTGCTTATGCAACTCGACTGCAGGTAAAGTGGGATGTCACTTCACCTAGTGGTGAATGTTCCAAAAACAGAAGTGATTATTTTTAGCAGATTGGTCAGGTACCTAATACAAAGCCCCAATTCCCAAAGCTCAATCACAAATATTGGTTTAATGTCATCTGTTTATGTATTCTCTTTGTATTACAAATGTTGAGATGTTTGAAAAAACACAGTATGTCCAAAGATTATATAAAAAGTAATAAAATAGTGCTTTTTAAACAACTATTGAACTGGACAAACTACTATTTAACATGTAACAATGAAACAAGAGGTAACCTGGGATTTTACACAATTAAGACATGTTTATCCACTTGTTAACTGTTTGTCTCATTCTGGGCATTTTGTACATATTAGTTTAACAACAATTCAATTGTTTTTCCTCTCAAAAAGAACTAAATGCACATCTTGCAGTCCATAAATCATCCTTAAGCGGTTTAAAACCAAAACACATACCAAGAGCAGTTCCTCATTGCTCAAAGCAATTTTCTATTTAAACTCAGCATTAAGTATTTCACACTGTCATACTGTACATTTTTTCATAGTATACAGTGTACAAGGTACTGAGTTCTGCCATGGCCATAGTACGTGAAGACACGCAATGTTGGCAATGAAATGTGAAGCCATAAGGTCTATGTGACCAAACTCCTACATTTTTTTTAACAAAAGACTGAACCAAAACAATGCACAAAATCTGGAACAATAATAATAATACTTTGTTTTTACAAATGTACAAAAATCTGCAATAAAAAGTTCCTTGGGAAAAAAACACCACGTTGATAGAATTGTCTTGAAATGGCTGACTAATTTCAGAAAGGTTTCAGATGCTGGAGCTTACTCAAGTCTTTCTCTCAGTTTCAATGCCTAATAGAGCATGGACAGTCTCTAAAGGAAGTCCTTCTGGAGCCTCGATGTGCACTGTGCTGCCATCAGGCCCGTTCACAATCACTATTCCCTTGGAAGCGAGTTCTTCAGCACTCTGTCGGACGAGGCCCTCCGCTGTTTGGATAAAAACTGGTGTCTCTTCCTGAGCCTCAACAGCCTGCATCACCACCTCATTGACAACAGGTTCTCCTAAAGCTTCTGCCTCGTCCAAACTTTCCGTTTGTGGAGGGTTACAGTTTTCGTCTTTCAGCGTGATTTCCTTACACGTTGTCTCTGAGCTCAGCACTTGTTCCAGCTGTTTCACCTGATCTGCAATGTCCATGCTCCCACTGCTGCTGAGAACTTCTGAAAGCTCTCTGTCAGGGTCTTCTTGAGGTTTGCTAGCTTCAGGATCGAGAAGGCATTCTCCTGTGTCCATAGCTGCTTCTTCTGTCCTTGTTGCAGGGTCTGCATCAGTGTTCGTTAAGTTCTCTAGACGGGTCAGGACCACCTGTGGCTCCCGGAGCAGCATGGAGTCCTCGTTAGCCTCATGCTTCTGAATACCGTTCTGATTAACCACAGAGTCGTTTTCTCCACAGCAGTTTTCCATTTTGAACCTCTTTGCTGGAGGCAACATCCTGGTATTCTATAAATCAGAACAATCTGTGAGATTTCGTACAGGAGTGAAAGACAAATAACGTGTCCACTTTATTAGGAACTCCTGTACAAATGCACGTGCACGCAGTTATCTAATCACCTAATGATGTGGCAGCAGCGCACTGCATAAAATCATGTAGATACAAGTCAGGAGCTTCAGTTAATGTTCACGTCAAACATCAGAATGAAGAGAAAGTGTGCTCTCTGTGACTTTCATCATGGCATGGATGGTGGTACCAGATGGGCTGGTTTGAGTATTTCATAAACTGCTGATCTCCTGGGAATTTCACACAGAACAGTTTACACAGAATGGCGGAAAAAAAACATCGTGTGAGCGGAGGGTCTGCAGACTGAAACACCTTATTAATAGAGGAGAATGACCAGACTGGCTTGAGCTGACAGGAAGTCTATAGTAACTCAAATAAGCGCTCTTTACAACAGTGGAGAGTAAAAGGCATCTCCGAACACACAAAACATCAAAGCTTCAGGTGGATGTCCAGCTCATGATAGCCTCAGATTCCTGTTCTTGGCTGACAGGAGTGAAACCTGATGTGGTCTTCTGCTGTTGTAGCCCATCCACCTAAAGGTTCAATGTTTTGTGCATTCTGAGATGCTTTTCTGCTCACCACGATTGTACAGAGTCATTATTTGAGTTACTAAATCGTTCCTGGCAGCTCAAACGAATCTGGCCATTTTCCTCTGACCTCTCTAACCAACAAGGCGTTTCCACCTACAGAACTGTCGCTTTCTCAATGCTTTTTGTTTTTTGCACCATTCTGTGTAAACTCTAGAGACTGTTGTGTGTGAAATTCCCAGGAGATCAGCAGTTTATGAAATATTCAAACAAGTCCTTCTGGTACCACGATCCATGCCATGATCAAAGTCACAGAGATCACACTTTTTCCCCATTCTGATGTTTGATGTGAACATTAACTGAAGCTCTTGACCTGTATCTGCATGATTTTATGCACTGTGCTGCTGCCACATGATTGGCTGATTAGATAACTGCATAACCACTACAGCAGGAATTCCATTAATTGGTTTAGGAATTCAAAAGGGGACAAAGCAGCAGCCTGGGAACCCAGGATGAGCAGAGTACATGTCTGGGCTCTCAGTTTTTAATGAATATTTATTCAGTAGAGAAGTAGATTAAATGGACTGGTAAAATAAGAGTCACCAGCTTTTTTTCAGTCAATCAATCAAAGAAAGAAAAAAACTACTCCCTTCTGACTTCTGCAAACATTTTTTTCCACTTGATGTTTTTAAATGTAATACATTCAATGTATATATTTATTGGTGGCATGACAATTTGGTGCTGTAACTGTAGCCATACAACTCATTCTTGAATCCCATTGCCTGCATACAGATAGCAACAAAAGCTCTTTCTGACCATCTGTAGGAACAATTTTTACTGTACGAATTAATTAGTTTGCAGGTGAGGATAAGGACCATGGTCACATAAAGTAGTTTCTTTTTTCTATTGCTAATGTTGCATCCCTATATACATTGCTAGTCTTTAATAATGCTTCTAACTAGCAAAATTGCCTTTCATTTTTGGTGATAAATTACATCAGCTACCGCTTTTAGCTGGAGCACCTTTCATGCTAAAGGGGAATAAAAACAACATGCACACTGCAAAAATAACAATGCTCTTACCAGTGTCAGCTAGCTACTGGCTAGCTTGCTATTTAGATTAGATTTATCATCAGTAATAAAGCTTAAATAAAGATATTTATTGTTATAGTGCAATGCTGGAATATTGGCAATGAAATATTTTCGATTCAACATTTCATCTCCTTATACTCCCTCACTAACAAGATTCTGTGATCTGTGTTTGTTTTTTTGCTTGTCTCCCATTGTGCAACCTGATCGGTCATGGGGTCCACATTCCCATAGATTTACATGTCAAACTTGGACTAGCAGCCAAGAAAAAAAAGGCATGTGCGAAAGCACTGAAAGACATACTGCACTGAAAGAAAACACAAAGATTGTCTGTGTTATATGCAGTTGTACCAATAATGATTTGCTGTGACAAAAAACAGCAGTTCCATCTTCAATGGCAGTGTCATGTATAAGAAAATAAAACTAGATGTTCACCTCAATATTCCGTGGACTCTTTGTAGCTTGATTTCTTATCGTACCCTGTTGTCCATTAGAGGAGTTCAGGGGTGTTAATGCACTAGACGGATCAGTAATTCCCAGCGATTTTAAGACCTTTAGAGAAACAAAAGTCATTTGGATTTAGCAAGTAATGTAAAACAAGTTCCATTGTACAAGTCAGTTTTTAAGTTTTCCCTACTTTAACATTTTTATTTAGTAAGAAAGCACATTTTGTTTATAAAGCACATTTTAAACAAAAATAGTTGCCCAAAGTGCTGTACAGACTTAAGGATAAAATTCAGACTAAAAATACAGACAGGGCACAATAAATAAATAAAAAAATAATGCTAACAGATGCAATAGTAATGAAAGTAATAAGAATAAAATTAATAAGAAAAGTTCAAAACGTAAGCATGAAAAGATACGTTGCTAGTTTTGATTTAAAAATGGTAACTGAAGAGGCACTCCTGATATCGAGGGGTAGGCCATTCCACAGCGCAACGACCGCAAAAGCACGGTCACACTTTAGCTTCAGCCGAGACAGTGGAACAGCCAGGAGTGACTGATCGGAAAACCTTAGAGGCCTAGGAGCTGAGTATTGAGATCACAATGTGTGAAGGGTCTAGCCCATTAAGAGCTTTTAAAAACAAATTTAAGAACTTAAATTGAGTCCTGTACTGGACAAGGAGCCAGTGCAGAGAGGCTAAAACCAGACTGATGTGATCCCTTATAGAAGGGATAGAAGGCGATAGAAAACTAATATAAGGCAAGCTACTGCTGACTTTTTGAGTCCTGTGTATATAACAAATTACAATAATCCAAGCATGAAGATACGAAAGAGTAATTACTTTTTCCATATCTTGATTTCAGAGGAGTGGTTTAATTTTTGCAACTACTTGAAGTTGACAGAAACTACTCTTGAACAAAGTTCATTTGTTGTTCAAATCTGAGGTCAGGATCAAAAATTACACCAAGATTTTTAACATGAGGCTTCATTCTTCTCATCTCATAAAACATCATCATTTAACATCTCTCCATACTGAGAGAGTGCTCCAAGATGATTTGATAGACTCATTGTGTGTTTGGAAGGGCCAAAAAGAATGATGTCCGTTTTCTTTTCAGCAAGTTGTAGGAAGTTGTTGGCCATCCAGCTTCTGACATCTTCCAGACACTCACTGAGACACTTCAGCGAGCACAGGTTATTGGGCTTCAGCATAACAGTGAAAAGAAAATTTATACTTCCGAAGGATGTTACCCAACAGAAGCATATATTCTGAAAAAAGGACAGGCCCTAACAAAGAACCTTGTGCCGATAGTGGCATCAGTGGAAAAACAACTGCCAACATTAACTGAAAAGGTCCTGTGACAGAGGCAAGGTCTGAACCAGTCTAGACCAGTCCCCTGAAGCCCAACTTTGTGCTCAAGGCGTTCAATAAGCATTACTAATTAATATCATCTCTCATAGCAATGAATGAAGATTAAAGTGTTTTATAACAGATTACTTACTTCCATATTGGTGATCTCTATAGCTGCTCGGGAAGCTGGTGAAATACTAAAGTGCTCCTGTGCCATCTTCTTCACCTGGCTGTGGAGTTGCTCAAACTCATGATATACACTGGGAAACTGCTGCTTGGACAAATGGCCATTTTCTACCTTCAGGTAAAGAAAATGTGATATTATACATCTAACACTATTCTCACATTTTACTATTTTTGCATTAAACTTAAGCCTATTGCAACTTGTTTTACCTGCATGAAATGTTCAACTTGAGCTTCAGGTTTTGAATCTTATAACTAAAAGCTGTTGGCTATCATAGCTATTGCCTGATTGTTTGAAAGGCACTGTATATAAGCTTACATAAAATATGAAAAACCAAATGATTGAATGTAAAAACTAAATTGTCATGCTACAATTACTAGATCAACTACAACAATAGCTTGAACGCTATATTTTGACAGAGCTGGGAATGTGCACAGCGCCCCAACACATTTATGAACCACTGATATTAGATCAGAATGATTGTATCCCTTGAGTAAATCTAAATGTAAAGTGTAAATATTCATTACCTTCATTAGCACAAATTCCCATACAGTCATGACCTTAGCCAGGCGAGGAAGAACGATCTCCATCAGGTCCTCATCATCATACTGCTGTATAAACTGGAGAGAGTGATCATAAATAATCATTGTTCAATATTTCTAATTCTAATTTATCCTCAGGAGTTTGGGACTTTGCCCATTCATTCTAAGCAACTGTGATCTAAGAACATTTATCAACATCCAAATAGTTATTCATAAGCATTAACAGCAGCTGTGAACCAATTAGCTACTGAATTTGAGTAAACCTACAAATTTAAATGAAGCGTTGTGGTTGTATTTTAGGAAATCTATAATGATTTGGGATGTTTCGTAAGAGTCCAGTTTAGTGAGCACTACCTCTGTGAGTCGACTTCTTCGTCTCTGTGCCTGCTGCTCCATAGTAAGCGCTGTTTGGTGTTTAGGTGGCCGTCCCGGTCTCCCTCTCTTTGGTTTCCGTCCAAGCCTTTTGGGAAGACTAGATTTGCCTGACCCCTTAGGTCTCCCAGGCCGCCGTGGTACGATCTGTCTTGTAGAATCTGCTTGCACCTGTTTACATTTTAACAGAAACGGTCATGAATTTGCCATGTCTATTGCAGTGCTGAGTCTCCGAGGCTCTCTTGTAAACAAACACTTATTTAGAAAATCTAAAGGAAACAAATGTTTCAGTTCTCCTATATATATATGCATATGTAAAGAAGTGACATCTTAACTTTTTGAGTCGTGGCTTCCTTCACAGGACTCGTTTTAGCCGCTTCAGTCTGTGTTTGCTCTTCCGTGGGTTTGGAGTCTTCTTTCACAACTGGAGTTGATGTCTGACTTTTGTCATGAGTGGGATTGAGTTTATAGTGTCTGTTCAAACCTGCAATGCCTATGTAAGACTTCTCACATGTTTCACATTTAAAAGCTTTGCTGCGGAGGGACAAACCATCAACATCTGTCTTCTTCTTGCCCTCATTGCCCTCTTCATCTTCCACACTGATCTCAGAGTAGTCGTCAGAGTCTGACTGATGGCTCTCTGCCAAGTCCTCAGTTTTGATGAACTTGTAGTCCTTTACCTTATGCTTTGGTGGACGAGAAACTCGACCAGAGCGTGTCTGGATTTTCAATGGCTTTTTCTGGCGGTTCTTCACTTTGGGTTTCTCTTTTTCAATGGCCGGAGCCGAAACCTTGGTGACCACTGTTGTGGCCTTCGTGGGCGGAGTTAATACTTTGGTGGTTGTGGATGAAACACTAGTGGAAGGGGTTAAAATCAAGGTTGGATGGATGGAGACCGTGGCTGGCTTGGCTGCAGGACTCTTTACGGCAGGAACAGAGTTAGAGGAAGAGGCAGGAGCTTGGACTTTATGCACAATCGGAACTGAAATGCTGCTAACTACAGGAGCAGGTTTCTGAAGGAGAAGTTGAATGGGAGGTTCTCCTGGATTCTGTAAGAAATATTGCTGCTGTCCAGGCACAGGTGTGATGTGGATAATCTGAGGAGTACTGACTGTGCCTACAGTGGAGACTTTCACCACAGACTGGCTTACTGGCAGGCTTTGCGGCTGGAGGATGGTGATGGGAGTGGCCTGGCGTTGCTTGATTTCCTGTTTCGGTGGAGCCTGCACTTGAATGTGGATCGGTTCAGCTAGCTGGAGGTTCAAAGACAAAAATATTTTAGAATTTAACCTAAGCACATTGATACAGAATTATGCATTTTAAAGCTACAGTGTATAGGATATTTTTGTTAAAAATGAAAATTGATTGAAAACATGATCAGAGGAGTAATTCACAGTCAGCGCTGTGTCAGGGGTGTCAGATTGGATTTGGTGGAGCACACCTTTTCCCTTTAACCAGATCTATATTTTAGCTAGCTAACATTAGGAGACTAGTAATTACTTTTTAATACATAGCATGCATTATGCAGTTTGGGACACAGCCTTCTATCTGAACTTGTGCACTCGCAGCCATGAGAATAATCTGCACAGTGGAGAGAAACACAACACAAGTCACATTGTGAAATGTTCTTTCACACATAGCTCACAATAGCATTTTACTAACAGAGAGGGTTACTTCCCAACCCTTACAGGCACAAGGATTCAATGAAGTAGGTCTAAATAACCCGACAAGCTTTGACCAGACAATGAAGCCAATACAAAACTACAGAACACTAAACCAACATGTCTGGGTTAAACAGTATGCCATAAACTAGGTGTCTGGATTTGTGGAAGAATCTGGAAGGTGTTTTGCAATGCAGCCAGAGAGCTTCTTCCAGTCACCTTGCAATACTAGCCTACTACTAGACTACTGATATATCTAGACTTTGATAAAATCCAAGAAGACTAAAATCCATCACACATCTCAGTGAGTAAGCAGGAACATAGAAAAATAGCAAGCATAAGGGAAAAAAACACCATTTTTTTCCTGTACCCATGTCTTTTTGATACATAATAATACTAACGAAATTTTTAAAATACAGTATATGACAATATGTGATGTAATACTAATTCAGCAGTGAAGGCTCAGGGCTACTGATCTGAGGATTGAGGGTCAAATCTCTGCACTGCCATGATTATTACTAATTGGCCCTTGAAGAAGACCCTTAATCCTTAACTGCTGCAACATCACTCTGAGCTCAGCTTCAGGTGAGGAGGCCTGGGGTGCAGTCAGCATTCCAATTCACCCCAAAGGTGTTCAGTGGGGTTGAGGTCAGGCCACTTGAGTTCCTCCACACCAACCTTGGCAAACCATGTCTTCATGGAGCTCGGTTTGTGCACAGGGGCACTGTCATGTTGGAACATGTTTGGGCCTCTTCGTTCCAGTGAAAATAAAATTGTAATGCTACAGCATACAGAGACATTCTATGTAATTGTGTGCTTCCAACTTTGTGGCAACAGTTTGGAGAAGACACAGATATGGGAGTGAAGGTCCACAAACTTGTGACCATATAGTGTATGTTATGGGAAGGAAAGGGTTTCATTGTACTGTACACATGTGGGGCAGCATGGAGGCTCAGCAGGTAATTCAGGTCCCCAGTTGGATCCTGAGCTCAAGTTACTGTCTGCGTGGATTCCTCCGGGTTCAACAGTTACCTCCCAAAATCATGGTAGTAGGTGGACTGGCTACTTTAAAGGTGTGAATGTGTGTGTGTGTGTGCATGGTGCAATGGACTGGTGTCCCATTCATGGTGTGTTCCTGCCTTCCCTGAACAGGCTCTGGATTCACCATGACCCTGACCAGGATAAAACAGTTTTTGAAGATGAATGAACAAGTGTGCACGTGTACATGTATGATCAGGGTCATCAGTATGTATTTCAGGCCCCCGGAGAGGTTAATGCACTTGGCCACAGGGCAGTTTTCGTACCCCTCCTTACTCATGGACCCTTGATTACAATAGAGAATTTCTTGTTGTGCATGCTTTACAGAAAGCTTACCTTCTGCTGAATGGGTTGTGCCCCGTTCTGTGATTGGTGCAGTGCCACCTGTTTGGCGACACTCTGCAGTTGCTGTGATGCGTTCTGCACGATTGTAAACGGCTGTGGCTGTAATGTGGTCGTCAGCTGTCCTGAAATCACATTTCCCGCCTCTAGAGTTATATATGAGGGAGTCTGAGCTTGGACGTTCCTCTGCAGGATTTTAGGGGTGGTGGTGTGGGACCGGGTCAGCTCAGCCTGCGCGCGCACCTGCGACTTGTTAACGTGATCTATAACCTGTTGCACGTCCACACTGGATATGACGGCGGGTTTGGCGCTCTGGGCAGGTTTGGGTGCCAGTATAGGTGCCGGTGTAGGTGTCGGTGCCTGGCTCTGCTCGATCAGTCGAGTCGCTTCGTTTCCGGTGACCTGCACGAGCTGCTGTTTGGACAGCTGCTCCAGTAACTGCTGCTGCTCCTCCACAGAGAGCCCAGAGCTCTCCACGAAACTCCCGTCAGGCTGCACGTAAATGATGGTGGTCGCGGGCCCGAGAGCATTCAGAAAGTCGCTGCTGATTGTCGTACACTCTGTGGTCACGGTGTCCTCTGCGTTATCAGACGCTTGCACGTACGACGTTAGGACTTCAGCGCCCAAAATTTGGCCGATCACTTCTGAAGATCCGTCAGCAGCTTTGGCATCAGCGCTTGATTCGCTGTGTATGGTTACTAACTGTGACAGGCCTTGTTCACCGCCCCCTTCACCACTGACCACTACTTTAACGCAGCCATCTCCATTTTCACCCTCAATCTGAGAGCTAGTGGTGGCCGATACGCTCGTCTGAGATCCGCTCACACTTACAGGACTGACCTCTGTCAAAGCGGTGCCGTTTGTATTATTGCTCTCATCTTCGTTGTCCGCCATTTTGATTATGGAAGCAGCCTAGACAGTCTGTCTCAAAACGTTCACGTAAAAGCTCTCGAGTGAACCACACTAAGCCACAGCCGGTTGTAGTTGAATCTTTAAAGTTTGCACAAGTCAGAAATTTGACCAAAATGTGCTGGCCTGCAAATTAAATAATCCTGTATAGCTTTGTAACGGTAGCTAGGCGATAGACACTCGCATCCATGCTACAATGGCGAGGGGGTGGGCGCTGGATAACAACAAATGGCGTCATTTCCGTTTCCGGAATCTTTAACGTGGCATTACTTGCCTTCTGCCACCTGTGTTCTCGTTTTATTACCGACACAGCTGGACATAATTCCCAGGTGATGGTTCAGAATAGTACACTTTAAATGTAATTATATATATATATATATTACACACACACACACCTACGATAACCAGTGAAATTGAGTTATATATATATAAGTGTAATTATATATTATATATATATATATATATATATATATATAATTGAGACTGAGTTTAAAATTCTGACTTGAGAGTTTATATAAATCTCATTTCAACTGGTTATCATAGTTCAGCTAATATAATGAGCCATTGTTATACCAAGTTGTGTTCAGCAGATGGCAGTATGCTAACATGAATAACTTGGTGTAGGTTTTGTCTTTCAAAATCTCTTTTCATGTTTATTAGATGCCCAGTGTTTTGACCCAAATGTTTAGTTGATTATGAGGACAAGTCAGTATATTTGATGGGAATTAAGAATAATCAGGGATAACATTAATTGTCAGCCTTGCTGATTTAGAAATTATAATCTGATACCCTCTCAGAAAAAAATAGTACTGTACTTTTCCTTGTTGCTAGGGTGGTACCCACAATGTTACATTTGTTTTGTACATTATATATATATAATATGTGTGTGTGTGTGTGTGTGTGTGTGTGTGTGTATATATATATATAGAGAGAGAGAGACACTTTTCAGACAAAAAAACATAATGAAGGCTGCTGGGTTTTGCTGCAAAAATAAGAAGCAAGTGTGACAGTCAAAGTCTCCAGAAGAACTGTGGCTGCTTCTGCAAGATGCTCAGTAACACTTACAGCTCATTTCCTTATAAAACTGCACACATTGTACCTGAGACTACTATTTTTTTTAAAGCGAAGGATCGTCACACCAAATATTGACTTTGTTTCATTTATTACTGTTTACTGCTCTTTATAGTATTTTTGTAATGTAGAAACATTTAGTTTCATTATTTTTGAAGGCATCTTTGCTCTACAGCATTTCTTTGCAGGTGCCTAAGACTTTTGCACAGTACTGTATATCTTTTACAAGGCAAGTTTTAGATTAAAACTACACTATACACATCTTTCTTGGTAAACAATACATTTTGTGGCCAAAAATATGTAGACACCTGACCATCACACCCATATGCAGGCCTTTCCCAAACTGTTGAAAGCACACAATTGTCTAGAATGACTTGTATGCTGCAGCATTAACAATTTTCTTCACTGGAATTAATAGGTGTAGCCCAAAACCTGTTCAAGCATGACAGTGCCACTGTGCACAAAGCGAGGTCAATGAAGACATGTTTTGCCAAGGCTGGTGTGGGAAAAACTCAAATGGCCTACATAGAGCCCTGACATAAACCTTACTGAACACCTTTGGGATAAATTGGAACGCCTACTGCACCCCAGACCTCCTCGCCCAACATCAGTACCCAACCTCACTAATGCACTTGTGGCAGAAATTCCCACAGCCACATTCCAAAATTTAGTGGAAAGCCTTCCCAGAAGAGTGGAGCCTCTTATAGCAGCAAAGAGAGGACCGACTTTGGAACGGGATGTTCAACAAGCACATATGGGTGTGATGGTCAGGTGTCCACATAGTTTAAAGGTTCAGAAAATGCCCCCTTGAGAGTACCACCCCAATAAATGATACAGTTTAGTACAGTTTATTTCTGAGAGTGTACAGAAAATGTAGACTGTTGTGTTTTCTACCCCTACAATAGTATCTTAAAAGTCTGGGTTTATTTATCTTTTTTTTTTTTTTGCTTCAATATTAAAAAGAATTGTGTAACGTGACCATCATCAAATCACCATCATTCAATTCATCCTGCACTAAAAAATAGGTCTAGCATAAATTTGGCATGTTTTATTTATCTCAGTTTTATCATGTCTGCTTTGACAAATATATTGAGTTTGCCACAGGTAGTGGCAATGGTCACGTAAAGTTGCTTTTCCCCTGATCCAGCTGATGAGGGGGGACAGCATTCACAGAACAGCATCCACTTAAAGGCATACAAAGCCCATTTGCTAGAGGTTCTTATGCTATGGAGTGTTTCCTGGAATGCTAGATTGTAGTCATTACATTCAGCCCCACAGACATCGGTAAACTTGCTGAGGGTGTCAAATCTCACAGTCATTAAGATGGCAAATCTGCTCAGGGAAGAAGCCACCAGGGTGTTTGGACAACTAGTGAAAGCAGTACTGGGAACCAGGGTTTTGCCAGCTATCTCAGCACTGGGAAAAAGCTCCATCTGCACCTCACTAAACATTTTCCAGAAAGGGGTCACCACTTGTGGGCACAGACGCCACTCCCCTGGACATAAATACTGTTGCAATAGTGTGTCCACTGCAGATGGGTTGCCGCTTAACAACAAGCTGATTATCTCTCTCCAATTGTCCAGGCTGACTTCTGAAATGCCCATAGCTTCAGCAAGCCTAGGGGAATCACCACTGTGGTTGCCACTATTAGTCCTAGCATCCTCAACAGAGACCAATACTGCATGTGACAGCCTGAATCTGAGTGGCAATCTGGGTGGCTAGCATTCTAAGTAAATCTCAGTGAATCTAGCCACATGCCAATGAGCTACATTGCCTGCTTTGGTGTTAGGAAGCTCTGAGTTTACTATATGACCGAGCACCATAATGTGGGGAAGGAGGGTACATGTGTCCTGGATGGCCTACTCTTTGAGAGGCACAGAGGACCAAGTCATCTAGAGAGTCACCAGTGTGTCTGGCATCCTAGTAGCTCAAGTGCAGGAACTGCAGTTTTTATTCCTGTAAAAAGACCCACTGATGTACTCGGACCATTGAACTGTAAGGAGGGCTCTGTTGTGAGCCTCCAAACTGTATGATCTCAGCTCCTGAATCTTTGATTTCAACTGAGTCATGTCTGCCTACAAATTGTTGATTGGTCTAGAGAGTAAATCAAGTGTCCAACTTACCATACATCTTGCATGGCCTACTCTTTGAGAGGCACAGAGGACCAAGTCATCTAGAGGGTCACCAGTGTGTCTGGCATCCTAGTAGCTCAAGTGCAGGAACTGCAGTTTTTATTCCTGTAAAAGGACCCACTCATGTACTCGGCATCCAATGAGTGATATTTTCAGCTGTAAGGAGTCCCATTGCCAGCCTCTACCTTTCTGAGGAATGCTCCAGGCGGGCAGGGGGAAGGCGGGGGGTGGACTACAGACTCCTGGCTCCTCCTGCCTAAAGACATGGGCCCACTATCCTTTAACTTGCTTTATATACTTTGCCTGATTTGGTTAGGACAATCCAGTCTGTGTGATGTGTGAAAATTGACCCTAAAGAATGTGCCTTGCAGACGGCCACTCTTTGGACCATCCTCCAAAGAGGCTCTGGATAGGAGAGCACAGGTTTCAAAATCACGAAGCCAGCGTGGCCAAATGGACCATTCATGTGCCACTTTTAGGTCACCACAATCTAGTTCCATGTTCCAACGCCCACAAGAGACCAATCTGCCATGCACTAACCTGGCCCAGGTGTCCACAGTTCTCGCTCACAGAGGAGTCTTCTGCAGACTGGAGGGACATATTGCCAGTGTGTCCCACACAAGTTGTAATAAGTCCTCATCAGGGAGTCATTCATGTGTCTGCACTTAGTACTTGGGCTATGCACATCTGGCATCAACGGCAGGCATATGGCCTTACCTGACCTGCATGTGACTCATCATATTAGCCAAAACACATACCACAGAGTTTGGCCACAGGTGAGCTGGGGACTGCCCAGATGACACCTTGAAAGCTGTCAGTAAAATCCCACTATGCCATAGGGAACTGTGCTGCATCTTGTGAAAGCGTGCAAGATGTGGGTTACATTACAACATCCAACCCTACTCAGGGCAAAACCAGATCTTTCCATAGACATTGCTGAAACTGGACTTTAAAATGGTGGGTCAGCTGGTAGGTCACTACCAGCCTGGGAGGATTTCCTACATGCAGCTTTAGACAGCATCCTCACACTCCTCTGATAAGGGGGTTAAAAGGACGGCTGACCATTGAACTGTAAGGAGGGCTCTGTTGTGAGCCTCCAAACTGTATGATCTCAGCTCCTGAATCTTTGATTTCAACTGAGTCATGTCTGCCTACAAATTGTTGATTGGTCTAGAGAGTAAATCAAGTGTCCAACTTACCATACGCTAAGTAAAACACCACAGTGCACCCCAGTGTAGACAATATAGTAAACAGCAGTGCATGATTAGCTAATGCAGGCTAGTAATGCTAACAAGAGAAAAATAAACAGTGAAGATATAGAAGAAAGCACACTCACCGAGGTAGAAGAGAAGGACAGGTAACAGTCCTGGTCACACACTACTAAGCCAAAAACTCCATATCTTGCCTGTGTACACAGCTGAGAAGGAAAAAGTACTGTGCTGTATGAAGACAGTACAGTATTTATTGCAAATACAGTCTCATATATCACCACATGGCTTGGAAGGCCTCAACACAACGAGATATCCAGGTGTTTCACGCTGCCCCTGCCATTTAGGAGAAGTGAAATAGTACTGTAAAGATTTAAGGTGGCAGTTGCAACACTCCAAGTATAGAAAAAATCGACAAGATCTCTGAAAAGCACTACCAACACACCTGACTGTTTTAATTGAACTTAAGTCTTGTTAAGTCTCTAGTATATGAGCAATACCAAGACTAGCTACACCAGATAACACTGTAGATTGCTGGGCTCAGGATAGTAACCAATAGAGCCAAACCACAATGTTTTTGAGGTTCATCAAAAGCGTGACGACAGAAAGGTGATCGGTTAGCTGCATTTTCTTTAAGCGGAAACTAAAAATAAAGAAATGATAGAGCTTTATTAAGCTTTTAATAAAGCTTACTTGAAACTGGATGTTTTGATTACAAACTGTAAATTCCCTATTTATTAGGTCTAATTGTAGAGTTTTTGGATACTGTTTCATTTTCTATTTAAATAATGAAAAGCAGGCTAATTCCTAATTCTAAAATTAGGCAGCGTGCAAACAAGAGACTGCCGAAGGGTAAATGGGATAGTCATCTTATTGCAGAGTGCAATAAGAGTTTAACACAGGATAATGTCAAGAAGATCTCTACAAGACAAACAGCATGAAATAATGAGGCTGTTGTGCACATAGCTGCAGGTATCAGTTAATGCTGGCACAGCATTGCATTACAATAGCTAACACAAGCAGTGTTTTACCAAAATAGTGTATTTTTTTTGTCCAAAACAGTAAGCGATGGAGTAGTTTCCAAACTTGTATCATCATACATCATAAATAGTAATCAGCTGAAAATGGGATAGAGATATTTTGTTACTTTATAAGCCAGGCTTAATCACTGCAGATGGTAACTAATTAATTACATGGACATTAAGTAAATTAAATTAAATGAGGACTGAATTAACAGTGTGTATCAATAATCTGTTGACAGCCTTCAATAATAAGGGCAGGATAGGATCATCTGCCCAGGTGTGTGTATGTGTGTGTGTGAGAGAGAGAGAGAGAGAGAGAGAGAGAGAGAGAGAATCACAGTTAACAGACAAATCCATTTAACAGACATTTCCATTTCAACTAATACAAGTATTTTTACTGAGGAATAAAAATAATTACATACTTACAAGGTTACATGAGGAATAAACACATGAAGGATAAAATAATTTATCATCATAAGATCTAGAGTAAGCATGAGCACTGGTGCCTGTGATTTAGACTGAGAGCACGATATCCAGGGCTGCGTTCATGCTCTCTCCCATATGTCTGCCATGCACTGTTCTTGCTTTTTAATCTAGCTAGATTGAGACCTCGGGAATGTGGCAGATTATAGTCGCTGACACACACAGCCACTCAGCCAATATACAGAGGAAAAGGGCACATCAGGCCTAATAGGATGTGGCACTGAAAATGCCAAGTAGAACATAACTCCTATAAAACAGTGTTGTATTACCTTTGTTTATTTATCACACACACAGCTGAATTAAATTGAAATCCAAGAACATAAAAGATTGAAAATACTACGCAGGGTAAAAGACCTATTATTTTGCATGCTATGTTTGTCATGATTAGCCTATTGTTCATATCCTTTATAGCTGATTACCTATGTGAAGCTCAGGTGGAAGCAGTCCCATCTTTAATTTGAATCTTTTCCTCACAGAACTGTATGTTAGTGTTTCTATATGTTTTAGGGTTTCAAAATTATATTTGGATTCTTTAAAAACTTCATGAGGATTTTATGTTTTATCACTGTTCCCATACAAAAGGCGTAGGTCAACATTTCAGATGTTTTTTTAATAATCTGATCAACATTTTACTCAGAACATAACCTCACATATTATAAGACTACAGTACATTAAAGTGTACTTCAAACAATACTGTAGCAAGCTATCTTTATTTACAATATGTACAGCGTTACATTCTAATACAATACTTATGAACCAACCACTAAGTGCTTTTAAAAAGAAACATAATGTACAGACTTTAAAAGATGAAACGTTAGACTGTTTAAAATGGTTCTTTTTAAAGTAGCAATAAAAAATAAAAAAAAATTATTAGATTTAATAAGTTTGAAGAACATGTCATCAGTTTTCTGTATAGTTTGAGTCCTTGGGAACCCACCGTTAATACCACCAAAAATACCAGATTGTGGCTACAGTTGTTTCTTGTACTAGCATATACTGTATATAGAACCAAATGACACTTAGTGGTAAGTACATCATGTAAAATAAAAATAAACATTAGCATGTCATGCTTTCTGTATTTTCCAATCAACATGTGAATTATCAATTAAAATATAGCTGAAACTCTAAGTGAGAATAGGAAAATAGCACTAGCTAGGTAAGAGGAGATCCACTGTTTGCCTGTGGTTTCCCAGGAAATACAGAAGAGATAATCAGGATTTGTTTAAAGGAAAGCGACAGAAAGAGACAATGCTTTTTGACCAACGGTTATAAGTGCAGATCTAAGAGCTCTCCTTCTCTTCTTGGGAGTCTGAGTGTTCCACGCTGTTCTTCTCCTCCATTTCTCCCTGTGTCTTATGCTCGAGTCTCTTGCTAGACACTGTCCCCAGCACTTTGGCACTGTGCTCCTGTGCTTTGGCCCTGAGAGCAGCAATGCTGTTCTCCCTCAGTTCCTCTTTAGACATGGGTGAGTCGCTCCTCCTCTCCTCAGCATCAGTATCGTCAACGTTGGCATTGTTTGGATGCTGAGGGATGTCTGGCTTCTGGCTCGATGTGCCTGACACTGCCTCCAGTGATTTCTTGTGCATCCCTGCAAAGAACGATGAGGGATTCGGATTTAGAGAAGTGCCTGGGGATTGGAAAGACATTTGAACTGGTAAACGACAAGAGACTAGGGATTAGAACTGGTAAACTATTAGTGTACTAGTGACTTAGTGACTAGAGTTGGAGCACTTCTGAGTACTAGGCTCTAGATGTGGCTCTTTCTTTTTGTCCTGCATTTTGCATGTTTCTCGGCAGTCAGTGGAAGCTCCTGGCTCTTATATGTATACATAACTTTTGATAAGCACCTGCCAAATAAATAAATGTAACTGTAATCTGTTGGATCTGTGGCTGTTGGCTCATATAATTATTTCCTGATTGTCTTGGAATAATGGTATTACCACTGAAGAGGATTAATCTGTATGTCCTGCACTGCAGATGTCTGCATGGCAAACTTTGTATTCAAAAGAGTGGGAATATATATCTATGCGAATATATAACTAATAACTATGGGAATAACATAGTTATGATAGCATGCATGTGTCTCTTGATGCACATTATACTAAGCCCACATTCACTCACAATTTTTGTTCCCTGTTAGTTGAAAATACTGTTGGTCATCTCCAAATATTGTCTTTTTGAACACTTAAACATACAGTCAACTTTGTGTATGTCTTTAGGTACAGCAAAGTTTTCTGAAAAGCAGAGAAATAAAACTAACAGCTCAGGGGTGCTGTGTACATGTGTTAAAGCAGGACATTGCTTTGAATATATTAAATCTTTGTGCAGTATGCAAAGCTCAGCATTTCTGCCATCAAACTGCACAGAGAATACTTGCGGTTTCATCTTACTCTGAATCGATAAAAAAATACCTGCTTAACTTCCTCACTGTGGCAATACAGCAAAAAAAATTGCTATCATTCTACACATACAAGAAACGTTCCTTTTCTGCATACATACCAGTGAAACAACATGAAACGTGTGTTTTGACATGATGTGAATGATTATGAGTGTGGACCTGCCAACTTTGAGCCAGTTGAGCAAAAAATCTGAAGTAGCAAATTTTACATTTAGCAAAATGGAGACATGAATAAGCCTTAAGGCAAAATTCTAGGACGCAAAGAATTAATAAATATGCTAACTATTACCCTAAGGCTTACCAAGATTTTATTTGTATGAAGGGTGTGATGTTGAGAATAATTTGAGTGTAGAGGACTTTATTTAGAGAGCTTAGGTTTAAGTATTTAAGACCATGTAGGCACTTTAGCAGTTAATATTGTACATGCACAAAGCATATTAGCATAAAATATGGTTTTCCATATGCACAGAATCCCATATAAAAAAGATTAGTTGTTAACCATCCAGTGGTTATTTATTGTTTGTTAGAGTCAAAGAAAGAAGTGAACTGCTAAATTTGAAGAAACTACAAATGGGTTCCATCCAGGGTGTATTACTGCCTTCTGCCCAATGTTCCTGGGATAGACTCTGGATCCACTGCAACCCTGACCAGGAAAAGTGGTTACTGAAGATGAATGAATGAATGAATGAATGAATAAGGCAAATGACAACAAAAGAGCAATCTCTGTGATCATATTCTCCATAATTACAATTATAGTCTACAAAACCAAAGATCACTTAAAGAATCAAGCCTAGTAATATACGTAGAAATGCTTCCTGCAAAAATGTCTTACTAGTCTGAAAATAGTAGGAAAACTAACAGAAATTTCAAGATTTATCCCCAGATCAGAAGCATCTGTGTCTCCAAATACATTTCTGAAGGATAGTTTATAACACCGTTCAGTCTTTCATAATCGTAATAATTTCCCCCCACTTTTCTCTCAGTGTAGACATTGCCAATTTCCACCTGTGCTCGGGATGCTTAATCCACATGGGAAGAGAGGAACGCCATCTTTCCCACTCAGATGGCAGGGCCAGTTATGCCTTCTTGGCTATGGCATCATCAGGATTCAAACTCTTAATCTCCTGGTGATGGCTCAATTTTAAAAAAAAAATTTTTTTTTACATGGATTATTTACATACCTAGTAGCCAGGGGGCACAGGAATCCATAATTCCATCCTTGGCAGACTTCAGTATGGACTCTGGAAGAGGAATGGAGTGACGCACCATGGCCCCATACAACCCATATTCAGCCATCACACTGCTGCGGCCCCAACACTTCTCCCTCTTTCTCCATTTGGCTCGACGATTCTGGAACCAGACCTGTGGATGGGTTAAAGCTGAAGGTTAACCCATGCTAAAAACAATGAAATGGTTTGGATGGATGGATGGATGGATGGGTAGATGATTGGATGGATGATTGGGTTTGATCTAAAACAACCATTCATTCAGTTTCTTCTGTGATCAAGATCTAATAGGCTCCCATAGAAAAAGAAGGCATTGCTGATGGTGAAAAATTCCTTTATGATTTTCTGAAATACTGATTTTTCTTCAACACAGCCATACTGAGACGGCCAGGCGACTCACACTTGTTCAGATTTCTGCAAATTACAAGTAGGCCACAGCTCTTATATAATAAATAATGCTAATACAGATATTCATACATGGTGGAGTCTCCTGTACAGTCTGGTGGCTTCTCCACCTCGCGTGCGCTTATCAAACATGTAGCCCCGCCCCCCTGACATGGAGGGGCGGGGCAAACTCTTCTCGCCCCGCCCAGGCTCATTGGATGAGAAATTATCGGAGCATTTTGGAATTTTTCACGTGCTCCTGATGATGGCTCTCATTTCATGCAAGTGAAATTGGTTATCGGTCGCGGCAAAGAAAAGCGGGCGGAGACAGCGAGGAGAAGCGACCCCTAGGGCACGCCGAGGCTGATTGAAAAATAAGTTAATTTCAGGCCCAATCGATGGTGGACAGGCGGGCAAATATCACGGGAAATTAAACGAGCAGCGCCCAGGGGAGCAGCGCCATTGACCCGCGCTAATAAATTCAATGGAGTTATTTCATCTGAATCTGCGGCGTCCTGCGGCGCGCGTGCGCTCCCCTCACTCCCCTCACAACTTAGCGGGCTCGTCTGATTTAACTAATTACACTAGATGAGAAAATTAGATGTTAATCTTACTTACGACTGCAAGCAGCTCGTATTTATTTATTTATTTCCGTATTATTTATTCATCCAGAGGAGCCATAATGAGCGCGAGATTAAAAAGGCGCGTGGGCAGATGGATGGCTCGGGTCACCCCGCAATCTCCTTCCGCCTTGATTGCTTGATTAGGTCGTTAGCGCTCTCGCTCCAAGAGCAAAATTGTTTCACGTTCATCATGACACCGATGAGAAATGATGTGTCCAGATAGCAAGGCGAAACGGCAAGCTTTGCTTTAAAGGGTCGTTAGGTGCTGATTGATAGGCTACAACTCCACATGATGGACCAGAAGCTGAGCCAAAAAACCAGGCTCCAAAAAACAGAGCTCACACACTCTGCACTGCACACACTCTGCACTGCACACACTCTGCACTGCACAGAGAGCATCCACACCAGGCTCATATTCTTCCACCTCACCTGCACTGTATGACTTCTATGATTTCTGGAGCAATCAAAACAAAAAAAAATCTGAACCTTGGCAAAGCAGACCAGCAACAAGATTTGTGCATTGCAAATCTTCCTGCAATAGCTTGCAAAGCTGAATCACCCTTTATCACTGCTCCTGAAATAGCTGCCAGTGTGTTTTAAAACACTTACATTACCCTTATTATAAATACACCAGGCCAGAATACAGCTCTGCCTATAGCTTATCTGTTTGTAGAAATTCTGCGGGTAACAATGAGGTTTTCTGCAACGAAAAACATTTTATTTATGCTTTTTTTTTGTATTCAGTATCAGATTTTGATTTATTTCACCGTGCTCTAAATTATGATTTTTTTTATCTAGGCTTTATGAGGAAGATACAAAAGTGTCCAGTAAACACCATGGCTGAACTGCTGGCTTTAAACTCAAAAATGTGAAAGCCTTTAACTAAGTCTTTTCACAGCAATGCAGCAAAGAACGTGCTTTAATTTACACACATGATGTTTCCTTTACAACACTGGTGAGGTTATTAAAAACAATCAGTGAGAGTCAGATTAAATCTCTACATGCATAGCATTCATGCAGAAGAGGAAATCTCTTAACCCAGGCAAAGCACTATGCTCCAGACCAACCAAATAACATCAGAGAAATTGCCATTTTACTTCCTTTTCCAACAAACAAATTTAATCAAAACCAATTACTATTTTAGACTATTATTATTATTATTATTATTATTATTATTATTATTATTATGAAGAATAAAGATTGATCAAATAAAAGGCCAAAATTGTTTTAAACATTATATCAACACGGATATAAGGCAACAGGTTTTAAAACTGAGCAATTTTTTTTTTTATTTAAGACATAAAGATACAAAAATGAATTGTACAGTAATCTGTGATGAAAGGTTTTCATCTTAAACTTCCTTTCGGGAAGCTAAGTAATGGGAGATTGCCATAATGTATTATAAATATAAATATACAGAATTGTCGGTATTGACTTATGAGGACTATTATTATTATTATTATTATTATTATTATTATTATTATTATTATTATTATTATTGACGTATTCTTTTTTTTTTTTTTTTTTTTTTTTTTTTTTTTTTTTTTTTTTTATTTTTTTTTTTTTTTTTTTTTGATTGCCTTCACATGTCTGATAGAAAATGACAATTTCCTGTATTCTCTTTATAGAAAATTACAGAATTACATAAACTCCATTTGATAGAAAATGCTCTGAGTCTATAATTATGCTTTATAAAATGTTAAATTACCTGTATTCTGTCTTCTGGGAGTTCAGTCTTCATAGCCAGCATCTCTCTGGCGTACACGTCGGGATAGTGAGCTTCATTAAAAGCTTTCTCCAGTTCTTCCAGCTGATAAGATGTGAATATTGTCCTATATAACAGGAAATAATCTATAATCAGCTGAAATGACAAATATTCCAGAAACACTTCCTGCACAGTCCTCTACACTAAATTATTATTCTCCATGTAGGCTCCACAAAATAACAGCGCGTTGCTGTGTGTGTGTGTGTGTGTGTGAAGTGTAGTAATGAAAACAAACAGCTTATTAGGAAAGCATTTTTTATGAAATGAATCTAAATTGGTAAAATAAACTAAAGGCGTCAGTATTATCTGTATTATCCTAACAGTGTTAAAATGCTTGCTGAGACTCTTTTTCAGGTCTACAGGCTAAATGTTAGACTATGGATAACCTTTTCCTGTAGTTTTTCAGGGTGAGGCGAGACTCGATATAAAACTGGTTATAGTTATGAATATAATGTAGCATGTTCAGTCTGAACGCTGTGGTTTGTTACAGGCTGAAGATCCCTGTTCTGGAAAATGCCACTGGTACATTAGATCAGTATAATACTCCATCTGTGCTGAATGTCAACTGTAGTAATAATATTTGCTTCAGTTTTTATAGCAGCACAATAGACATCAACCCTTCATTATTATTTTTTTATAAACTGAAAGACAGAAAGTTGAGATTCTTAAAAATCAGTCCTTAAAAAAGCCTCATAACGGGATATAAATGCGCATTCAAATGTTAAACTCGCCATCATCTTTCCAGCGAACATCAAATTTACTAGCTCAAGCCCAAGTGCAATTTATACTGAGCCAGAGAAGCTAGGATTTCTATTATTCCCTTTATATTACCAGATTAAATCTAAATAATATAGCTCTACTACAATAATAATGATAATAATAATAATAATAATAATAATAATAATAATAATAATAATAATAATAATAATAATATTAATACCACAATAACAACAATAATATTTTTTTTCTATAAGCATATATATATATATATATATATATATATATATATATATATATATATATATGTAATTTGTACTATTAATGTAGCTATTTTTTATATTTAATATACATTTGTATTTATAATACTACTACTACTACTACTACTACTACTACTAATAATAATAATAATAATAATAATAATAATAATAATAAAGCCTATATATAATTATTTGTACTATTACTGTATTTTTTTAAATTTAATATAAATTTTAATTTATATTTAGAATTTTAAATTCCTATTCCAATGTCAGTAAATATGCTGTAAATAACAGATAATTCTCTTCAAATGCCTACCAAATATTTACATTATGGTGCTTATCTAGTGTCAGCTAGTCACAGGTGAATTTATAAATGTAGAAACTTTCCATCTGGCCGTAGTGATACATTTAATTCAGTGAAAATTCATCTCTCTGTATACACATGCTGCTGTAAAATAGGAAAGCTCTGAATAATTACCTATGTCGCCTCTTCTTTCGCTTCTTGCTCTGGCCCAGGGAAGACTTGGATGTTTTTCGTTCACTCGAAGAAACATCCTCTGAGTCTATAAAATTCAGAAACATATTGTTTGTGGCCGCAAGCAGCAACCTGAAGTTTCAGAATAAGCGCCTGTGAGGAGCAGAGTTTTTCTGCCCTATTGAACTCATCAACATCAATTACCTCAAAATAAATCCATGTTTAGTGTTACTGTTCTGCTCATGTGCAGACTTACACTCATTTAAATATGAAAAAACTCAAAACTCGCCAATAATTAGCCTCAAAAACTTGACATAATAATAATAATAATAATAATAATAATAATAATAATAATAATAATAATAACAAGAAGTAAATGGAGGAGAGGATGAAGAAGGTGATTAGGAAAAAATGCTGAAGTTTGTTATTGACTCTCCTGCACCTTGTATAAAGATGCTAGAAACGCAGAAACACCACAGATCTGTAGCACCAGGTTGTGGCATCTACCCCACGAGGCTCTTGATATGTGTGTGTGTGTGTGTGTGTGTGTGATGAGACTCGTACCTGAGCTGGCAGACTGTCCGGCCTCCTGAGGTGCTGTCTTGTTGAGAGGTTGGAGATGGACGTTCTGCGCGTCTGACAGGACCTCCAGAAACGAGGGCTGCCTGTAGAAGGACGGAATACCCCCGGGGCCGATGAATCCCATACCGACCCCGACGGCGGCGGGTCCCAGCACTGAGCGCGCGGCCAGTAAGTGCGCGCCCCCGGGGATGGAGTCCAGCGCGCTCCGAGGCGCCGAGGACGCCTCCTTATTCAACCCCAAAATCTCCTGGATGCCGAAACCTGTGCATCTGGGTGCGTGTGATGTGATGCTCTTTGACAGGTGCGGGTTGCTATTCCCTCCGTTTTCAACTAATTTCGGTTTGTTCAAACTCTCCGATAACACAGCCCCTTCCTTCCCCGTCATGGTGCCTTTGAGGATAGTCCCCTGCTTCCCTTGTGCACAGGAATCCACCAGTGCAAATACACGCGATCCCCCCCACAAATTCTCCTTTTATCCAAAAGGTCCATCCCTACAAGGGCCCGCAGCCGGCAGCCAATCACCTGCGAGCAAGACGCTCACAATTCCACCAAGTCTCCCGCGCTCAGTACGCATTTCATCTGTTTGTCCAAATGAGATGTGCTTTAAACTGTTTAAAATCTCAGAAAAACAGTCGACATGTTCAGTCGTGTGGAGCAGCATCATTTTATCCCAAAGACTTCTGATACCACACAATAATAAATTAATAATAATAATAATAATAATAATAATAATAATAATAATAATCCTCATAACAGATGTTTCGAATTTAGATTTCCCTCTGTCACATCTGGAAATATCAAATACATACAAATATTTACTTATTATAAAGCCTATTATTTCAGTACTATTGGTTTATTTTGAATTATTCAGCTCCAGATACCAGGACAAAGAGCAGTTTAGATGACAACTGGATGCTTCAGCTTGATGTCAGAAAATAACACTGGGCCATGCGTAACTGTACAAGGTCCTCGGTATAAAATAAATAAATAAATAAACAAATAAATAAAAATAGAACTATAATGATAAGATCAGAGGAAGAAAACAAGCATGTATGGTTGTTTGAGAAGTGAATAAAGACGCCACAAACTCACTAATGATCTGATTGTCACATTGTCTGGAGACAAACACAATCTCCAGTACACATAGAAATACTGTGGATATTCTACTCAAACTCTATTCAGCAGCTCGGGAACACAACACGCCTGGACACACAGTCCTGAAGCTTATACAGTGTGTTGCTTTATTCTGGGTGGATGGTACAAATAAAGCCTGTTTGGGGTTATTAAAGCTGTTCAGTGAAATGTCACTGTCCTGTTTCCTTAAAAGCAGCTCTGAAGACTCAGATTATCCTACTAGATTAATTCTGCCAGAAGGAAACCAGGCTGAACCCCAGAAGTTCTCCATTTTACTTGCGATTGTTGTTAAAGCTATTAGAGCCGATTAAAAGCTTTAAACGTTTGGGGTTTAAGGACACCCTACTTAAAATAATAATAAAAAAAAAATCTATTGAAAAACCTAATCTCATTTCAGTACTTGGCTCATCTGTCCCTAACCCTGCTTTGATACAGCTCTAATCACAGCAATTGGCCGGGATTTTTTGATACATAAATCAGCTTAATTTGCTGCAGTTTACAGGCAGGCAGACCTGCTGCATCTAAACCTCACACTGCCACTGAATCACTCCTGCTCGCAGAAGCTCAGCTAAAGAAGGGTTTTTTTTTTGCCTAAATAGTGGCTATTTAAATGCAAGGTTAAATTTGTTTTCTATTTTTTTATGAGTATAGATACTAATGAGTTGTCTTATTCCATGGCAGGGGGATCAGATACAACAGATTGATTGACAGGTTGATTATTAGCTAACAACTGAACATCAACAGTTTATAATCATTTATTAGATTAAATCAGAGGTCAATGGAGGTTCACAAATTATCAGAATAACTCTAATTCTATCTATCTATCTATCTATCTATCTATCTATCTATTGTATTATTATTATTATTATTAGAATAATAATGTATAATAATAATAAAATAATAATAATAATAATAATAATAATAATAATAATTATTATTATTATTATTATTATTATTATTATTATTATTATTATTATGACTATTTATTTATTTATTATTTATTTATTACAAATTTTTAGACTTGTATCAGCCTGAATGAGAGAATGCAATGGGAACAATCACATAATATAAAAGAGAGGTGAAACAGATAAACCCAACCGAATGACAGACAAACCTACAGATGGCCTTACAAAGTCACAGACCCTGACACACTCGTTTGAGCCAAGACTGCAAAATATATCCTTTATTATTATTATTATTATTATTATTATTATTATTATTAAATAGCCCACACTGTCTAATCAGCTATTACCAAATTACAGTGAGATTTGTTTCGTTTGGAGATCATTTGTGCCACAATTTGGACATCTGGCCAGATAATTACTAGAAGATAATTTATGGAAATGAGCAGCGAGACGCTGATGGAGACCGAGATAACATGGATCTTATCAAAGTGCCATGTGCTGATGCATAAATAAATGTCATGATTCGTGTGTGATGGCGGCAGAGCAGCGCGCGAGACGCGTGGCTGAGCGTATTCAAGGATTCAAGTCGCGTCAAGTCCCGCGAGAGTTGCACCCAGCAGCTTTCCCGCCTAATAAAAGTGACGTGTGCAGGTGAACAACCAAACCGGCGACATTTTGTCAGTACAGCCGAGCGGAGTACGAGTTCTGAGCTGTAATAATGTATAAACTTCTGGAGCTTATCAGCTTAAAAGGGAAAACACCACAGAAAAGCTGTGAGTTTTGACCATATGGGACATTATTCAATTAGCAGGCCATGCTAAGTCTTTCCTGGCATGTGGCCAGGATAATTAGTAGAGGTGGCCATTTCATTCTACAGTAATTAAAAAGTAGGTGTAAACATATGAATTGATTCAGTAGTTTTATAAGATACAAGACACACAATGGGTTATTTATATGTAGGCTAAAGACAACTATTAATCGGGATGTTGGAAACCAAACTACCTACAATGGGCTCAGACATCATCATTTAAAATAACTACTGAAAATGAGCACATATGATAAATCACAAAATGCACATTTTAAAACCAATATGAAATGATAAAGCCAATAGGAAATGTTAAGGAACTTTCGCAGCCAAGCAAGCCAGCAAGGCGAAAGACAAAACGGTGTTCCTCGCACCCCTGAGCGTCCCTTATGGCATAACACATAGGCTACATTTCACATGCCATTATGTGAAGAACATGTGAAGGTGCATTTCAACATGATATGCCCTGAAATTGTGAATTCAAGTAAACACTTGGCATCGCATGAATAAAATGTGATTACATTAAAAAAAAAAAAAATCAAAAAAAATCATGATCCATTTGAGAAAATCCCATCAGAAAAATGACCCCATCTGCCATATATCTAAAAATTTACCATGCAAAAATAATCATAAAAAAATTACATAAAAAAAACCCCACATCCACTAAATGTGTAAAATGTGCAAAATATAACATCAAGTGGCTAAAAACCATGTGTGTAAATTTCATGTCAGGTTCACGTGACAGTTCTCTAAGAAGTGTTAGGCTAACCTTGGCAAAAAAAAATAATATACAAGAATATGCAAGATGTTTCATCTATAATTACATGGGGACCAGTTGAAACTAATTAGAAGCTATTAAATAGAAATTTCATTGCGGTTAATGAAGAAATCAATGTTCTGCTGATATGCTAATGACACATCATCCAGTGAAGTTAAAACCATATATTCATTCAGAAAGCTGTCAATTACAGACACATTTCTGTCCTAATCTGAGCTGGGCTTTGCTGCTTATTGTAAATGGGTGAAAAAGCCTCACAGCTTTTGATAAACCATGCACACTGGGAAATGGGCGCTTCCTGATTTGCATGCATAAGAGGACACACTGATAAAGCTGCAGATTATGGAAAGATTTAGTTCAGTCATTCGTGAAGATCGGGTAGCCTATCAAAAGCTGCAAGATCTGATGGCTTTCAGATTAAAAGGCAAACAGCTGTTGCATAATTTGTTATTTTTGTTCTCAATGTTTTGCCCGTTCATAAAGCACTGCAGCCTGAAGTTTATTTTTGAGCTGCACATGCAAAAGGAGTATTGTAAGGCCAATCTTTAAATGTTGAGACAATAATTAAAATTTATTCTGCATTGCACAAGTGCACGAGCCTCTGCTGGGAATATGGATAAAATATGAAGACAGCAAAATGGAGCCTTGTCCATAGCACATGAATGCAGACTTTGACTATTGGAATAATCTTCAGCAGTGGCACACAACGCAGCGCATACCAATCATGTTTACGAGCATATTTTGAAACAGTTGACAGCTATTTTTCTTTCTGAGTAGGGGAAGAACGTTCACTCATGGGAAGGTCACTAGAAGGTAACAAGCTTGATTTGGGCTGTGGTTAGGGACAGCATTAGCCCAACCCCTATACACAGATTGCTAGAGCCTGATATGCTCATGTCAGGCAATCTAAATGAGAGATCTGGGCTCTAAGCCATTTGTCTATCATTCGGCCCACAGGCCTATTAGAAGTGATGAATTGTTTTAAAGCCTGTATTTAGTACTTTCATACTCTGTTCCCAGACAAAAGACAGAGCGCACTGTGTAGAATAAGCTTGTGGAAAAGATTTACCTTTGAGCTCTATCTTTAGTTGAGATTCTGAAAATTGTTTGAAAATGGACAATTGATTAAACAAGATTAGAGTTTAGGGAGTTAAGGGAGTCCTTTGACCATGTTAAAGTGCTTGTAGACGTGAGGTCCTTTCAACTAATAACATCTAAAAGTTGGCGCCTGTAGTGCCCCTATACAGCCTTATCTGAAAATAGAAAGAGCAGCAGACACCTTGTGCTGAGTCGGTAGAAAAAAATCCAAACACTCAGCTAAGAGTTTTTTTTTTCTCCCCCTCCTTCCCCTCTGTGTGCTGTCAGGGGTGTGATGACCCCACGAAGCAGAGAGAGTTTGCTAGCTCCAGTTTTCTCATGGTGCTCCCACAATGGCGTTTTTGGAAGCTGCCTGTCGGCATTGCTTAATTAGGCAAGGAGTTGATTAATTTGCACTAATTGACAGCTAATTAAAGGCCTGAGGGCACATTGGATTGACGTTTGTCAGGGCACCGGGGCTCAGTGAGGTCAGGCCAGCGGATTTGTCGCTCTGCTGGGATTTCTGGGTTTTCCCCCCTCCAGGAGACAACCACTCTGTGGGGAACGAGTCCCATTTTAAGGCGGCTGTCTGAACAACACCCTGTTGATAGAGCCGGCTACTAGTGCCGGAGGCCATTATGTGAACCACAGCAGACTTGGCGTGGTGTCTCAGTGCTTTCCTCACACGGCTCATTGCATCCGCTGGTGTGACAGTGAAATCACAATCAACAAGTGCAACCAACAGTTTCAACAAGTGCAAATCTCTCACGCAGACACTTACTATTGCAGCAATTGTTTACAATTAATTTACCAGAATTTCCTAATTTATCACTACTAAGTATGACATGAAAATACTGTTAGAAAAGTTAAATGTCTGCAAACATACACTCACCAACCACTTACCATCTGTACATTCATGCTATTATCCACTATTAGCCAATAATGTGGCAGCAGCACAATGCATAAAATCATGCACATACAAGTCAAGAGCTGTCAGAATGCAGGGAAAAAAATGTGATCTCAGTGACTTTGACCGTGGCATGTGGTTGTTGGTGTCAGATGGGCTGATCTGAGTATTTCAGAAACTGAAAAACAAAAAATTTTCCGGTGAGCAGCAGTTCAAATAACTCAGATAACCACTCTTTACAACCGTGGTGAGCAGAAAAGACTCAGAAGATACAACACATCAACGCTTCAGGCGGATGGGCTACAAGTGCTGCTCACAGGTTGTTTTTTGTACCATTCTTTCTAAAGTTTAGAGACTGTTGTGTGCAAAAATCCCAGGAGATCAGCAGTTTCTGAAATACTCAAACCGGTCCACCTAACATAAACAATCATGCCATGGGCAAAGCCACTGAGATCACACGTTTCCCCCATTCTGATATTTGATGTGAACTTTAATTGAAACTCTTGACCTGGATCTGCATAATTTTATGCATTGTGTGGTCATGAATGGCTGATTGGATAACTGCATGAATAAGCAGGTGTACAGGTGTTCCTAATAAAGTGGTCATTGACAGCATATCAAGTACGTTAAACGTCAGAAAAAAATTACCTAACCATTCTCTCATCAGAGCTTTAACAAAAATAATGAAGCAGCGACAGGAAAGAAGTCAAGAATCAAACTTTTAAAGTCCTCAGATTACTAATTTCTGGACAACCTACTGAAATAAACTAAAGAATAATTTTTGGAAAAAATCTGCATAAAAAGCAATTAAGTTTTAGTAGGACACCAGTAAGACTGGTGCTGTGCTGGTAGCAGCAGCCTCAAAGGCAAAGACAATCAGGGGTGTACTAGTGAAGGAAGAGGCATAGTTGTTCAAGTTGGAAGGAGCAGGAGGACCCCAACCATAGCTGAAGCCTTTTCGACATCTCCAGCCAATAACAGCCCTGCCCATTGTCTCACCTAATTACACTGGCCAGAGCGTTCTTTGTTTCCCATTCAGCATGCCTGTCCGATTTCCTTTTCCGTGAGACCACTCGCTCCACTGTCCCTGGAAGTGTGCTAATTAGAGAAGAAATGGCCCTAGTAATTATGTCAAATCTCATTAACATGGATGACAATGAGCAATATTATTTTTACGCAATGTTTTGTGTCAGGGGGCCTCAAAACTTCCAATTCACATTAAACAGGAGAAATGGCCTTGCACTAGTTTGGAAGCGGGATCCTAATGGGACGAGTCTATGGAGCGGCACAGGCATGAAGTTATTGCCCTAATTAAAATGTTTTGACGGTGCCACATAAACCGCCCTTGTTTTATGAAAGTTACTTTTTAGGAGGGTCACTAGACACTTTATTATATATTGCTGTAGTTTCAAAGTAACAGAACAAACAAGATATATTAATAGCTTTTAAATGTTTAAACAATGTTGAACCCATTAATAATTAAAAATAATTTAAAAAATGATTTTATTAACAAATAATGTTAACTGGAAATAAGACAAGAGTGATTTAGTCAGTAAATAAATATAGAGCAGACATAAACAAAAAAGCATTTAATTAAGGAAAAAAACACAATCAAAAAATATTTTACACATTATACATGTACAGGAACTTGCATCAGTTCACCATGCCTGTAACTATACCCATTGGCCATTTTATCAGGTACACCTACTATATAGGGTCACTTTGTAGGTATACAATTAAAGACTGTATCCCATCTGTTGCTAAACCTCATTCACTAATGATAAAGAACCAGCATAAGAACTACTGCTGAGCCGATATAACGTGGCCAGTGGACTTTCGGCATGACAGTGACACTGACATGATAGTGTGTGTGGTGCTGGTATGAGTATCTGACAGAGCAGCACTGATTGTGTTTTTAAACACTGTATTTTTACTGGTCACTTTATTAGACACACTAGCTGGTTGACCCAGCTTGTAGGGTGTACAGTTACAGACTATAGCTTGTGTTATTCATCAGCAGCTCTTTATCTGTTTCTGACCACAGGATGCTGTTGGCTGGATATTTTTTTCTGGTAGTATGTTTCTCAACCCAGCAGCAACACAGAGATGTTTAAAACCCCGATAACACTGCTGCACCTTCTACACACCAGCACCACACGCACTACACTACTATTGGCTCAGTGTCACTGCTGTGCTGAAAATGGCTCCTCAGTTGAATGATACCTGGTCAGCAGTGGTCCTACTGTGGTCCTTTCCCAGTCGAAGGGGAAGATGGCAGCTGACAAACTGTACATATCAACAGATCAGCTACAATAATAATTATATATCTAGACAACGCACCTACATGGTAGGTTTGCCTGATAAATGGTCGAGACCTGCATATGTACCTAATAAACTGGTAACTCTGCATATATAAATAAATTCATCCAGCTAAGCTTTCAGATGTTCCAGATCATGGCACAGTTATTTTGCTACAAAGTCTCTTGATATAGGTCCAAACACAGTCAGTCCCTCCCTCAGTCTTCATTTTTTCGGCCTCTCCAAGATGTTAAGGAATTTCCCTCTCGTCATTTCTCTGGCTGGAAAAAAAGGAAAAGAGATATGAGTGTGCCTTTTTATAAAAGTCAGTCAGGGCACCACAATGCCAGATGGAGCTGAAAACTATGAAGAGTATATGTAATCACAGAAATATGGTGTAATTTTCTTCCTTGTACAGTTTAATAAAAAGGGCTCCCTTGAAGCAGCAGTTTGAACAGCAGAGATAACGTCAGTTGCTTTGTTTTACGTAATAATCATTGAAAGGCTCACATGGGCAAATCCGGTGCGATGCAGAAGTCTAAAGTACTATTCGGACGGGATAAGTTTTCTGGACATAAACTATATGGCCAAACGTTTGTGGGCACCTGACCATGTCTGTTAAGTAATGTTGCCGGAGGACATCTGTAGTAATTATGAGGAATTAGCAATCTCTGTATAAATCACAGAGATGGGAGTGTCTTCATGATGTACGCGTGGTTGTAACGCTTAAAATTCAATAACTACTTCTTGTAGGGATTGTGGCTATGCAACTTGCGCTTGATCATTAATAGGTCACATGCCCATAACATGTACAAAGCCTGGAAGCCTAGATGTGAGCTAGGAACTCAATCAAAGGCACCACCAGCAGCAATTGAACACAATGCAACACAGATGTAGACAGTTATAAGCTAAAACCTCTCAATATAGGCCAAACAAATCTACAGCAATTTCATGAGCCATAAGCATCATTTTAAGCATGAAAAGACAGCTGTGTTCAGTCCTACTTACATACCTTATTAGTTCAATCAAAAAAAAAAAAGTTAAGAACCATCTTGAGTGAAAAAGAGGCAATAAACTGTTTATGAAGCAGATGATTATAATCATAAAACACTGAGATGAGCAATAGAGGAAATATAAAGGAGTCACATGGGAGCCTTTTTCTTAAACCTGTACATTCTGTTCTGAGAAACGGTCATGCAACGTGCTGCTGAAACACACTTACGTGCAACTAGTGTTTCTGGCAGTGACAAGGTGGAACCTGTAGCTTACTGCTACATAAAAGACAAGCACACAACCTGTACTGAACTGTGCTTTGCATTTGCTCAAACATGTCCACGATAGTCAGTATATAATCCAAAGCCAAAAGTATATACAGATATGCAACCTATATTTGCCACTACTCAAAGGTGGAGGTGATTTAACAGCACAGTAGTGAAAGAAGGACTGAGTAACACAGCGTTGAGAGTAGACATGATTCGTCAGATGTTGGCTAATAGAATAGTGCAGCAAATTGTAATTTAGATGAACTGCCCCACGTGGAATAATAATGCCGGGATTTTGTGTCAGTAGCTACACCCTGAGTTGTCAATCACTGGGCTAAACATGATGGTAATTGGATTCAAACTGATTAACTTTGCTTGGTACTGTCTCTTCAAATAACACAAAACAAAATAATCAGAAGCAAGGCTGGTCAGGCAGAGTTGCAGCCATGAATGAAACCATCAAAATGAGAAGGATTAAAAGGATGTAATTTGACCTGCAATTCCTGCTAAAGAGAAAAAGATTGTGTTTCTAAAAGTGAAATGTGGCCAGTGAAGGTGAGGCACCATTGTAGGTTCTGAAATGGCAGACGACCTGGGAGTGAGTTAATGTACATTTGCACACATGAATCCTGGTGATATTATTCAGTACATAAGGCTAAAACAAAATAATAATTCTTAAAAGACGATACAGTTAAATAACTGCCTCTCTAAAACAGTAACTAGGGTTTTAAGATAAACAATGACCACAGAACTGTATTAAATGACAGCAAAAGCATTTGTTGTATGTTATAAACAAATTTATACTACATAGCCGTTGAATTCTCAGTTGAACTCTGATACCTATAGTATCAAAATATAGTCAACATTCTCAAAAGACATTCAAATAACCAAGAAGATGCTTAGTTTGCTTAATTAAGGAAGTGAAGTGCAATCTATCCTTCCCAATAATAAGAACAAAGCTACCCTGTGGATGGCGCATGGCAAAACTGGTGTTCGTGAGCTTAATGCTTTTACTACTAATGCTTTTTTCCACTAACTTTTGCATAATCTTTTCAAAACAAGCTTTAGCCCAGGCCATTTGAACAAACAGTGCTGTGCACCATTAAGGTCACCCTTTTGATTAGACTATTATCACATAACGATAAATATATATACAGTCAGGTCCATAAGTATTTGGTGGTGATGCCTCTGTACACCACCACAATGGATTTGAAATAAAGCAATGAAGATGTGATAGAAGTGTAGACTTTCAGCATTAATTCAAGGGGTTTCACAAAAATATTGCATTAACTGTTTAGGAATTATAGTCATTTTTTACATAGTTCCCCCATTTTCACAGTCTCAAAAGTAACTGGACAAACGAACAATCATAAATATTAGGATTATTTTTAATACTTGGACACAAATCCTTTACAGTCAATGACTGCCTGCAATGAAGTCTGGAACCGACGGACTCGGCCATTTCTTTGCCTTAAGAAGCTTTTGGGTTGCTTTTGCGGTAAGTTTTGGGTCATTATCCGTCTGTACTGTGAAGTGCCATCCTATCAGTTTTGCAGCATTTGACTGAATCTGAGCAGAAAGTATAGCTCTATACACTCCAGAATTCATCCTGCTACTTCTATCAGCACACACATCATCAATAAACACCAGTGACCCAGTTGCATTGGCAGCCATACATGCCCATGCCGTAACACTGCCTCCACCATGTTTGACAGATGATGTGGTATGCTTTGGATCATGAGCCCTTCCTTTCCTTCTCTATACTTTTCTCTTCCCATCATTCTGCTACAAGTTAATCTTGCATCAGAACTGGTCAGGCTTTTTTTTTTTTTTTTTTAAGAGGTAGCAAAGTCTAATCTGGCCTTTTGCTCTTGAGTGTTACCAGTGGTTTGCATCTTGAGGTAAACTGTCTGTATTTACATTCATGAAGGCGTCTCTTGATTGTAAATTTTGACAATGATACGCCTACCTCCTTGAGAGTGTTCTTGACTTGGCTAGATGTTGTGAAGGAGTTTTTTTTCAAGAAGGAAAGAATTCTGCAATCATCCACTTTAGTTGTCTTCCGTGGTCTTTCAGGCCTTTTGGTGTTTCTGAGCTTGCCAGTGCATTCTTTCTTTTTAAGACTGCACCAAATTGTTGATTTGGCCAAGTTTTTGCTATCTCTCTGATAAGGAGGAAACAGGCCACATTTGGCCATGAAACTGCTTATCAGTCAATTGTCCACTTACTTTTGAGCCTGTGAAAATGGCTGTATTTCCTAAACAGTTAATGAAATATTTTTGTTAAACCCCTTGAATTAAAGCTGAAAGTCTACGCTTCAATCACATCTTGACTGCTTCATTTCAAATCCATTGTGGAGATTATGAAAATTGTGTCACTGTCTAAATACTTAGGGACCTGACTGTATACACAAACAATTTCATTTTAGAATATTAATAAAACAGCTTATCAGTGTTAACAATGAGCAAACAGTAATAAATCCATTTATAGACAAATTCATAATCAGCAGAGATTAGTGATGTCAGCATTTTCCACAAATCACCATGTATCTTAATCCCCATTACATGTCCATGATAGTCCCTCTAACAGCTCATTAAATGGGCCAGTGGTTTCTGGAGAGGTCTGCAAATAGGGGAAGGCCCTCATCATAGCTAAACTAACAATTTCATCCCTAGCTCTTTTGGACCCTTACAATCTCTCACTCATTTTCTGTCCAAAACAATACGGAAGCCTATCTGGCTCAGCTCTCTCCCCGGAGACCTTGCCACCAGAGAGCAACCCTCTGATCCACTCATTAATTAGATTTCCATTTATCCTCCAGTCCCGTCAGAGCAGAAGGGAAATGATTTGCATTGAGTGGTTTAGATTAAAAGAGGGTCCAGCAAGCTAGCCACCTTCTTCTTTTGGCACGTGCCCATACGCAAGTGCAGCACATGAGAGCGCACGCGCGCGCACACACACAATCAATACTGATTAGCAGGAGTTAGAGATTTGTTTAGTTGATTAGAAAGGTCAATTACTAATTCTGTACTTAGTTAATCAGCAACTTCTTTGCCTCGACATCCATACGAAATTACATACTGTGGATTTCAGAGGTTCTGTATTACCCTTTGCTGCTGCGTAACAAACAGTGATCAGAGCACACTAAGTCAAAAAAAAAATTAAGTCAACTTAATTTGAATTATGGAGTGATAAAGGTGGCTGTTCAATCACGCAGTGCTAATGTGGATAACAATGGGGATTGCAGTTAGTATGGCAACATTAGCCTCCTTTTCACCGTCAACTGAGCACTGTTCATTTTACACAGCGATTACTATACTTATTTTTGTCTATAACTTAAGTTCAGATGGGAAAATAAACTAACAAAGGCAACATAAGCAGAATCGAGATCGGCACCATTCCAACCCTTTTGAGGATGCCTTCGTAAACAGCGGGGTGTGACATAGATACTCCTTTCTTCCATCTTATGAGCTGTGGCTGATTAATGTGAGGATTGCAATAGCAACAAGATGGATCCTTTTAAACCCAGAAGAGAAAATGAGTCCCTGGACTGAGCTGAAAACCCTGTTTAGATCCAACTGCCCCAAATCACTTTCATTAAGAGTCAAACACACCAATTGCACCCCTGTTGCACATCTCAAACTGCCACTTGGCTATTACGGGGCGTAATCTTTATTTAATAGATTTAACATCCATATTCACTGCCTGATTCCCAAGAGAGCGAGGCGGAACGCCGAGGACACACACGGACACACTTTCACACACACATGCATACACATTAACCCACGCCCACATGTCTCCCGCTTCGGAATACATACACCTGACGCTCATGTTTGGGCTCAAAATTCAATTACCCACTTATTGATACTTCACAGGGATATTTAAGATGCAGACATGGAGAGTGATTTCCCAGGGGAGCCACCGCTTCCTCTTAATGTCCCAGCCGAGAGCTCCTCACCCCTCCCGCCTGTTCTCTACACCACGAATCATTACACAGAGGCACGTGTACACACACACACACACACACACCCTGTCTCTTTTTCTCACACACACACCAGCCTATCCCTGTCCATGAGGTCTCCTTATTAATAGGCAATCAGTCAAAATTCATTCATTAAAAACCTTAAAAGGTTTTTGCACAGACACTATGATTAGCTGGGAAAGAAAATCCAATGAATTCCTAATGCACCTATGGAAATGAGGTGTCATTTCCGATCTGTTGATGGAGGCAGTGGGGAGGACAGAGGAGGGAGAGGGAGCTGCTCACGTTTCCTCTTCCTCTCTCCCGAGCCAGTGTAGCTGCAGCCAAAATCAGCTGTACAGTATATGAGAAGCACGAACACATTAGACTAAAATGTAACAAAGCACTAGAAAATAATTATTGGACTATATGAAGTTGGGCCATGCTCTTGTTATCATGTGCATATCTCTATATTAGTCAGAGATAAGCAATGTTCAGAGCAACACGCACTGCTTTTTTTCCTGCAGTGCCCAGATGAGGTTTGTTTCAGCCTGATAAACTCAGGAAAGGCTGTGAAGTCAGATCTAGCGCACACATTTCTGCTTTTTGCTATCCACACAATAGGGCACAGTGCCAGTAAAAGGCCAGAGAGTGCAGAGGAGGAAGGGTGAGAGAGTGGATAGATAGAGGAGAGCTTTCACCCAGCACAGCCTGTCATCTGACAACACTTCATAACTGCTGGCCCCCGTGGTCAGGTGTCTCTGATGGATTGATGGAAGCCCATTACTACGATGCCGTAGCGTCCGTCCAATCATTACAGTGCTACGGTGCACTTAATAGAGCTGAGATTGATCTGAGGGAGGGGGCATTGAACGCTGGGGCTATTAGTGTTGGACAGGTGTGACCCTTCAGCCTCACTCCTGATAGCAGAGCAGCTACAAGACGGTGGTTTTCATGTCAGACGTGTTTCTTTTTGTGAATTTTGCACATTTCTTCAGTCAATTAATACTGTTTATCCAACTTGCTTCAAAGACTTTATTTGCCCTCAGCCTTTGCTTGCTTCGACTCTAACACAATTTCATCACATCGTATCAAGAATCAAGCTTTTACTGATGGAAAGAAGTGCTATTAATCTGAAATAAGCAACATACTCATATTTTTGCCTTCTTAAAGAAACCGAGTAAATAACACTAAGAAAACAGTATTACACTGTCCAAATCCCTAATCCCTACAATATTTATAAAAGACATTTTGCCAAAATAAAACTCTGCCTCCTGAACATTTTCATCAAGATTAAACAAATGTGTTACATCACGCCACCATTTTACATCAGCAGGCATTAGCAGTATCATCAGCGTTGCCTGAGACCTACCTGTCCCAGAGGGCCACTCTCTATTCAATTACCTTCAATAACAGCACTTATCAGTGTAGTGAGTGGCCCTGTGGGACGGGAGGGTCCTGATGAGCACGCTCAGACAGCAGTATTTATCAAGGCCTGGAGCAGATGGGGACTGGTAGGGGGAAGGAAAGCTGGGCACGCGTCAGCTCCTCCGAGAGTACTGCTACTCGGCGTCACTTGGCTAACGGAGGAGGGGTGTGTGTCCCCAAGGAGGTGGATCTGGCACACACCTCATTCTCATGCTTACAAAAATATGGCCACATGTTTGCACGCATAGTGAGATTAGGCACAATAATGCTTTTACATGTTGTATTGTCCTTGCTATATCTAAGAAAAAAAACCTGTGGCCTGAATTTACTAAAAATAAAAAATTAAAATGTCTAGCACACCAAATTACCAACCTAAATACCAGTTATTAAATCCTGCTTAGATGCATGTAAGCAAGTAAAAGGAAGATATCTAAAGATATCTAAAATGAGAATTCAGAATCGCAACTCCATTAAGTCTAAGCCACTTGTGTGTCCTCCAGCCAAAGCCTTCAAGGGTGAGTTTTCACTGCCTGATTACGCATCCCCATTAACCAGCTTAGGACTTTAATGGCCACCGTGGCACAGTAAATCGTCCTGGCACAATCCCCTCACCCCGCATGTCCTACCCCGCCCTTCCCTGGCTCATTTTAAAGACGGTGCAGAGCGAAAGAAACATGAAGAAAAAGTAACTGAGATTTACAAGGCTTTCCCGACAGCTGCGAAAACGAAGAAAATTAAATCCCACCACGTTAAAGGTCATTGGTGGTTGAAGTCGCTGGGAACAAATAATAATCACAATTTTGTACTTGCTGAAGGTGATCACTGTGGACAATCAAGTGGAATTCATGTATGTTATTGGAGATATACAAATTACAATTAACACAAAATGGTTGAGATAAATATATGAGAGATATAATAAGTAATCAAATCCAACAAATAATTCAAAAGTTACGCTCTTTCGCAATAAAGCACCCTCATCTTTACAAAGGAATTTTTTTTTAGCTCAATGGTTTGCATCCAAAATGAACTTTTTGTTTATATATAATTAGGACACACTAGTTTCAATAAAGGCTTAATGTCTTAATAATATCTGAACAATGTGTTGATAAAAGCTTACGGTTGAAATTTTCTTCTAAGGCAAATGTAAATAGTTAAGTTAATGCCCATGTATACATTTATTTCTGAAATTGTTTCTCCAAACAAGTAGTTTCCATTTGGAACTTAGAAGCAGCAGCCCACAAGCCTCTTTCTTGAAGCTGGCTGAGAAAATGCCAAGAATGTGCAAAGCTTCAACAGTTATTTCACAGCGATATGCTCTTTGTTATTATTTTAAAATAGCAGAAAATAATGAAAATGAAGAAACCCTTCTATGAGCAGGTGTGTCCAAACATTTGACAGATAGCGTACACATGACCACTTCCACCCTTTTTTTTTTTTTTTTTTTAAATATTTCTGCATTTATAAAGTAGTAGTGTTTCAAAACATCCATTGAGATAGTGAATAATGGCAGCAGATACAGCTTGAAATCACTGCACCGTCCCTAAATGCACAAATAATTCAAGCAAACATCTATACCACTGATGTGCTTTTGAGCAGGAAATTGCTTTGTGCTATTCGCTGGGATGAGGGTGAGCATTTTGAGAGGCACAAAGTATGTCTGTAGCCAGCATTTCAAAGAACCCGACTACTCGAAAACCACTAGCGGTAAATGCCACAAACATGGGGCTATATCGTTTCGATCTGAACACACAGATCAAACATCTGTTGGCCAGCGAAATGTTTTTGACTCAGAAAAGCCAACTGTGTGTGGGAGCTGGTCCTGTTGCACATCACAACTACGTTAGTAGCTAGTTTATTGGTGTTAGGTTTATGAGTAACTGTGCCAAGAGATCATCTAAAGGAACTAGCTAACTAGACAAGCGGAAAAATGTAGCTAACTATTTACTGCTTAGTTTAATATCCAGAATATAAAGCTAACAGGCTGTTCAGATTCGCTGTCACTCAAGCACTTCAATACCTAAACAATGTTCGGCAACCGGAGTGGAACTGCGGAATGCTACTGTTCATTAGCGGATATGACGACAGTCATTGTGAGAAAAGGTCTACAGCTGTGGTGTCCTGTCTTATGTCCTAGTGCAATGATCATGGGTATCTACATGCTTCGTGGATAGTGGTGGAGTGTGTGTGTGTGTGTGTGTGTGTGAGGGGGTGAAGTGAGGTGAGGTGAGGTGAGGTGATGATATGGTCAGCTTTTAATCCCACCAGACTGAGACCCACTGAGAACATCTGGGACTACGTTATGCGGAAAAGCAAAATCTATCCAAGACTGAGTAACATTTTAATTGCACTTTCTATGTTTACATTCATTGTTTATATGTTTCAGTGATTATTAGATACATATTACTGTCATTTATGGGTTTGGCACCTTTACCATGATATATTAAAAAAAATTAACTGAACAGTCATCAACCCATTATATAGGTTACTCTGTTCTGTTATGATTTATGACACAGTTGATGGCTTCTACTACTTGAATATTTCTGAGAAAAGTGCTTGATGGCTGATGCTCATATAATAGTCTACAAGTTGTTGCTAAGGCTTAACAAGCTACTGACAATCACAAATGTACAACTATCATTATTTTATTAACACCATGCACACAAAACTACACAAACCCGTGACAAATTAGGTTAGGCATAATCCCTCTAATAGTAGCCATCAGACGGAATTTTATAAAACATTTTATATCACATGACGGTCTACCTCTTTGCACTCTCAGCTCATCAATGAGCTTTCAACGCTGTGTGTTTGCCTGAGGCCCACATGCGCACGGTGAAGGAAGTGCAGCATGAATTTAAACAAATGGTTCTCACTCAGATCTTTCAGAAGCATCACTGAATTTAAGTGAAAATGACTCTGCCACCAAATGCTGCATTGGGAAAGCTCAAGCTACACATGAATGATGAGTGTTATGTGATATTTGTTACATCTGCTGCCTTTCAACCATCAATCCCAGTTGTTTTAATGCAGCTGAATGGAAAATCATCCACATCCACATTCTGTAATATACTATCACATATTATCTACTCCCCGGATGCAATGGAATTCTGACTGTTCTGTAGATATGGCAATAATTCAGACAGGCATTTATGTTGACTGCATCTATAAAAATTATTAGGATAATTGCACTTGGTGAGGAAATCAGTGACGTGTCATTGACCACGCTTGAACACCTTTAATATCTACACACCTGCTCGGTCTGCATATGACGTCTGAAAGCGATCTGATAGCCATCTGAAAGTAATTATCAACAAATACTGAACAACTCAGGTTCTGATATCTAATCTGTCTAGACAAACCAAATCCATACTTAATAAACTACCTGCCTGTGCCAGTTGATTTTGTCTCCAACTATTTTCAGACAGCAAAACCCCAGGAGGTCCACAATTGCAATGTTTTTTTTTTCACCACACTAAATGTTTTTCACTCCACATGTCAAGTTTTTTAAGCTTAGATTTGGTACAATTGTAAATATGGCAGGTCGAAAGGTATACATTTATGTAGATTTATTGCATATTTTCCTGGGATCATGTCAATTTCTATTGCTTGGAAGCACAATCAGGATTTCAAAACCATAGCAATTGTCAGGTTATTTGATTCTTTAATCGATTTTTCATTACTTGAAATAGTGGACAGGGAATCAAGAGATATAGCATAGCTATATATCCATAACCATTTTAAACAGCAGTTTATAAGTGATGTCTATCAAGAACAATGCTATAAGATATAACATATACTGTAGTTTAGGAGACTGCATGCTTGGACATGTTTGCAACAGGGAATCAAATTTTTTTTTTTTTAGCTTAACATCACCATCTAGAGGACAAAAGAGCCACCGGCTGAATTCACGAGAGATGTTTCGTGTATGCGTTCACTCCATATCATGTACTGCACTTCATTTTTTATCAAGAAACTAACGCTCAAATACACAACCATATCAATGAAACATGCAGGATGGGGACAGCCGAAGTTAGTCCAGCTGTACTTATCACACTGTTCAATAAACATGTGGCATGAGAAAGCAGGACAGTGAATAAACCGACTATTCCTTTTTTCTGACGATCATTACTTTACAAACATTTTGCTTTGCAACTACAGGTTTCACAATCATTACAGTTTTGTAGATTATGACTTTTCAATAAACTTTTCACCGCATAGAAAGTATAATTGTGTGATTTCAATGGATTTCTATGGAGTTTATGCTTTACTTACAGACATGTGTCTGATGTGAATTGGCCTTAAAGCGCCACCAGCTCCTGAGGCACACAGCGGCTGACAGTTTTCATCATATTTTTCTTTATTTAAATATAACATGTTCTACTTACACTCTTCCAAGCCCAGCTGATACGCCAAGTTCTGCAGCCCTTTAACTTTTTCCATCAGGTTAGCCGTGGTCAGACTTCCCAGCTCTGTGACAGTAAAAATAGAGTAGCTTAGTTAAAAGGAAAAACTGCTTTGCACAACCAAAAGGTAATGAAAATCATTACAAGATCAAATCTATGCATTTGCAATTTTGTCAAACATGCACGAGATGAGACCTTTCAGCATTTCAATGTCTTCTGACTCCAATTCTGCCATCCACTTGGGTGGAGAATTTGTTATTGGCTGGGAAAAAAAAAAAAAAAAAAACAGACAAAATTATTTTTCTCTTGATCACACCATATGACTTGAAGATTAATAGATGATATGTGTACAATACTTACATTTTTAAATGTAGCAGCAAATTCTGAAACCCCTGGCACTGTTTCCCAACAACCAAGACAAATATTAAATTAGAGAATACAATCAGTGCACAACAGTGTAACTACGTACACTCTCACTATCACACACTTTGGAAAATAGTTTTTATTTCATAGATTAATAATATTTGAAAATTATTATTTAATATTATAATATAAAACTTACATTGTTCTGGCCAGAGGTCAGGTGAAGCTCGATCAAGCTTTTCATAACTCAGCAACGACGACTCGAAGTCCTCAGCTATGAAAAAGGACAGAAACTTTTCATCAGTGCAATGCCAATACAAAGGAAGCATAAAATATAGTAAAGGCTCCACTATTATTATATATTTTTTTCTGGTTGGTTTACCTTTCAGACAAATCAGAATTACTCAACTAAATAACTTTATTAGCTGGGATTGTACTGGCATGTGCTCACGTGATCACATCTTTACTCTTCCTCATTATAGTATGGATATTGTAAAACCAAACATGAACAGCCAATGCTAGCAATCATAAATTGTAGCTAATCTTAAGCTGTAGTTTTACGCAGCATGACACACTCTTATTTTTTTAAAGGTTGTTGAAAACTGGTGGACCAAGAAGGAATGTAATCTAGCAGTTCAGTGGACATTCTGATTTGACAGTGTAATCTTTCTTTCCTTTTAATTTAGATCTATGGATGTCAAGATGTGGTCCAGGGCCCCAAGACTCCATGACGTCTAAGATACAGAGTACCCATGAATGTATTACTATTATTAATGATGCAAACAAAAAGGCAAATCTAGCGATTTTTGAGCAGACTGTCTACTGGATTTGATATGACTTTTCAGCTCGCATCACAACTGCTGGTAATATGAGTTAAGAGAGCAGGTTCAGTCAACTCTACACCAGTTGTGTAAACCCTGACTGGGCTGTGCTTGCGCAAGCTTATGTTCTCAACAACCAATCACTAATCACTATTGTTTCCCAGGACCAATCACTAATCAGCATTGTTCCCAAGAACCAATCACTGACCACCACTGTTTGTCCCACCCACACTCTTCTCAGTTCTTCATTTTAAACTCACTTCTTGGCCATATTTAAGTAATAATAATTAAAAAAAAAGTGAGTCATTCCATCCATTTCCTTCATGTTTATTTCCCAACTACTCACTACCACTGCTTCTTTTAATCTGCGTTCATGACACATTTATAGTAATTTAAAAAAATAAAGAAATAAATACATAAATAGTTTGTTTAAATGGTTTGACTATTTTTTATTACATAAACAGCTGGTTTGTGACCAAAGATTTCTAGAAGAAATAAGTTATAATCTATTATATTTTATTCTATTCTATATTCAGAAACACTTCCATTTTCATGCAACATGTTTTGAAATGCAAATGAGCCAGGTGCTTAAATTAATATGCAAATTAGCTCGTGGCGTCATCTGGCGATTCTTAAGCCTTCATTAGCTACAATACTGTTAAAAGTGTTGGCACCACTGATTGTTGTACATTTTATTTAGTCGTCTTAGCTCTCCATTTTGATAGTTCCTGATTTAAAGGTAATCAGTACTAGGTTAAACAACACAGCAGTACCTATATCTTTGGGAGCTAGCAATAATACTGCTCACAGAGCTAGTAGACTTTCGGTATCTGGTTAGATATCGGTGTGAACACGGCGCCGAACCGAACCGAGTCGGTGTGTGTGATATATCTGGCGGACATTTTGCTCATTACAGTTTCATGCCAGGTAGATATCCATAATTACCAGCTGACTAGCCTGCTAAACTAGCTAGCATAAAGACTTGGGTTATCGTCTGTTTGGTTAGCAGGAGGCTACTAGAGACCGATAAACAGGCGCTAGCTGGCGATTAGAAAAGTAAAGGTAGCATTAGTGTGAAGCTTTTAACCTCACTGTTCAACAAGGAAGAAAGCGTGTGAATTCACACACACTCCATTACACGCAAAGAACTCTTCACATTACATTTAAACAACGACAGCAGAGAAATTAGTTGCCTGAGAGGAATTAAATTTTACCTCCATTCGGAGACGCCATTTTGACATCGAATCACGTGACGTGATAGAGCCAATCGTTGAGGAGATGTTAACTGAGTAACGGAAAAAGCCCCGCCTTGTTGGAAGGCTGCTGGGTAATGAAGTTTACATTGAAGAATGGAGGAACTACACTAGAAGACTGAGGAACATTTCTGAAACCTGGTGTTCAGAGAAAAGAGCAAGCTTAAAATGGGATAAGGCTCCTTAAAGAGAAAAGTTTTATTTTACCACAGAGCTATTTAATCCTCAAATCTGATTGATCAGAAGGTGTTGATTATTTTTCTATAACAGCACGTCTCTAACAGTAGTGCCGGGTGTTATTCAAATCACAGGTTTATATTAATGGGCTTGTTTGAATGCTTTATTGGTTTTATAGTAATAATTTACAAGGACTTGTATGATGGATGATCTATATAATTTAATAATAATAATAAACAGATTCCAACATGCTGTTCTTTAATAAAGAAAAACAGAACTGTGGATCTGGTCAAGTTTTTAACATTTATATAAAGTCTCTGGTGTCAGTGCTTCGTAACAGTAAGTTTTCCACCATGGGAGAGTCTTTAGGACAGACGACTTTGTGTTTCCAGTTTCACAACAGCATGACAAGCTGTGTTATTTTGTCTGATTTACTTCACGAGAAAGACAAAAAGAGAGTCTGGTGAGGGAACTAATTGTTTCTAGCTGCTATAGTGTAAGTGATAACAGGAACTAACTTGTCCTTCCATAACATTAGATGTAAATATAAACAGTTAAAGGCATATCATGTTCATTAGTAAAATAAAATGTTGTAATCATTGACAAATGGCTGTGGTATAAGAGGAATAAACAACAATTTGCTATGCTGTTATGCTCATTACTTGTTCCACAGTTTACTTTTTAATAATTGTAATACTCATAAAAATAATCATTACATAATATTCAAGAACAAAGCAAGAAAACAACCTTCACGGGAAATTCTTGTAAAAAATATTTAATATTTACATTAAAATGATCTGGTTAACAATCCAATCTGATACGAGGATTGGATATTGCCAGTTGTTGCTAGCTCCCTAGACAGTACAAATGAATACTCAGACCTTTTAATCATAAGATAGAAGTCTCAAAATGCTCGTGAGCTTTCCATGAAACTCCCTTTCAGCTCTAATCCACTCTCTCACTGAATCATCACTCCTTTTTTATTTATTCATCCCCTAAAAGGCACTTTATGTGATTGTTTATTTCAGTCAAACCTGAAATAATTATAAAGTACATCCAACTATCCTATAAACATGTCAAATTACATAAGTAATGTTTTCCAATACTGATAACATACTAATGTATATTTCCCTCAGCTGTAAGAGAAATGTAGCTCTGTGCTAATGAAATGAACCATGTGATGCTTTTACAAACTGCTCATCATTTATAAGTTAGTAGTTCTAATATATTTAATAACAATCTCCTAAAATGAAACGTCATGTAAGTTTTAAAAGATGATGAAATGTCACTATTTTAGCAGCTCTCTAGTCACTAGACTAGTTAATAAGTTATATTTTGCCCCACCATATTTTGTATCATTGTCAAAACACTTTAAAATTCCCAGGAGTCCAACCATCTGAGTCCCGCCATGGAGGAGGCAGGATCGTGAGCAAGCGGCCCCTTCATGCCGTAGGACAGAGGGTGGAACAGGTAGAAGCTGCAAAGAAGGGAGACAAATGATCCCAGAAACGTCATTAAAACAGCTTGAATTGCAATTTGATCACAGTATCACAGCCAGGTTAAAAAGTCCAAGTCTGCTATCCCAAGATCTTAAACTAAAAATTATTATATCTGTTATAGAAACAATAATGGTATTAATAAATATTAATATAAAAAATATAAATATAATTTTCTTAAACAATTATTACCTAAAAGAAAACTACTGTATTTACAGATAATAAGTTACTTTGGAATATAATGTATGTCATGTTTACACTGCCTTCAAAATGACACTTCAGATACACACTTCTATAAGTATTATTATAGTTATAATCTAGTTATAGATATGTGTATTATTGTCATAGTAAGATATATGAATGTTTGTTATAGTTATAGATAAATGTATTATTGTTATAGATATATATATTATTGTTTGTTATAGTTACAGATATATACATTATTGTTATAGTAATAGATATATATTATTCTTATACTTATAGCTATAGATACATGTATTATTGTTAGTTATAGTTATAAATACATGTCTTATTCTTATAGATATAGATATATGTATTATTGTTTGTTATAGTTATAGATACATGTATTATTGTTATAGTCATAGATATAGAAACTGTAGAATTACTGTTTGTACAATTGCTGACAATACTGACTAGACTCCTTTTTTTTTTTTTTTTGTCTCTCCAGAATGATCTCTGTAAACGACAGCTGATACAGGCAAGGATAATTTACACTTACTATATTGTATGATATTGTTAGGTTGCCAGCTTGCTAGCTGGATTATGTTTGGTGATTTTACTAGCTAGCTAACCAGCTATTCTGTGAACTCAGGACTAGCAAACATCAGAGCTGCAGTATGTAAGAAAAGCACATGAGGAAACATCACAATTTTATCATGAAGAGCATAACAACAGGACTGTTAACCCTATGGAAACAAAACAGAAGGATGTTCTTCATTCTTTTTATTTCCTATACTTTTCCAGGGTTCTTTCACATCCACCTTGTGTGGTGTGGACTCATTTCTCAACTGTTTCTGTTAGTTCTTTAGTTCAGTTTTGATGCAGAAATAAATGTATATTTGCACTGAATAACTTCACTATTCATATTTGCATTAGAAACCAATTTCAAACAAGCCTATATCAAATGTCTTTAAGACAATTAAAAAATGTGCTCGATCTAGTGTGTCCAAACTTTTGATTGGTCATGTACCTTGTTCACTTTTATATTTAATTATAAAATCAATCAACAATATAAAAAAAAATAGGTGAACCATGTACACCATAAATGATGCGCAATTATTTAGAGCCCTTTTCTGACTTTATGATCACTTCCATAGATGAACATTAGGTGACCAAAAATGTATGTGGCATCGTAAACATCCAGATTATTTCAAATACATGCAGATAAGTATTATGGAAACTGATTATAAAAGCCCCACTGTTAGTGTTCTGATCTTTGTAACAGCCACGAGTTAAGGCAGCTTACAAAAACATTACAACCTTCTACAAAAAGGTTATAAAAAGCTCTTAACAGCAAATTCACAATGTTACCTGTGGAGGAGTCCAAAAAGTAGCACCATCTGTCCTGCTCTTAATATACATTTCGAAACATCTGGACTAAAAAGGAGGTCAGCATTCTGCAGAAGTGTGTCCAGTGTTATTCCTTTAAACAGAAGAAAAAGGTTAAGGTGTTGTCACCAAGACTTCTCAATATGACAGTTTTGCTTCACACTGTGCATTAAGCTGAGTTTACACTCTTTCAAATAGTAAAAGAATTCTTTGTTGTGAGTTGAGATAGGTGAGAACACTTAGAACACACACTGATGGCTGATGTAGTGCCAAAATTGTGACCAAAAACTGCCAACAGCGAAGTTCTGGCAGTGTCTGATATTTCTGATTAAAATCTCACTGTGGGCGCCCAAGTGGCATCGCCCTATCATCTGAAGACTATGAGTTCGAATCCCAATAATGCCACAGCTATCCATGGGCGGGAGTCCAAGAGAGCAAAACTGGCCGTGCTCTCAGGGAGGGAAGGGTGGCATACTCTCTCTCCCCCTATCAGTCACAGCGACACTAGCCAATCATGGGTGTCTGTGAGATAAAGCATGCAGAAAGGGGCGGATAGCGCTTTCCTCCGAGGGTGTTACACCGCTCCCTGACGTTGCATGAGCAGAAGATGCGGGTGGTTGGCTTCATGTGCCTCGGTGGAAGTATGCGGTAGCCTTCACCCTCTCTGGTTGGTAGCTGATCAGTGTCTGACCTCACTAATGCTCTTATGGCTGAATGAGCACAAATCCCCACAGCCACGCTCCAAAATCTAGTGGAAAGCCTTCCCAGAAGAGTGGAGGTTATTATAACAGCAAAGGGGGACTAAATCTGGAATTCAACAAACCCACTATTTTTCACTATTTTTGGCCACAGCACCATTCGACAGGTTTTCCCGGACAACCACACCAACCATCAGTTAACAGTGTTCACCAGAGGAAGATGGTCCCAGGTTATTTTCTGTTTCTGAATACCTGTAAGCATACTGCTGAAGAGCATTGCAGGGAAGTAGTGGTGGTAGTAGAGAATTCGGCCCATGATGTAGAAGGGCATGTAGTGTAGCAGCCAGCCCAAGAACAGCATTCCACCACCTTCTATAAGAACCTGGCAGCGTGCTGTGAAAATAGAACCGCGTTATTGATGAGCAAAAAAAAAAATTGTCCACATAGCATGACACAACATGACTTAATAGCATAAATGCAATATCAGATAATACATTTCACATAACTATGTTCATGGGAGTTTCATGATCAGTTCATTCATGAATCCACCCTACACCTTTAAATACACTTCAAAAGGCTTTCATCATTCAATGCTGAAACCATTTATAAATCCTAAATATGATAAAGTGCATACAGTGGCGACAGAATCATGCCAGTAGAAATCTGAATTTATTTGAAGTTGGATCAGAATTTGAAATTTCATTTTGTGGTTTGCAAAAAAAGCTATCTAAAATCTGAAACTGAATTTCACGCTTAAGGGGGTGTGACTGAACATCTAGAATTCAAAATGAAGTATGTATATAATCAATTTTTTCAAAAAAAAAAAGCATTCTCTGTTAATTCAATATCCCCATAAGAATCCATCTCCCTTTCCCCTCGCACACACACTGCAGCATATTGCAGCACAGTAGGAAGCGGCAATACTCGAAATAAACGCGAGCGAGACCAGGACACGGGATCTTACTAGCCAGGATTTACTGTATGAAAAATATTTCTCCCCTGTTTTAAATTTTTAATGTAACCATTAAAAACGTGCATTTAAATTCAAATTTAAAAATGCAAATGGCATGATTCTCCATAGCTCCATAGAACTCCATAGCATACTTTTGCCAAGTTGTGGCTATATTGATATATTAGTAAAAATGATTATATGATAACAAGCATCATTTGCCCACTCTTTCAAACAACTCCATAATCCGAACCCCTGAACAGAAATGCTTCCTTCTCACCTTTCCTCTCTCCCTCGAGTTTAGCTCCTCTCTGTAAGGCCAGAGAATACAGACACACCATGACAAGAAACAGAGCCAGAGCAAACAGATTTAGCCACCAGATCACCTGCGGAACAGACAGAAAGGTGCAACTGAGTAATACACATTTCCTGAAGGCTTTGGAATATAATTACATATTCTTTCAGTTACCGTTCTCTAAAAATGATGTCTATATATTCTAAGAAATGTGCATGGTGCCTCTCCTTCTTTTACAGAAACTTTCATAAGTAGATGACTAATGTTCATGCTTAAGTTCTGAAATATGGCTGCTGCCCCTCAAACATACCTGTACGAACCCGGTGCACAAGATAAGGAAGAGGAGCTAAATATTTAGTTGGGAGTGCTGCGAGAAGTTGGGTGAGTCTACAGTATACTACAGTCGATCAAATTAAATATAAAATTCAGGAGAAAGCAGGGTGACATTAAGTTAGGCAGCTAGCTCGATGCAGAAGAAAAGCATTTTGCATGTCAATACAAACAGATCCCTGTGTGAAAGTCAGTCTTTTGTAATTAAATGCCATGTAATGTATTAGTGTGTGTTGCTCTTTTACTCAAAAGTACTGGCCACGGCTCTGAATGCTGTCCTGAGAAAATCACTGAAACAAGCTTTACCCACTGGATATAGAAAGCCTTGTTTTAGGGAACAAGTGAAGGGATTTACCTGGCACTACACAGCTGGAAGAGCACATTTCTCCAGGCTCTACCTAGCGTTTGTGTCAAAAACAAGGCTATATCTAACTTCACTTGAGCTACATTTGCCTGCACTGTATGCTGAGAGAGCTGGAGCCAAGGAACCTTTTAACTGTAAAATAAATTTCATGGACACCTTCTGCACAAATTTATTTTATGAACATAATCCAACTATTTTACTATCATCATTATTCAAATGTATGCTGTAATATTCTGGCTCTTTATTGGAGCACCCGAGTTTTTTTCCCTGAACTTTTCACCATCAGACCACATTACGTCTTAGTTGGCATTATTTATAGGCTGACTTGTTTTTGAATTATTGATGTTTGGATTAATTCCACTGACTAGTCGAATTGGCTAATAGCTTTGATAATGGTGATAACTAACAGTGACTAATAACGTAATGATGGATTGTGATTTCCTGTAATAAAATAAAAAAAAAAAAATAATAATCCCCTGCTTTGCAGACCCCATGCTGACCCATTGATAACAGGTTTCTATAACTAGAGGACTCCTGTCACAGCTAAACTATAGTGTAAACAGATTTCACAGTATAAGCCAATTTCCACATTGGAAAAAACAGAGAGAGAGAGAGAGAGAGAGAGAGAGAGGATACTCACAGGGTTCCCTAAAAGATACACACGGTACTCTGTTTCATTCACTCCAGAAAATCTCAAGCCCTACGCATGAAAGTGATAAGAATTATTTCTTAGTAGATGAATTCACATGACTAGTGTTCGTTTCAAAAGTGGAGCACTTCTAGTGTAACGCAAGAAAGTTACCTGATAGTTGATGGGCCAGTGCCAAGGTTTCGAGTTAACCTCATTGTCTTTAGGTTTCAGGCCACTGTTTCCCTGTTCAAGAGCAAGAAACATGAAAACTGCATCAGGATGCTTCTTAGCATCAATGAACAGTACATTTTTTTTCCACATTTTAGAGTGTATCTTACCCTGATCATGACAATATGAGATTCAAGTAAGATCTCCAGGAAGGAAGGCTTCAGTACACACAAACTAATGTTGGGCACTACGGAGACACAAAATCACACGTTATGCGGCGAACCCAAAAACAATCATCATGCTGATAGGGTTGAGCAGCAGTGACTTACATTTGGGGTTGATATGATCTTCAATGTTCCACTGGGAGTTTGGAGTTTCCTTTAAGTATGGACTACAAGTGACCTCTACCTGCTCCCAGCCCCTTTAAAAATGTGAGACATTTGTAGAAAAAAAGTATCTTCAATACTGCACTGCATTTATTCCATTCATAATTCTTCCCATTAAACTCTAGAATATTTTTCAGCTATTCATCTTGAAGCATATTATTCATGAACTAATACAAATTATTCAATAACTACAGTAAAAGCTACTCTGAAATGTACGTAATTACAAGAGCGAGGACTGCAAGTCTGCCAAGGAGTTCAAGATCTAATTTTTATTTCTGTGTCTGTATAAATGCAAGCGTTTATACATGGTTGCTAACGTACTGGGAATGCGTGTTCTTGAGGGAAATGTAGTAACCCAGTATGCTTTTATGTTTTTTTATTAAAATTTATTAAAATTATGTAGATCATCCAGCCTACAAAATCCCTTTGAATTTGCTGTTTCTATAGTATTAGTATGAGTGCTTTAAAATAAACCTGTGATTTGAATCACTAATGAACAAATTCTGACCAATCAGATTCTAGAATTCAACAGTGCTGTAATACAAGAAAAAAAATAACATATCATGATACTTGAAACCATTTTGTATGATACACGGTATGTTTCACAATATACAGGTTTACTAACAAACTGCCAGTAGTACAGCAGTGCCGTATTTTTAACAATGAAAAGTAGGGAAAATAAAAATTCTGGGAAAAATTGTAGCATTTTACTACTTTAAAGATTCAGTAACTAATCAGTAACTAATCAGTAACTAATAAACTAATCAGCTGCTTCTAATCAGAGTTTATAATCGTTATAAAAATACTCAGGATACCATTGATATTTCTGAAAAGTGTATTGTTACAAATTTCATCAAACTATTGATATTATATCATCATATTGACCAGCTTTACCTGGCATTAAGTGAAATTATTCACTACTAGAAGCAAACTGCTTTTTCACAAATGCTATCAGATGCACTGTCTTGATCAACCAATCAGCAACAGCTAGAAGTACAGCACTGCAGATTCGCATTACGCATTGTTGAGGAGGTGTGCATGCCGGCAACTCTGTAGTCACAATTACCCATAAACCCTTTCTCTATTTTAGGACACAGATACAGTACATTTACACACAGAAGTATAAATGGACCTTTATTGGTTAAATGACAGTTTGAGAGGTTCTTACCATTTTGGGAGCATCTTGCCTGAGGAATAGAGCACACAGCCAGTGGAACGATGCAGGAAGCGCACTTTACTGCGCAACACCTTCACCGGGTCGCCTTTCTTTCCTCCACACACCTCCACCTGCCAGAGATCATTGGGATCCCCTGTACCATTCTACAGAAAAAGAGCAGGTCATGTTTATGATCTCTGGTGCTATTACTCCTACACAAACATCTATTACAGTCAATCATGCTAAAATGGCCAGAAGAGAATGGAATCTAGGAGCCATCAATTAGCAGGATGTTATTTGCATTTTCCTAAGAGATAGCATAATTCAATGTTAACAATATTAGTTTTTGATTAACTTTAATAGACACAAAAATACACCATGATACTCACAATGCCATAGCCTGTGACTTGAAGGTGCTTCTTAGTCAGTGGTGCCTCATGAAGGTGACTGTGCAGGTTGCGCGTGGTCCTGACAGAAGAAGATTTATTACACAGTGTTAGTGTCAGGCTATAGTTATATAGCTATAGTATAGGCTATATAGTTTGTAGCTTGTTACGTCCATTAGTAAAAATATGCCATAGGTTCATGACATTGCTCTTCCAGGCACAATGACTCAACCACACAGTCAGGGCTGGCTGTTATAAATGGGCTAGAATGGCTAATCCTTCGCTCTTTTTCAATGAAAAAATACAAATAAGTCTCAGATTTTGGCCTCCACAATGCTTTATTTGCTGTTGATAAATTGCTTAAAATATTATATTTGTCAAGAGACAAATATTTGACTTTTGTGGAACCTAGAACAGCAGCATCACCAACCGTTGTAAATAAAAATGAAGTAGAGGCTGGGGCTGATTTCTTTCTAGCCCACACTGTATATTCACACAGCCTATGAGCAACAGGCATGTCAAGTGATTCCCTTAGATTTTGTGTGCATTGAGACTGATTTTTTAGGCCTGTGTCACTGACATCCACAACGTGTCATCAGCATTGACTGAGAAAGCACATGTGAAATACAATAATGGTTATAAACATGACTGAGGTTTATTACTTTCTCGATCAGTGATTTTTCAAAATGCATTTAGAGTAGAAACCAGAAGTAAACAGACCAAGCTACCATTGTGCAATTGATGTACAAATTTCACAAAGCAACAATCGAAAGAACTGTAAGTTTTGTGTGATTTGGGTGTGACAAGCACAGCTTTATTGTTTACCCTGCTTGCTATTAGAAAAAGACGTCATGCTTAACAGACTTGTGACACTTGACTTAAAAATAGCAATCATGAATGATATTGCTTATCAGTCTTTCATTGAGTGTGTTCCTATGTGCATGCGTATGACGAGACCCCATGCTGTAAAGCTTAAACATAATGGTGACATAATAGTAATGGTGAGTTACTAATAAGTAGCAGAATTTTTTGAATATCGCAACCAGATTTCACTGCACACAACTCAAAATAAACCATTTATTCAAACCCAATCATGAACACACTCACTCTTTGTGCTCCAGCCGAATGATGTCACCATGTCGGACAAGCTCAGGAGTCCCTGTGGGATCTAAAGAGACAACAAAACAAGACACAATCTCCACTACCGCATGCAACTGATGTCTGAAATAAGAGTGTGGGTACATGCAAACTACATCCAGATTTCCCCTCACCATCATCATCATCAGGTCTCTTGATGAGCCACAGATTATTATAGTCTTTGTGCAGATAAGCAGTGACCTATTAAAGCAGAAATGCAAGATGGATTATTGTTAGTTCTGCTTAATAAAGCAAAACATAACATTATTGTTAATGTTATAAAATGAGCTAAACAATCATTTAGCTCCAGACTTCTCAAATAAAACATAAAACAATGTAGTGGAACAACTTCAGTGATAAATATGCATTCTGCAAAATGTTATCGAAAAAAAGGTTCATGCTCCTCCTGCGTACAGTAAGTGAATGTAAGTGAACAAACAGAATGGGAAAGGGTTACATACACAACAGAATGAATATGTAAGGAGTAGGTCTGTCACAATTATTATATAATCACTTAATTGCAATTATTTGAGTTGACGCTCAAATTCGTTACTTGATGTAATCAGATCAATGCACCACCAATTTTTAATTATTATTCTATGACATATCAGCCATATTATCAGTAACCATATTATAACAGAAAAAAAACATTCTAACAATGTTGTAATTTAACCGCTCTCACTTAAATTCGTTCATATGGTTTATTTTATTAGTATGGCATAGTACATTCTAATTTGCAGTATAGAGCATGGTTTATTGCCCAGTAGTCATGTGTGTCAGTTATAGGTTTTATATGCTTAAGTTATTATCTGTGTCATGTTTTGTTCTTTACATTAGGGCTGTCACTTTTGATTATTTTGATAATCAATTACTGGATCGTTTCCTTCGATTAATAATCGAGTAGTCAATATCATATGGCGCCTTAAAACCTACGTGTACAGACAAGTGTCTGTACAAAAAAACATTGTTTTTCCCCTAAATAAATGCTACATATATATATGCTATATAAATATACCTCATTTTACCTACAATTCTGACTTTTTAATGAAAACTAAATTCTCAAAAATTACTGTATATATTTCTTACAATGTATAACCAATTTTTTTTTTTAAATATTGCATGGTTTTCTTGAACAAAAATACTAAGTATCTGTAGCATTACTGTTTTTTACTGTAAGAGAGACAAGGTACAGAAATTAAAACTAGCAAATTCTTAATCTCAGTTTATAATAACTTTATTAAACATTTATTAAATAAGCTGACTGATTTGTTATAGCTAAGATAAGTAGCCATCATCCATTAATGAAAACTAAATGTAGACTTTAATGTTGCAATGTTATAAAAACGTTTTCATTTTCATTTTGTTTAATAATCGAGTAGTCGATTATAATCGAGCATTTGTGACAGCGCTGCTTTACATAGACAAATATAAATTCAAATACTAGAATAATAGAAAAGACAATTAAACTGTTAATTTGAACAATCAGCTGTTAAAATGTAATCACGATTATGTGTATTTATGAGTAAGTGTAATTAAAAGCCTAGTAAGGCAGTAATGACCTGTTGCTGTTGGGCTCCGACCCCCTCTGGATACAGGTGCCAGTGGGAATGAAGATATCCTCCAGCTATTCGCAGGTTCTTCACTGTTATTGCTGAGCCATACGCCAAGTCTGTTTGTGGGCAGAAAATAATCTTAAAAACAAAATGGATGCAATTTCATTGGATCTAATCTTGCATACCTCTTACAGCTTTAACCTGCCCTGCCACATCTGATAGATCTGTATCAAAAAGAGTATCTGACTATAGAGGTGGTGTTCGAAACAATAGCATGAATGAAGGAAGTAGGACTGGGCAATATGAAGTTATGAAAACAATATAATGATATAATACATCTCTGAGTATGTATATATGATACACTCGTATACATTATTGTTGCACTATTTGTTTAATTTGCCGCGCCCCCCAATTTATTCACCTGCCAGTTCCCAATTCCTCCAAGAAACCTGTCACCACACAGTAGGAAGCACACAAATGTCTGGAATGTCTCTGTATGCTGTAGCATTACAATTTCCCTTCACTGGAACTAAGGGGCCTGAACAGGTTCCAGCATGACAATGACCCTGTGCACAAAGCGAGCTCCATGAAGACATGGTTTGTCAAGGTTGGAGTGGAAGAACTTGAGTGTCCTGCACAGAACCCTGACCTCAACCCCACTGAACACCTTTGAGACCTTCTGGAACACGAATTGCACACTACACCTTATACATGATCTCACTAATGCTCTTGTGGCTGAATTTCCAAAATCTAGTGAAAAGCATTTCCAGTAGAGTAGAGGTTATTTTAACAGCAAAAGGGGGCTAAATCTGTAATGGGATGTTCAAAAAAGCATATATGGGTGTGATGGTCAGGTGTCCACAAACTTATAGCCATAAGTGTATATATTATCATATACATAATACAGTACAAGTCATTGTGAAGATGCCTTCAAGTATCAGAATATGATTTTTTTTCATTGCCAACCCATAATAGGAAGTGTTTCTAGAATGGTCCAACTTTCCAGTACAGCGTTTTGAGAAGGACTGAAGGTGGTTTGAAGACAAATAATGGCCTTCAGTGGCCCTACACCTTATTAATTCCTTTTTTGCAGATGAGTCTAAATTAATTTGAACCAGAATTTGAACATTTGAAACAGATCTGTAGAAACAGTGTTTGGCACCTCAGGTTCAGCTTAAGACATGAGAATCAGTGTGTGACACATGATTGTTTGAAGCTCCTGGACAAAAAGCTGACAAACACACTCACACTCTGGCATGGTAGCGTTGTGCAGGTTGTTTCCAATCAGGCGAGACTGAAAAGCTGAGCTGAAGAAACCGTCTCCTGGACCACTGCGTAAGAGGGAAGAAACAAGAGCTGTTTGAAGTTTTTGCATTTGAAATTCTCTGCGAGTGATATTAAAATTTATGATAACAGTAAAACACAGAGACTTTTGCATACCTTCTGTTTAAGATAACAAAATGGACAGCAAATATTGTAGTGTACAGGAACAAGGGGATCATTATCAACCCAAACACTCTAGCAGCCAAGTGCTTGGCAAAATGCACCTGATGAGAAATGAAAACTGTATATAAACCCCAGGAAGAGCTGACCCATACATGTCTAATCGTTTATCTACATCGTCCTTGTCCATACCAGAGAGAGACAAACATCCCCCAGTAGTTTCCAGAGGTCCCATGCAGTATTGATGCCCACTAATAAGATGACAAATAGCCCTACAAACTTCACCCCCAGAGAGCCAGCGAGGTTCACTCCTGTCAGAAGCAGCCACAGCCACCAGGACCAGCTGAAGGGTCTAGAGCACGATCAAAACATAGCAAAATTTCAGAATGACAAAATTAAATTATGATCAAAGAGAGGCATAAATGGACTGTATACGGGCCAAAGATGAAGCATATTTCTTAGTCACCAAACACTGCTAATTTTACAGAAAATTATTAATATGCATAACTATATTTCTGTCTCACAATTGATATAAAACTGTTATTCAGTCATGGACCACATTACAGTTCTAACATTAGTAGTTTAAAAAAAACTTTTACAAACCTTTAGAATAAAAGTTCAAATTAATCTTGATATTATACCATCAAGAGCAAAAGATTGCACCCCCCAAGGTTTTGAATGGAGAAAAGGAAAATGTACCTCTATTTTATAAGTTTGTAATGTTAAGTTAAAAATGAAATGTGGGTATATCCTGGAACAACACAACAATCCAAAATATAAAGCAAAATCTACAGAAAAATAGTCTGAAAAAAAAAAACAAACACCTAAAGTAATAAATCGATGTTTAGCTATAACCCTCTTTGTATCCAAAAGTGATATGAAGGCAATGGATGACATCTGGCAAAGTTAGACCAGACATTTTTGGTAGAATGTGTCAAATATTATTATAACTTCAAAAAAGGTGGAAGGCAGGTGTAAATCTGTGAGGCAAATGGTATTAAGTTAGTCCATTAACTCTACCTAGCTAGCTAAAGTATAGTGTACATACCAAAACTATTACATGTGATTGCTGAAATACAGCTACAGATGACAAGGTAAGCAAGTCTAAAGTAAATGCAACTAGTTATCCTTATTACTCTGCTATCGTTATCTGTTTAGCTAAAGCAACTTTGCAACTGGATAACAATATAAATTTAACAATGAGAAATTAATAACAAATCAGATGACTATCATTTATTAGCTTTTCACCAAATTATACAAAACAAATACATGTCTTAGCTGTTCAGTAAGAATAAAGCTAAAACTCCATCAAGTCTAAATCCATTTCACTCTTATCGATTATAAAGCGCATTCTCACTCGCTCTCACCTGAGTGGCTTGCTGTCTCTGTCTACTCTGATTTTTTTTTTCCATATCTGTATTTGGTGCACAGTGACGGTTAATGTACAGTATCTGAGCTGGAGTATGATGCATGTGTACACATTTGCACCAATTCTGATGTGCAAGGATAGTCAGGGTGACTTAAATCAGCTAAGGAGACCATATTTTTGTCCCCTTACTCAATAATCATGTTCTGCTTCCATTCCACAAAACAATCTTACATACTGTAGCTTTAAACAAAGTCTCACAGAATGTAAGACTAATACAAATCAGTATGCTAGTTTACATTCTAACCAAGAAATCTGACAACAAATACAGTGTGCACAGTTAAGCCATAGATTAGTGTGTGTCGCCCTACCTGAGTCTTTGTCGGTTGAATTTGACCATGCTCAGCACAGCTCCCATAATAAAAAACATGAGGATGGGATCGAGCAGGATGTACTGAGAGAGCGTGATATACCCAGTGTCTAAAGGGAAGCAGTCACAAAGTGTTAATGTTTAAATGTCACACAGAGGTTTTTTTTTTTTTTTCGGTACGTGCATGTTTCCTGGTTTCAAATCACATAAGTTTGCATTTTTGCAACGATAAAAATCCATCTCTTCATCATGCGTACCAAAAATGAGCAGGGAAGCTGCAATGAGAGCAGCTGCAGTAGAACGAGACAGCTCCCAGACCACCAAGAAAGCAAAAGCAGGCAGACAGGAACCGAGTGCTGCGCAGAACTGAACAGACAAATGAGTCAAGCAGTGTTTTAACACCACAAATGATCATGACACATGTACAGACTCACTTACTACTCCTAAATTAATCAAAACCAACTTACCTCAGGTACATAACATTAACCATCAGACACAGAGGTGTTAATATCAGCAGTGTTATAATAAGTAATTAAATAATACCAAATATATTTTCAAGAATAGAAATGACAAGAGAATATTTACCCCTCTCATCCCCCAGTAGTTGTGATGCTCATATTTGTCCCCTGGTTTGATGAAAGGAAAAGTGCCATCGTAGCCTGTCAGGTATCCTGCTAAGCCAATCAGCATCTGAGCTCATAAAACAAAAAAATGTTAGCTAGACACTTTTAACCCTAACTATCCATTTCCTGAACTAGTCCACTGTACATACTCACATTTACACTCATAGGATTGTTACATAGCTGAATGGTGAAGGCAGGTGAGTTCATTCACAGTAGGAATGTTAGTGTGTGTGCGCGCGCGTGTGTGTGTGTGTGTGTGTGTGTGTGTGTGTGTGGTGGTAATACTACTACAGCAGTGCTGTTGGGATTTTTAAGCACTATGCACTGAATCCTATATTAGACACACCCACGTTGCTGTAGGTTTTGTTACACATCCTGTAGTGGTTCATCAGCGTCAGTTTTTAACTACAGGAACATACAGGAATAATGGTTGGATATTTTTTAATTCGTGGACGGTTCTCAACATGTTAAGAATCCAACTCAATAATATCTAGCTATTTAAATTTATATGATTTAAGCAGTTTTAGGCATACCTGTGTTCAAGGTAATATCATTACCCCCAATAGACTTCCGTGACATTTGTTTTTTTTGCATTTTGCACTGTGCTGTCTTACTGTATTTATGGTTATCTGTGAATGTTCGTCTTTTTACCACTACTGTAATGCTGCAATTTCCCTCGGGATTAATAAAGTTAGGAAACAAGCCACAGTGTTGCACACACATTTGTGACGTACGGAGACTGTCCACGCCATAATCCCCTTTCCCTCTCCCAATCTTTGTAACATATTTTATAAAAGAAAAGGGTTCTGTAGATCACAGACACACTGTCTGCACTTACACTTTGCTTTTGTTTGCAGAAATGTATTCGATTTAATTCTGATGGTTTGCTATAAAACAAGATGTGTGTGCACAGTGACCCTGGGGAGTAGCAGATGTGCCTGATGTGATGGCCAGTGAGTGCAGATGAAGGCAGGTGAACAGCACAGACTGGTAGATGAGTATCTCACCTTGCCAAGCGGTGGATGAACGTCAAAGAAAAAGGTGCGGTTAATATAATAGCTGCCCATCTTCCCAAAGTGGGTCTCATCCCAGCTGCAAAGGAATGAACCACAAATCATTTCAGATCTCACCTTTTTTTTTTTTTTTTGCATGTTTTAAACTTGTTATTATTTTTAGCTTTTTAAAGATATGCTCACCACACGTGCGGCGGCTCGGTGAGCTTGTAGAAGCGGGTGCACACGGACAGGAGCAGCACTGTGAGGAGAGGACACACTGAGCCGGCACTGCTGCGATAATAAAGGCGTTTGGAGACATGTGGAGATGATCCGTTTAGACAGGACGGGCTGCAGGAGGCTGAAGTGGGAACGTGTGGTCTGCCGTGTGCGCGCGCCTTCTCCGCGCGCGCGCATGATCTCCTCTGCCGTAAAGCGCCTGAACTTTGGCTTCGGATGCCATGATCTTCACTGACACTTTCCTCCATTAGATGCTGAGTTAGAAACAATGTGCAGTGGTGTTCATGAGGAATAAAATAAGGACAGTCGGTTAGCCCAGTCAGACGTGTAGTGCTAGAAGCACGGGGATTAAGTGATCACTGTCACTTCATCTCAGTAGATGATCGAATAAAACATATAAAACAACAGTAAACAGGGCAGAAATGCGCGTGCACAGCCTGAACCTGTAGCGTGTGGCTGGTCCGGGTACGTGTGTTTACTCTCCAGGATGAGACGCGTTTAACTTCTACTACTAGTTCTTCTTCTATGGGGAATACAGCTGTCCAACCTGGACAGGCACACCGCCACACTGCCACCTTGTGGAATAGGGAGAAAGTTATTATGCATACCTCTCTCTCTCTGTCTGTCTGTCTGTGTGTGTGTGTGTGTGTGTGTGTGTGTGTGTGTGTGTGTGCGTGTGTGTGTGTGTGTGTGTGTGTGTGCTGGGGGGAGGCACTGTTCCCTCACACCTCCAGGGTTTCGGGTTCGATTCCCGCCTCTACTCTGGGTGTGTGCATGTTTGCATGTTCTCCTCGTGCTTCAGGGGTTTCCTCCAGGTACTCCAGTTTCCTCCCCCAGTCCATGCATTGACATGCGTTGTAGGCTGATTGTAGGCATTTCTAATCATCCGTAGTGTGTGAGTGGGTGTGTGATTGTGCCCTGAGATGAGTTGGCACCCCATCCAGGGTGTCCCCCACCTTGTGCCCCGAGTCCCCTGGGATAGGCTCCAGGCTCCCCCATGACCCTGTGTAGGATAAGCGGTACAGAGAATGGATGGATGAACGTGTATGTGTGTGTGTGTGTGTGCGAAAAAGCTGGAAGTCTGAGCTCATATTCATTATTTAATTTCAACTCCAATATACTGTGGTAAAAAAAATAAAATAATAAAAACTTTGTCAATGTCCAAATATTTATGGACCTGACTATATCTCTGTTGGGGTCTCGAAAAATAATCTAATTAATAAAAAAGAGCTTCTGTGTTTATTGTGCATGTTTTTCTAGTCCAACCAACTTTTCTGATTTTTATGGAATTATTATTATCATTATTATTATTATCATTATTATTATTGTTGTTGTTGTTGTTGTTTTTAACATACATCTTGCAGTGTGCTCTTGGACACATCATCAGTAAAGGAATCTGGAGTCACTGGATGTTTCGGGTCTTTAATCGTCAGACTTTCTTTCCCATGTGACCTGGCCAGGGGTGATCAGTCCCTGGCCTGTGTCCAAATAGCTTTTGTGGACCACTGATCACCCTCCAGAGCCATCTTGAAGCCCTCTTAGCAGCCCCTGTAGTGTTCTAGTGTTCTAGCTCTCTTCATTTGTTGTCCTGTGATGCCAAGGTGCTTTAGGATGTAGTAGAGAGACCTGAATTGAGCCCGGCCTCCATTTCTGCAGCACACGTCGACCAGATCCTCATAATAATAATAATAAAAACTATCATAATAATTTACTTAATGTCCCAAATCAATGTCACTGCTACAGCAAAATGGTAAAACTTTGGAAACTTAAACTTATGCCAGAAAATTCTGCAGAGCTTCGTGCCACCGCCCAATTTTTTTTTTTTTTTTTTTTTTTTACTGAAGGCTCAATACTGAAACTTCCAAATGTTTCTCACTCCTATTTTCTGTCTGCCAGATCATTTAATAAACAAGCTAAAAATCTACAACGGCAACAGAAAGCAAAGTTAAACAAACATTTTTAAAATTTATTTTCTAAGGTTATGTAAACATCTCAAAATATACTGTACCTCTGTTAAACTTCTCAAAATAAAGTACTCAGTAGTAATAATTGAAACTCTAAATCTTGTACAAACTGTTCATGAACACGGTAAGAAAGATTCCTACAGGAATTTGAAATGTGAATTCTCGATTAAAACTCGAGTACGTGAGTGAGGGGTGCATTGCTGTTAAGGTATAAAGTTTGCATGTTTCCATAAACTCCATGCCTGACAACCACCCCAGCCTCGGTGCACTTCGTTGATGCAGCCACCTCTTTCTCACACTGAGTGACGAAATGTTCGTAGAGGTAAAGGCCTTTCCAGTCTTCAATGGCATCATGGTGCTGCACTCTGCTGCCTTTAACTACACCAGTCATGGTGTCCTGGGGAATGATCATCACACTTCCCGGAAGCTCCATGACGGATACGTGCCTGCCCGTACTCATGGGAAAGAACGCTGCGTTGAGCAAGGTGTTTACTGTGGAGAACACATTACAGATCACGATTCAAAACACATTTTGGATGTCAGCTTAAGACCTCATTACTGTGCAATTCCACATAACACCAGATAGTAGCCAGATTCAATATGAACCATAAAGGCCATAGTCTAAAATGCTCATATACAATAACCTTTAAAAATACGCTCTGATTTTAAAACACTGTTTTAAAGTAAATTATATCATTTTACTACCTTTATTCTAAAGCCAGTATATACCTTTAAAAGAAACTTTTAATTTATAAGACAAATACAAACATTTTCTCTAAACTCTAAAAGCATTTACACGGTCATATTTCATAGAATGTTAATATTATGATTTTTATTATAAGTTAATATTCATTAATATTAAAGAAAGAAACAAAAATGATCAATTATTTGTCAAAATTTCTTAAATAAATTATTATGATAATAATATTACTTTCTAGAATGTTGATAAGCATTAAAAATTATTTGGAAAAAGTAACAGAATGCAATTTTAAAGAGAACAGGCTTCATTTATCAAGCTGGATATATCAGTGGATTTATTCATAAATCATTCCTGGGGGAGCATTTACACAAATAATTTGGTATTCATGAAAATCCTGTAATTTCAGAAAAAACATTCATATCCAACTCATGCTAATGAGTGTGTGTAAATTCACGCATAAGAAAACCAACTAATGTAAACCTCGACTTGATCGACTTCAAATCATATAATCTGCAGGGACTAAGAGCACCATCGAGAACATTTTGTGAAACCCAGTCATTTATCTTTCTGGCATTAAGTAAAGAGTATGAAAATTAGAGAAAGCGAGACCCAAACCCATAAATTAATAAACAAATAAAACTAGTCATTCAGTTCTAACAAAAGAAATGCCGCCGTATAAACGGAGGACATGCGGATATGTCTGCACATAACTGTAAAAAAACTGCCTCAGCTGACAGAAGATTAAGGTCACGCTTATGAGGGAAAGGATGTTTAAACACCTGTATGATTTTTTTTTTTTGTGGATGAAAGCTGGCTTATAAATCGGTTCTGTTTGCCACAGCATCTTCTTTTAATGCTATGCAACACTTCCAGCATGTCAGCTGAGGCACTTAAAACAATTTACAATAGCAGTTTTCCTGTGTGACGTGCTTGGTGTGCATGATCACCTGGGTACAGTGTAGTTCATTTCCTGTCATGCCATTTTATTGTCACCTGACTTAATTCACACTTAATTCACCTTTTCTGTAATTTGTCTCTAGAGTTTGACCTTTTCAGGTGATGTTACACTGCTAAATAGTTTTCATTGACATAGAAGTGAGCCCTCTGTACACCTGACCTTTAATGGAGTATTGTGGGCATCACTATGTGCAAATGAGCTGTGTCAGGAACACGCTTTGCACTTTACAGATGAGCAACAGACGCACGCTAATACGTAGAAAATCAGCATTTCTGAAACGTTTGTAAATCTGGCTTATGCAAACATTTACACACAACTTTACTAAAAGATTGATAAATGAGGCCCAATGATTGTGCATTAAAATGCAAGATATTGAGATGTACATAGCCATTTAAAAAAAAAGTATATTATTAAGTGATACTGTCATTAATTTCACTATACTTACCCATTTTGGGAATGATTTTCTCAGTAGCTCCTTTATAAAAGCACACATAGATCACAATTCCATCACGAATCTATAAAGAGGACATCAGCCACATCATCACGTCACATCATCAACCGCCTTAATATGTAGAAAATTATGTAGAAGTTTAATATGAAAAGTTGACAAAGCAAATAAAAAAAAATACCTCGACCCATTCAGAGTCTGCATCAGCTGTCTGAGGCTTGACCTGCAGTAAGGCATGTGTGCACTGCTGAACCACAGTCCTGGCGCTCAAGCTGCTGTTTCTCTGCTCCTGTGCTGAATCCTCATGCAGCTGATAAGAACCAATGGCACTGCTGAGAAATCCAGTGAAAACAGTACAGCAAAGTAGGTCAGTGGTAGGCTCTTTCAGCCTTGAATTAAGTATTTAAAACTGTAGACTAATCAGAAACACAGCCATTCAGAAGACTGAAATTGATGTTCTGTGCCAAAAGATTACAACATGCCTAAATCATCACTCTGCATGTCACCTACAAAGACGGGTGATGAAAAACTGACTTGCTACTTAACCAAATATACTACATGGCCAAAAGTATGTGAACACCTTACCATCACACCCATTTGTGCTTGTTAAACATCCCATTCCATTAATATGTAGTTGGTTCCCCCTTTACTGCTATAATAACTCTTTAGTTTTTCAGGACACAAATTGCATCTCTCTTACTCAATGAAGTGAGAAGTGATCCTCCAAAAAACAGAGATTTCATCCTACCAGTAGGATAGACGGGTTTAGACGTTAACTCTATACTATACCTTCTTAAAAAATAAACCACTTTGTTTTAAGTAAGGAATAAAACACATAATCAGGACATGCTGTTATAGGAAAATAAACAACTTTGGAGTACTCACACATTATTTTCCTTAAACAGTACGTCCCATTGTGTTTTATTGCTCTTGTACCACAGCAAGTTGCCAATGATTACATTTTTTAAACATGTTATACTTGTTATCACTTACATTACAGCAGCTATAAACAGTTCTTCCTTCACCAGCCTCTCTTTTTTTTTCTCTCTTTCAAAGTTAATAGGACAAAAATGCTTGTCACATTACAGAGAAATCGTAAAGCACAAACACCTCCGTCCCGAAGACTTCCTTGTGTCAGAAAACTTAAAGGAACAGTTTTATCTTTGACTGCTATGAAGCGCTGATACTGGAGACTCTGTCCAAAAATGCAAAATAAACGTCACATCACAGAAAACCTCACCATATCAACGATCATTCACTTTTTTTTAACATGTATTAGAATAAGTGCATTAATATAAACCTATGATTTGCCTTGCAGCCATAACTACTGCCCGCATCAACACTTGTCAGAATCAAGAGTTCAACTGCACTGTGGTATACTGAACTACAATAGTGCTTACAAATAATAACAGTTATGCATAGCATAACATATCGAATGATTTCTGTTTTTCTATGTTGATAAGAAAGTATGTCTGAGGTAAACGTGAGGTATTTCTTCTTCCTGGTTGTTAATAGTACAGTACAGTACAGTTGTGTACCTTGCTACCGAGTCTGTTAGTCCGAGAACTGTTCCTTCAGCAGCAGCAGTGCTGTGAGGTTGAGTTGGAGCGAGGAGCTCAGGCGTGGTGATGATCAGACACTGCGGGATAGCCAGCTCCGTGACTGACAGGTGTAGGTCATTTTCAGTTGTCAGAACCCCATTTATCTGTGCCGGACTGAATCAAAGTGAAAATATTACAGACAGGACAGGAAATAATAAAGCACAGCTGTTAAGAAATGCAATGTATAAAAGTGTCAGATAGAAATTTTAAACATCATCATGTCTTAATAAAAAGCCATAAGAGTAAAAACACTACTACTACTATACCAATAATAATAATATAGTAATAATACACTGCTAGTACAATAACAACACCAACAGCAATAATAATAATAATAATAATAATAATAATAATAATAATAATAATAATAATGGTGTATTCAAGTTTTTGTGTATAGGAAAACCAGAATATAAATGCAAAAAAACCAACAATATATGTATAGAAAAAATAATAATGTGGCTTAATTCATAAAGAGATGGAATTTCTATGGAAATGCACACATCTATAAAGCTACAACATATAGAAAGCTATAATGTATATTGTGTCACCAATAGACACGTACCTTTAACTAATTTAACTGTGGAAGCCACTGTCATTTTGAGGTGGTGTGAGTTTATGATGTGAGGACACATACTGACAAATCAGAGCTTTCCCAAAATTTCCAAGTGCCAATTAGAAACAGAATGAAGATGTGAACCCTTCAAAGCTTATAATCACCAACATGATGTGAACACATTGTTAATGTAGTCATTGCATGTCCTATTCTTTCTATTGAATGTCTTCAGAATATTCACATATCATAAGTGATAAATAGACACAAAAATAAACATTTCCACTGGCTAGATTTTCAGTAACTCACTTCAAATTTGTGTACCATTTGGACACAGATTTGCTGTTGCTTAAGTCTGATTTAGATTGACAGTAAAAGTATGATGAAGCTACCTGGCTTGATCCAGCATGGTCTCCAAAGGCTCAGGGAGCCCAGGACTGGCACAGGACTCTACGCCATGAGGTTCATCAGAGCTGGAACACTGGGGGCAGCGCTGAATCCACAGAGCCACATCTGCCCTCATCGAGCCCCAGAAGAAATGTTGAGAGATGAGCTTCAAGCACTTCTCCAGCTCCAGGTGGTTCATGTCGTTGTGGTAGATGGTGAGAGTTGAGTGCACCTCCTCTCTGCTCCTCACCACCCTGCGCCTCCCGTGCTTCTGTGTGCCTCTGCCCGACAAGTAGAACAGGAAGCCGTCTGAAATGGACGGAACTGATCTATTAGGATTGCAGTAAATGTGCAGAACAGGAAAGGCAATGCAACAGAATATTAGTTTCCAGTAATCTGTATTAGAAACTGAGGTTCATTCACTTGAATCAAAATGACTTTAAATAATATCAATAGAAGTAATAATGATTAATCATGAATTTAACATGTTTCAGTAAGGAGGATTAACATAATATTCCTCTTTATAGCCCTTTACTTAAACCTTATATTACATACAGGATATGAATAATCCCTTATCTTTATCTATAAATACTAAGTAATCCTAATTAGAAAGTTTTAATTTTATGTTAGTATTCAATTTTTGGATAAGAAATACTTAGAGCTCAATATCATTTTTTTCCTCCAAATGTCAGTAATCATCTTTTTTTGATCAGAAATTTGTCAACTATTGAGTCCTCACCATGGATTGCGAATCTTGAGCAGAGTCTCCTGAAGGTGTTTTTCTCCACAGAGGTGAGTCCAGGTGGATAGCCTTTCCCTTTCAAATACTTCTCAACTGCATCATATTTAGAGAAAAAAGCATGCTGGGTACTCGAGCCATCCGTTGCCTCTGAAGAACCGCTCCTGTCAGCCATGCCTTGAGAAGCATCTTCCTTATCCTGTGAGGAAACAATTTCTGCTCAATCAACTCACAAATGATATGATGGACAGTAACACGGTTTGACCACAGCTGGATGTAACATGAATTTGACATGATTTTGGTGCTGCTGACAATTTCTGGAATCGTGTATAAATCATGTGTGGCCAAAAAAAGCATTTCACTGAGCTGCTGAAGTTCTGACATGTCTGAAAATCTAATCAGACATCATATAGCATCATATAACATTTACAATTATGTACAATTATACAAGTTAATAAAAAAAAAAAACTAAATTGTATTTAAAATATACTGATCTTTGTTTAGGTATGTATAACATTGGCATACGTGTCTATATTCTGTGAGCAGTCATCAGAAAACGACAAGATTTCTCTCATCGTACAGTTTAAGCCTGGTTTAAGAGAGATAAGAGGTAAAACACATGAAACAGACAGAGTGGCGTAAACTACCTGTGAGGTGCAGAGGAGCAGGGTGGGGACTGCGTGAGGTTTGAGACGAACAGAGCCTCCCGAGTGCTCGAAGCAGTCCTCTGTGAAGTGAGTGGAACACACGACAGACCGGGGCCGGGGACGCCAGTTCATCCTGCGCAGGCTTCTGATCCACTGGTTAAGACGCTCAGGATCATCAAACGGAAATCTGTAGACATACAGCACAGGTTTAAATGTAGCTGTTACTTGCATCATAAACATGATGTAAGAGTGTGATAAGGATTAAGGACAAGAACAAACAGGCAAGAACAAACAGCTCCGACCAGCCTGCACAGTCTTCTGGTCTTCTGGTTTCATAAAAATTTCAGCTAAAGCCCCTGAGGTGTTATACATGTTCCTTATTTTCAGCTATAAGTAGAGGTTTTAATAATGTTTTCAGATTACAGAGGTAGATCAAGTGTAGGTGTCTGTGTTTGCTTGCTTCTCTGATTAATAGCCTCTTTACTCAGTCACTAGCTTTTGTTGGACTTTCTCCTCTAGGCAGTGTCACTATTGTGCCATTTTTTAAATAATGGATTTAATGGTGCTCCATGTGATGCTCAAAGTTTGGGATATTTTTTTTAATACCCAAAGAGTAATTGATACTTTTCCAGAACTTTGTCCCGTAATTTTTTTGGTCGCTCTTTGCTCTTTGTGATGATCTTGGTTTAAGTAGAAGCTCTTTGTGATGATCTTGGTTTAGGTATGTTCTCTAACAAACTCTGGGGTCTATCAGGACCAAATTTATTTCTACTGACATTACATGACACCTGCACAGGTCTCCATTAAACTCTGTTCAACTAATTATGTGACTTCTTATGGCAACTGAACTAATTTAGCGGTTTCACAGCAATGGGGGTGAATACTTTATGTTTTTCATTTGCAATTCATTCCCCTCACTTAGATTCATGATATATAATCCCAATTATATTCACTTCTGTTCCAGGTTGTAACACTATAAAATGTGGAAAACTCCATGGAGTTTAATATTTATGCAAGACATTGTATGCATCTATCTACACTGGTTTTTTTTTTTTAAACAGCCACTAGTAGTACTGCATGAAGCATCAGCTTATTATTCAGTCATTTTCATTGATGCATTTCATTCAGTCACTACAGTGTAACTAATAGGAAAGGTAGATGCAGCTAGGAGAGTAAGGAATGTGAGTCTGGACCCACCATTGACTCCTGGGAGCCTTAAAGGTTAATAGTTATTCAAAAATCGATGACAAATCTTTTAAGGAAAGTTTGTGTGTGAAAGTAAAAGTGATACTCATATCTAAGGGTATGGAATATAATATTCTCTGTGAAGTCATGACTGTTGCTCACCGGTGAAATGTCAGACCCAGTGTCCTCTCCAAAGGCCCATTGTAGTTATTGCAGCTGTAAACGGAACAGCGGTATTTTTGTGTGGATTCATCCATCTTCATGCAAAACTGGCAGTTTCCAATCCACTCCTCTATGTCCCTGGTCATAGTGCCCCAGTAATAATGCTCAGATATGGAGCTCAAACATCTGCTCATACCGAAGTGTCCTCGTTTGTCATGGTGCTCCTTTAGCATCTCAACGACCTCCTCTCTGTTTCGGAGAACTTTTCGGCGCTTGGAACCATGGTGATAGTAAAGGATTCCATCTTAAAATAAAGAACATTAAAGAAGAATCGATTATTTTGAGCAACTATGTAGGAAACTGACCACTTATAATGAGCCTTATTAACAATTAATATAAATGTAGGCTAAATCAAACAAAAAGTTCCTGCCAGATTTACAAATGTTTCAGTAACAGTAACTGAGTTTCTTTGTGTTCACGTGTGTATGGTAATAAATGCCAGTTAGCATGTTCGTACTTTTACAGCACAGCTGATTTGCATTTAGTGACGTCCACAAAACTCCATAAAAGGCAAAGCTCACACAGAGCTTAAAACGACAAAATGACAGCTAAACGGTGAAAGAGCGCCTCCTAAGCGTGACGTGCACTAAATCGCCCCTGAATGCAGCTCAGCCATTGCAGCACGTTAGCTACCATAATGTTAGCTTCCCCCGTTTATTACAGTGCTATGCATATAATGCCAGATACGTAGAACTATTTTTCATGTTTTTTCACTGGTAATTTAGTTCTGTTGCTTCAAATTAAGCAAATATGGTCTAAACGAGAGAGCTTACCTTGAAGACAGAAGCGTTTGGCACATCTCCTGACCATGTACCTTGTGCAGTAGGGCGTACTGCTGTACACTCCCGTACGCAGATACTTCTCCAATGCATCATATCTTCTGAAATAAGGCTCAGACTTGGAGCTCAGAAGGCTCACTTCACTCTTCACTTCACTTCCCTTTGTGCTGGTCTGCATGGACGAATCTTTGGAATAAGGATGCTCCACATGGACCACATCCTCATCTACAGAGGGATTCTCATCATCACCGGATTCCATGCAGAGAGCATCCAAGTATGAATTGTTGACCTGTTTTTCAATAATAAAACAAGAACAAATCATTTCACTAAACACTGCTGGTGAATATTCACCTCATATTTAAATACAATTATTGCGATATTGGGTAATCAGCCATTAATGTATATCAGGACTTTTTGCAGCCTGGGGACAGATTTATTTCACATGCAAAGAAATGCTGTAGAGCAAAGATGCCTTCAAAAATAATGAAATTAAAGATTAATTAAAAATTTTCTACATTTAAAAAAAATACTATAAAGAGCAATAAACAGTAATAAATGAAACAAAGTCAATATTTGGTGTGACGATCCTTCACTTTTAAAAAACAAATAGTAGTCTCAGGTACAATTTGTGCAGTTTTATAAGGAAATGAGCTGTAAGTTTTACTGAGCATCTTGCAGAAGCAGCCACAGTTCTTCTGGAGACTTTGACTGTCATACTTGCTTCTTATTTTTGCAGCAAAACCCAGCAGCCTTCATTATGTTTTTTTGTCTGAAAAGTGTCTCTTATGTAATATGCTGCTTTCTTTACTGACATACAAACATTTTTCTGTAACATTTAATTTTGTGCTGGAAAACTAATGTTTGGAAATCTAAAAAGTTTTTGTACTGAATCAATAATGTAGAATTCATAAAATAAAAATCTATAACAAAGTTTGTACTAAAAAAAATAGGGTGCCTAAGACTTTTGCACAGTACTGTACAGAACTAAATGTGAGGTGTCACTTACTGACTGTGGAATTTCAAATATTTCAATGGTGGGCACGGCATCAGATTTAAGGCAGACAACATCTCTGCTTCGATCAAAACAGTCCTCTGTGAAGTGTCTGGAGCAGATAGCTGACCTGCTGTGGAGAGACCAGCGGTCTCTCTGACAGAACTTAATCCAACGGCTGAGCCTGTCCGCATCACTGAAAGGGAACCTGTTGACGAATCAGAACATTTTTATCACGGACATGGACGAGTGCTCAAAATGAAACCCAAATTCTCATGAATCTGTGCAACTCATACCGGTGAAACGTGATGCCTTCTTCATTATCGGCCAGTCCAGAGCTCTCACACCCCGGGACGATGCACTGTGAGCACGTGACCGGATTGGACGGATGTGAGCAATCTTTACAATTGTCTATCCAGTCACCGATGTCTTTGGTTATGGAGCGCCAGTAATACAGATCTGACACGGCTTTCAGGCACCGAGAGCGGCCTGCGTGCTTGCAGTTGTTGTGATGCTCCACCAGCACTGCGCTCACTTCCTCTTCGCTGCGGAGTACCTTACGCTGACGCTTGCCATCGATGTACCAAAGTGCACCATCTAAAAACAAAACAAACCAAAAAAACAGATTTCTCATGGCGCAATATAGAAAAGAAAGATGTGTTATGAGTGTGTATTCTGTAGAACGATTACTCACCTCTCCAACGAAACTTCTTACTACATCTCCTTATTACACCTTTGGAAGCTTTATCGTGTTTGTCATATGTTCCAAATCGAAGATACTTCTCCACTTCATCAAATCTCTGGAAGCTCATTCTTTAGACAGGAAAAAAAATATTCAAACAATTTCAAGTGAATATAATTCTTCCTTTTTTCTGGGTTAGGATGCAAGGAATAGGAACAATACTGCATTTGAAGAAAAGTTATTTTTTTTGTTTAAATTTACAGGTGAGTGAAAAGCTTGCACCGTCATAGTTTTTGAGTGGAAAAGGGAATGTGTACCTGTGATCTAAAAAACAAACAAACAAAAAAAAAACCTCCCACAAACAAAACATTATATCAAAAATTAATTGTCTTCTTTGTGCTCAACTGTTTACTCAGCTTCTGACCAAATGTTCACACAATATTCGACATATAGCAAATGAAGCAAATGAACATCAATGCCCTTTTTGCCTTCACCATCAGCTACAGATCAGCCAAGAAAAAGTATGTGCCCCCTCCTGATTTCCTCTATTTTTGCATATTTGTCAAACTAAATGGTTTCAGATCCTCACAGAAAATGTCATATAAGACAAGAAGAAGATGAGGAAACACAAAGCACAGTTTTAAATGATCCTTTAATTTATTGAAGGAAAAGCTTATGTAATACCTACTGCATATTACTTTTCCTATGTGACTATTTCTATTGCCCCTAAACCTAATACCTGGTTGTGCCTCCTTTAGCGACAACAACTACGACCCAACACTTCAGATAACTGAAGATCAGTCTTTAAGGGGGCAATTATTTTTTCACACAATGCCAGTTGGTGTTGGATAACTTTGTTTCATTTATTGCAGGAAAATATCATTTAAAACTGCAGTTTGTGTTTATTCAGGTTGTCTTTGTCTTAAATTGTGTCAAATATGCAAAAATAGAACAAATCATGGAGGAGGGGGCAAATACTTTTTCAGAGCACTTTACATAAATGTTTTACTTGAGTAAAAATAGTTTGAAATTGAGAAAAATATTACTGGGATAAAAGTGAAAGTGTTCAATAACCCAAAATTTAAACAACCCAAGTCAGAGTGTTGAAATGAAAACCCAGCATTAAAAAATTTATTTTTTAACCAACATTTCTGACACTGATTCTAATAAAACATTAATTTAATCAATCAAAAAAATGCGTTAGCCCATCACAAGCAACAATCTCATTTTTTTCCAAGGTTTCTTTGCTGATAGTGGCTGATTTTTGCACTTAAATGAATAACAGCGTTGAGGTTTTTTTAGCATAGAATTGGCAAATACACAAAATGTGGTTAACTAGCATCCATGCTAATGGCATGAGGACATTAAGGACATTCTAATAATTTACTTAAAATGATTTTAATTAAAATGTTACATTCAATCTATAATTTGGGTAATGGGGCTGTACATTTAAAGTGACTGCATCAGTCAATATCACAATATAATTGGAAATAAAAAAAAAAAAACAGAATTAGATAACATTTTTCTTCTTCCCATGATCTTCAGAAAATTCAAATGATGCAATTTCCTGCTAAAAATTTCAGTTTTATTGCAAACAGTCCAAATATTTCAAAGGGGGTGAATGTATTCAGGTAACAGAGTGAATTTTAATTATATAGTGATTTAATTATCATATTTCAAGGTAATTACATGTACTTCATTACTTCATTACTGTCCACCAGTGAATTTTATTAATGTTTTCAAATTATTTATCTGAAATGTCCAAATAGGTTGTTGTGTAAGGGCAGTGGTAGCTGTACCAATGTTTAATTTTTTATATATATTTTCTCTACATACATATTTGTAAATGTAATATTAGAACAAACAAATGGCACCCAAATCATGAAACCATTCATGATATACTTAAAGTAATTAGTAATATATGCAATACATGTACTGTCCACCAGTGAATTTTATTATTCAAACTATTATCTGAAATGTCTGCATAGGTTTTGTGTGTGTGTGTGTGTGTATGTGTATAACTTAATATATATATATATATATATACTTAAAGTAATGGCTATAGTAATGGCTTTTAGCCACTATATGGCTAAAAGTACGTAGACACCTGACCATAAAACTCATATGTACTTGTTGAACATCCCATCCCAGATTTAATCCTGCTTTACTGTTATAATAACCTCCACTCTTCTGGGAAGACTTTCCACTAGATTTTGGAGTGTGGCTGTGAGGATTTATGCTCATTCGGTTATAAGACCAGTAGTGAGGTCAGGCACTGATGTTAAGTGAGAAGATCTGGGGTTCAGTCGGTGCTCCAGTTCATCCCAAAGGTGTTCAGTGGGGTTGAGGTCAGGACTCTGTGCAGGACACTCGGGTTCCTCCACTCCAACCTTGACAAACCATGTCTACATGGAGCTCGATTTGTGCACAGGGGCATTGTCATGTAACAGGTTTGAGCCTCTTAGTTCCAGGGAAGGGAAGGTATAATGCTGCAGGATACAAAGACATTCCATACAATTGTGTGTTTCCACTTTTGTGGCAACAGCTTTGGGTAAGAACCACTTATGGTTGTGATGGTCAGGTGTCCATATACTTGGCCATATAACGTATTTAGGTATCAAAAGTAAAATATATGAATAATGTGGCCTACATGTAATCTGTGTACATGCAGATTATAAAGAGGTCCTGTTATTAAAAGTATTGAGCTGTACAGAATTGTTAGTGCTGAAATCATTAGTGAATTAAAGGTGGTTTTGCAGTTTATTCCATATGAAGTTGATGAACTCAGTGAAGTAATGCGTAGAGTAAATAAAGTTATCTTGACTGAGAATAATGTTTAATCAAGTAGTAATGGAGGTGTTTTTTTTCTTTTTACTGGGTTACTCTTTCCCTGTGCAGCGACCACACACTCACTTTAACCTAACACTGTAATCATTACTATGACTAACTCCAGCACACTCACCTCCTCCACCTGCAGCACTGACTTTACGGTCGTGTTTATTTCTTCAGAGCTGCGCGAGTAAACACACTGACAGGAGCCACTTCTGAAGGGAACGCAATTTTACAGCACATCTGCTTAGCCGAAAAAAGCTTCACAAATCCCTCATATTTCAACATTTCTCACATTTTCACGACTATTTCAAATCTATTACAATTACTTGCTGATTATATATGATGTTTATCGAGCTTGAATTAGTTTACAAAACAGAAAAGTATCTATTCAGTTTCCTAAAGTGTGCATCAATAAAAATCGACGGTGGGATTTTCCGGAGCATGAGGCCTCACGCGTCACTTCCTGTTCCTGTACGTCAAAATAAGAGCCATTATTTTCAGAGCCTTTCCTTTATATAACATTAGGTTACAGTTGTTTCCAAAGGTGCATTTTTTTCTCTTCACTGTTTTGACTTTAAGACCATGCACCCTGGATGGGACACCAGTCCATCACAGGGCACCATACACACACACACACACACACACACACACACACACACACACACACACACACACACAGACACACACATACATTTTGGATCTTTATTATTACTAGGAAAATGAATTATGCATGTATACTAACCAGGCCAGAATCACACCTACTGCCATTTTCATATCTCAGCATTTAGTCTTTGTCAAGGTATAAGATAAGATGATGTTCGTCTTTCAGAATATACATAAATACAGCTTTCTTTTGGTCCAACAGGTCTAAGAAAGATAGCTCGATTTGGTTACTGATGTACATCAAACTTCCTGATTCAACAATAAACCACAGATCCACTCCTAATCAAGGCTCCTGTGTGCCTGTTATGTTGAATGGAGTGACAAGGCACAAAAAAACTACACATGGATCACCAACTATAGCAAAGATAATTGATTTTTAGATTTATTAATTACAAACACTGACAAAATTTTCCTCCATTTTTGCACCTTCCTGGGGCATTTCTCAAAACTCCATTAAATGAGTATACGGTCCATTCGTATCCAGTTTCAGGACTTGTCTGTTGCCGTAGGTCCCATGTTTGACTTCTGTGCCAGCCTCGGTACACTTTGAGGATGAACTCAGCTCCTTTCCACAGTGAGTGACAAAACTGGCGTAGAGCTTCTGGCCATCCTCTTTACCAATGTTGTAGTGGTACTGCATGCACTTGCCCTTCGCTTTCCCTCCCAGTGTTGCTTGAGGTACAATGAGGACGCTGCCAGGCAGATCGACAACTGAGGTGTATTTCCCAGATTCAGTCTCACACAGCTTTACATTTAGGAGGGTGTTCACTAAGAAGAGCAGGAAATGTAGATTTTTTTTTTACAGTGTATTTGTTTTATAGCATTATTGGAAATTTAAGTGTAATCATTCAACTATAAGATAGCACAATTACCCATTTTGGGGATCATATCTTCAGTTGCACCTTTGAAGAAGCAAATGTAGATGACCATTCCACGATTAATCTGTGCAAATATGCAACATCTCAATCAGTTAGGACGAGAAACTACAATTTTGGTCATGTAAATCATTTTTCAGATTTATGGGATTTTTTGTTAGATTTTATATTTATGTAAAAAAAAAAAACGTTTTATATAACAGTGCATAGGGTTTTTTTAGTTAAAAAATAGACATTTTAAACATTTTAATCCTAGCATCATCCAAAGAATAGTTTTTTGTCATTTGTTTGCAAATATAAGCGTATTTAATGAGACCAAAGTTCCAATACAAAAAATACTTAAAAGTAATTACACCAACAATCGACTGGTGAAGATTTATTGTGATATCTAGCTACTGTGATTTTTTTTAAACCCCATTCAGCTGTAGTGTTATGCCTTACATTTTCAGAAAGAGAGAGAGACAGAGAGACACAGAGACAGACAGCGAGAGAGAGACAGAGAGAGAAACAGGGAGACTGAGAGTGAGAGAGACAGAGAGAGAGACAGAGACAAAGAGAGAGAAAGAGAGAGACAGAGAGAAAAAGAGAAAGTAAGAGAGACAGAGAGACAACGAGAGAGAAAGAGGGACAGAGAGAGAGAAACAGAGAGACTGAGAACAAGAGAGACCGAGTGAGACAGACAGAGAGACTGAGAGAGAGAGACAGAGACAGGGAGACAAGGAGAGAGAAAGAGGGACAGAGAGAGACACAAAGAGAGAGAAAGAGGAACAGAGAGAGAGAGAAACAAAGAGAGAGAAAGAGGAACAGAGAGAGAGAGAAAGAGGAACACAGAGAGAGAGACAGAGACAGAGACAGAGAGACTTAGAAACTGAAAACTGACAGAGAGAGAGAGAGACAGAGAGAGAGAGACAAAAAGAGAGAAAGAGAGACAGAGAGACAGTTTTTATTTATTTATTTATTTATTTCACTTGTTAATCTTATCATTTGTTCTCTGTTCAGGTTTTATTCCTTACCCATATAAATGCTTTGGCAATACATTGTACAATTTATCATGCCAATAAAGCTCATTTGAATTTGACAGAGAGAGACAGAGAGACAAAGAGACAGGGAGAGAGAGAGACAGAAAGAGAGAGACAGAGAGAGAGATGAAATGTAAAGATAGACAGATCACCTCGACCCATTCTGCCTCAGAGTCCTCTTCTGCAGGTTTCACTTGAAGCTTTGCATGTAAACACTGCTGAAGAAGCACTCGGGCGTTTACTGAAGGTCCATTCGCCATCGTCCTGACACAAAAAACTGCATCAATGAGGACAATAAACAACTACCATGCAAAGAAAATACTAAATATAAACTGAAATGTAGACTGAAAATAGACTGAGGACACTATTATCTCTAATACCTACCAAGGAGTAGTCACTTCCGCCTTACGTCATCAAAATGCGCCTTCGCGTCTCCCAAGTCGTGTGTTTAGTTATTGATTTCTTGCAGCTTTGTACAAATTCTTCCTTACAAGTTTAACCTTTTTATATGAAACTCGTGTTCTTGGAAGTGAGGGGTTAAGCTAGGCAATACAAGCCTGTAAAAATGACTTAGCCGCCCTTTATTTAGCTTCATTGAGCTAATATTTTGTAAAAAAAAACAAATAAAATGGTATTTTTTCAAAGCTGCAGAAAGCTTTCACAGGTGTTGAAGCCTAACTGGGCTTCCACTGGCACTGTGTTGTGGTCATGTAGTAATGTTAGCCATCTTCAGCCTCTGTCAGTGGGCTGTAAACTTCATGTTCGTTTGAAGGTAAGTGAAATGCCTGAATGCTGAAGTCCTTGTGTGTCAGCTGTGGTCAGTGTATACATGTTAAAAGTCATGCATGGCAGTGAGATAACTAGAAGAACTCAGGTGTAAATGAGTTGATCATTTGAACTGGTAACAGTTTGCACTAAACAGTTTGTAGTGTTTAGTTTCCTGTACTAGAATTTACATTAAAAGACACTTTGGAAAAACTCAGGGCAATGTTGGCATGCAATGGGTCTGGCTGATTTCTCCATTTCAGGGTTCAAGGTTTAAGGTTATTGTCATGTGCATAAAGAATGCTTGAGCAGCTATATACAATGAAATTCTTGTGCTACAGTTGCACACTCCTACCCAGACACAATGCAAAAATGATAAATAAACTCTTATGTAGTACAAAAAGGAACAAACTTTAAACATTGAACACAGAGAAAAGACCGTGCAAGATTATTAATGCGCTCTAAGCAAGTAGAAATAATAATAAACTGTAAACATTGTAAATATTGTATGCAGTCACAAAGTGACATAGTGGGAGATATTACACATACAGTACTCTAATAATGCACTCTGAGCAGATAAAAATAATAATAAACTGTAAACATTGTATGCAGTCAAAAGTGACATAGTGTACTCTAAATATTAATGTACTGTGTAATGTAATGTACACATACAGTACTCTAAATATTAATGCACTCTGAGCAGATAAAAATAGTAATAAACTGTAATTATTGTATGCAGTCAAACATGACATAGTGTACTCTAAATATTAACGTACTGTGTAATGTAATGTACACATACAGTCCTCTAAATATTAATGTACTGTGTAATGTAATGTACACATACAGTCCTCTAAATATTAATGTACTGTGAGCAGATAAAAATAATAATAAACTGTAAACATTGTATACAGTTAAAAGTGACATGGTGGGAGATATTGCACATACAGTACTCTAAATATTAATTTATTTAGAGCAAGTAAAAATAGTAATAAACTGTAAACATTGTAAGCACTGAATAATGACATAGTGTACTCTAAATATTAATGTACTGTGTAATGTAATGTACACATACAGTACTATAAATATTAATGGACTGTGTAATGTAATGTACACATACAGTACTCTTAATATTAATGTATTGTGAGCAGATAAAAATAATAAACTGTAAACATTGTATGCAGTTAAAAGTGACATAGTGGAAGATATTGCACATACAGTACTCTAAATATTAATGTATTGTGAGCAAGTAATAATAGTATATATACTATATAATATATATACTATATAATAATACTATAATATATAATATAATAGTATATAATAATAATAAACTGTAAAAATTGTATGCAGTCGAAAGTGACATAGTATTTCAAACTTATATTCACATTTTTCCAGCCAGGAATTGATCAGTGCACCCAGCTCTACCCCTTTTCCCTAAAAGACAACACATTAGTGCATAAGTAAATCTTTCATCCTACATCCTTCAGCCTGTGACCTGTAAATCAAAGCCGGCCATCTGTAAGGCCGGATAAATTCTTTCAAGGCTTACACGGCAATGATACACAGCTTCCAATGATGAAGCTGTTTTGTTGGAGCTCCTGATGTAAGCCTACAGCATAAATTCACCACGTCCACAAACCAGGTCTAAACAAAAAAGTCAAGTATTTTTTTTATTGTCATTCCTCTATATAGCTTGTAGACATTGGAACGAAATGTTGTTTCTCCAGGACCATGGTGCAACACACTTTATGTAGAGCTCAACACTACATAAAGTGCAAATACACAACAGTGTGAGATAAGTGCAGGACAAAAAAATATACACAGATTAGAATATGCCGAACAATAAATACACTGGACTACGAGTATCATTTAGAAATAATGCTTCGTTGAGAAAGTATGTCTCATTTAGTGCTGATTTCTTTTTTAATCCTCTGACATATTTTTTGCTTGAATCCCTTCCTCATGTTTCTTCATGAATCATTTTGTTGAATCCCTTCCTCATGTCCCTTCATGAAGGGAAGCATGAAAGTACAATTAAAGAATTGAAAAACACCCAGAATTTAAATACAGTTGCTAGGGTTGCAGGGTTCTACAGTAAAAGTTGTTTTTTTTTTTTTTTTTGTGCAAGGCCACTGTTGCGCCTCACTTGAGAAAAACAGGAACGCACAGAAAAATCTACAGGCAGAAATTTGATAAACATTTTTGAATTACTTGAGGCAATTGCCATAAAACATTAATCAGTAACCTTTTTAAAAAAAAAAAAATTAAATACTGTCATTAAATACTCAGTCCATCTCAGCTTGGTCTTAGCAGCTGATAAAACACATGCTGGTCAAACTGGTTGCTTTGTCACTTTGTCAGCTGTTATTTTCCATCTTCATTATTACTTCAATTTATTAATATATATTTAAGATTTGTTAATTGCCTTGCTTTTACAAATTACCTATGATTTTGCTTTAGTAGCAGTAGCTCATAATTTTTTTTTTATCTACTCTACTGGCTTGGCCTGTCTTTTGCCAACTGGTAGGTCAGATTAAGATGGATTTTTCAGCACAATGATTATGAATTTGTTGATTACCAAACAAACAGCATTGGAATTATGCAGTTCCTGCTGTCTCACAAACATTTTATTAAGCGGGGTTCCCAAAATACGCATGGATTTACAAATGGGGTTGCAAGAGAAACTCAAAAACAATCCTCTTTTGTTTAATTTATTTACTTTACCAACTACAAAGAAGGTTTTGTGTGCTACTATTTTGAAATGTTGCTGGGAGTTGTTTGTGGAAAAAGAATTGGGACCCTCTGTTATAAAGGCTGTTTGCATCCACCAAAACAACTTCATGGCAGTATGTCTTTGTTTGTTAACTGTGTTGTCTGGCTAGCATCTTTGCTTTTGCTTGACATCGTCTTTAAATTCGATTTTAGAAATTTCAATTTCTATTACTAGCAAAATTAGTAGAGATGAAACCACTGAAATCATACATGAGACAAGTCTACAGATGAACTTTCTAATCATCAATACAATTTTTTCTTTTAATCAATTCCATCAATTCTACTTTTCGTTTACATTTTTGAAGCTGTGCCAGCTTTCACCAAGGATTTTAAAGCCTTGCTAGCTTTGGCTAACAAACTTGGTTGCTACAGAAGTAAAAATAAATGCATGATATGATGTGTAACATTTCTCATACAGTTATTAAACTACTATTAAGAATGTAATGTAGTGTAATCAACTGCCATATGAAAAGCTGTGCTGAACAGGAAGTCTGACCCTACATCCATAATATATTTTTAAGATAAATATACTTTTGTCCCAATAAATTAACTTAAATTAAACTTAAATTAATAAATTTAAAAAAAAAAAACAACAAAAAAAAACGGTTCTCAAATATGCTCCCAAGTCCAAAATTCTACTTACGAAGGAGCAAATATGAAGAAAACACTCACACTGTAGAACCCTGGGTGGGTTGGGGTGTGTGTGTGTGGGTGTGTGTGTGGGTGTGTGTGTGTGTGTGGGTTATTTAAAGTGCTACACTTCAGGCTGTCAGAAATCTGTATGTTATAACCTGCTACCTAATGCATTATCTATTCATTTTGGTGTGAATTTATGAAATTATGAAAGTTTTTGGTCAAAAACTGATGTTTTATCAGACATCCATCTGTTTTTTTTAAATCTCAGATCAAGTGCATAGGTGTTGGCAAATCCTTAAAACTGACTTATTTTGTGAACCCCCAATATACCATGTTTTCTGTAAAGCTATGTTTGAAATTTATGTATTTTATGGCATTTTATCTGTATTATTTTTATAGATGTGGCATGTCCCCAGTCAAATACAAGATGTCAACCTAAATATAACAATTTTTCCAGTCGACACCAGTTATTTATTTATTTTTCGATAAAACATTGTAGGCCTTGTGAGTTATCTTTTAGGGAAAAGGGGCAGAGCTGAGCAGCTGTGTTCCAGCTGGTGGCAGTGATAAGTTCCTGGCTGAAAAAATATCAAGACAAGCTTTAAAAAAAAAATGGTCCATGTCTGTTGCATTTCAACACTGTCCTTTGCTATCTTTGAAATTATAGGATTATTTGCAAGTCTAGAAATACTAATCACTTTAAACTGCACCTTCAACATCTGTAACCGGTTAAAATAATGAACTCATTTACACCTGAGCTCTTCTAGTTCACATGTATTTTACAGACTGTAAACACGTATACACTCACCACAGTGAGTCTTAGATCAATCTTAGCACAATCAAGTGCCTCAGCATGTTGGAACATTGTCAAGTCTAGTTACCTGGACTTACTATTCCACCTACTAGACGTATTCTGACTGGTGTCTCTTCACTTATTAGGGTTCAGCCGCTGGTGAGAGACAGCAGGAGAGGCAGAGGGCTCACATGGCACGTGGCCTTCCAAAGCAAAAGCCCATAGCAGGTGTTAAAGAGGTCATCGTTGTTGCTTCAGGAAAAGGAGGCGTTGGCAAATCTACCACAGCAGGTACCCATAACCTTGGCTTTCTTGGCATTTACTTGTTCTTCAAAACTTTCAAGCCACTTGTTATGCACTTTTTTGTTGTTTATTACTAACTTGGCGTGTCCTCAGTCAAATCTAAAATGCCATAGTAACTCTAGCATTGTCTCTGCACCAAGTGACACTAGTTATTATCTTCAGTAAAAGTAAACAATTCACAAGATTACAGCATCTTTTCTGCCAAGATCCAAGCCACCATTTTCTTTCTTTCTTTTTTAAATTCCTTTCTTCACTTCAGTGTTGATATTGTTTGTTGAGTCACTGAAAGTCAGTTATTACCACAGGCCTGCATAAAAACCTACAAAGATTACTATCATTTTCACTGTTTTTGTCTTAAGCATTTTCATGTGGCTATGGAAGTTTACCTGAGAAGATCTGGTCCTGTGAAATGTTCAAACTTTGATGTGGTATAAAAAAGTGTTCTGCATAACAGATCTGCTTCATAATAATAGATCTGAAATTCAGCATGAAAGTGCAAGAGACAAATAGGACACTTAAACAGAGCACAATGTATATAGAGGAGCTTTATTTATTTCTGAATGAACACAGAGTGCAAATGAACATAATGTTGTAATGTAGAGTGGCTGTCTATCATATGATGCCTGATAACATGTTAAAAACTGAAAATGTTTAACCTTTGGAATAATTTGGAGTGACATTACAGCACTGTACTTAAAGACTTACAGACATCCCCCCAAATGTTTCATATAGAGGCCCATCATTTTCTTGTTGCAAATCACATGGTCACAAAGTCAGATTGTGCAGCCAGCAAGAAAGTAACAGATCTAGATATTAGAAGAGTGACTCCAGTCACAATTCAATTCATGATACTAGCTTCATAATCCAATTTTATTCGATTCTCTGAATACTTTGAATAAAATTTGAATGAAGAAAAATTATGACTACAAAGACTCCCTTTTTTATTTCTGAAGCATAAACAATATAAAATAATGTGCATTTTTGTCTGTATAAAACTAAATAAGGTTTAATATTGTAAACAAAATGTACTACAGGTTCACCAAGTCTTAAAAATAAATAAATAAATAGTATAAAGTCTCTCTTACCTGGGGAAAATGATCGATTACATAATGAGCTCTGTAGCAACATAATGAGCTCCATAGCAACACCTGAGGCATAATTTTAACCAGAAACAGAGCTCCAAAGTCGGCTAAAATGCCAGAGTTCCGTATTCTCTTTCTTAGGCACCATAAATCACAGTGGCACGGGGCTGGTATCGTTTAAAAGCTACTGAAGAGCTCTTTTTAATGTTGTTATAACATACTTGTGTAACCATATAACAAATAATGCATGTTAGCTGTTGTGATCCAGAGCTATCAGGCCCACCGTGCACTCTATATATTTTAACTCTATGGAGTGGGACCTCTGGTGTTCAAACAGTGCAGTTGCCTAAGATGCATAATTGATAAAATGCTGATTTCCACAATGTGAATCGCACATTCCCATGATGCACATAGTGAAATGTTTGATGTCACCCTATTAGATATTATTGCAGAAAACATGAGGGCTAGAATTTAAGTACCCAATCTGATAAAATGGCTCCATAACCTGTTACGTTAATGTCAAAGCACACTTTTGTCAGCCAGTTTGATGTGGAACTACTTGTATTGTTTTGATCATTCTTACTCTTTTCTTTACAGTAAATCTTGCTCTTGGACTTATGGCCATCGATCGGGTACTGTACACCTCCCAGCATCATCCATCCATATTAAAATATCATTAAAATAATACTGAAAAATGTTTCTGTGTCTTTTACCTCTGTATTTTTGTTCTTTAGAGTAAGACGGTGGGTCTTTTAGATGCTGATGTTTATGGCCCCTCAATCCCAAAGCTGATGAACCTCAGAGGAAACCCAGAATTAACAGACAGTAGGTGATATCAGGTGGTAACACATGGCATTTAAAATATACACTCGCCGACCTCTTTATTAGCCTCTTTACACTTGCACACAGTTGAAGATTGGAAAAAGACCAGGTCTCATTTTTCCAGTTTTCAACTGTCCAGTAGCCCCAGATTCCTGTTCTTGGTTGACAAGAGTAGAACGCAGTGTGGTCTTCTGCTGTTGCAGCCCATCCATCTCATGATCCTACATGTGTGCATTTTGAGATGCTTTTCTGCTCAGCTTCTTATCAGCTTGAACTAGAAGAATAATCTGGCCATTCTCCTTTGACTTCTCTCATCAACAAGGCATTTCCACTCAACAAACTGCTGCTCAGTGGTTTTTTTTTGTGTGTTTTTTGCACCTTTTCTAAATACTCATACAGCTCATCTGGCACCAAAAAGCCATGCCACAGTCAAAGACACCGAGATCAGATTTTATCCCCATTCTGATGTTTGATAAACTAAAACAGTAAGTGAAGTTCTTGAGCTGTATTTGCATGATTATATGCACTGTGCTCCTGTCAGGTGATTGGTTGATTGGATAATTACATGAATGGGTGGCGCACTGGTGTTCTAATAAAGTGGTCAGTGAGTGTATATAAAGCCATAAAGACTACAGAGATGCTGAAAGAGAATAGTACCACAGGGACATATTTGTTTGAGAGTCACAGCACTGTGTTAAGCAGGTGTTTGTATATATTTACATATAAATCTGTCTTTTCATTTAATTTTCAGACAACTTAATGAGACCCCTTATGAACTTTGGGATCCCTTGGTAAGTGTATAACTATATTAAATAAATTACTGTCGAACATGAGCCAGTCTCATTGCTTGTCTGCTCTGCCTTCGTCAGTATGTCCATGGGCTTCCTGGTTGAAGATACAGCACCCATTGTGTGGAGGGGTCTGATGGTCATGTCAGCCATTGAGAAGCTCCTTAGGCAGGTGAGGTCAAAATTTGACATTTGTCAACTTCATGTTTATCCCTCAAAACTAGGCTATGTTATTCGGCATACAGTTATTTCAGCCAAATGCAGAGGTGCCAACATCTACCTTTTAGCCTAAGGAGCAGGTAAATGATTTCTGATCCGTGTTATGGCAAAACGGGAGAAGCCTGAAAGCTACGATTTTCTGCTTTTTCAGATAAAGCAGCAGGCAGACCAAACTCGAATAAAATTCACCCCGCGGAAAAGCCAATTCTTCGGTTACTTTACTTTTCACATGTGGGTGAAATTTGACCCATGAATTTGCAAGCAGTCTTGAGAGCCATTGGAAATCAGCTGTAATGGGACTGTGTCCTTTTTGATCGGTAAAAGAAAGGCCACAGTCCCACTCACCATACTTCTGCACTCTCACCATACTTTTGTCTCACCATTTTTTACTGTTACTAGGCACACATTCGGAAAGAAAAAAACAAAAAAAACCCAAAAACAGCCAGCTCGTTCATTGACATGCACTGGGAATTCTGTAGTAATATTCAATTTTCTCTCTCTGCCTGCGAGGTTGTTTTTGTTAGCAATGTTGTCACCTCTGCACATGTTGACAGCACATCATTGAATACCTTTTTGAATATTATGCTTGTTCAGACCTCTTTGTTTTGTTTTGTTTTCTTATGTCTTTAGGTAGACTGGGGCTCTTTGGATTACTTAGTGATTGACATGCCACCTGGAACAGGGGATGTACAACTTTCCATCACACAGAACATCCCGATAGCAGGTAAATTAAATAATAAAGGTGCCTATCATGTGTCCAGTTGTTTGCGTGTTGGTATTTAGTATTTTATAATCATTGATTTTGTGTGGCAGTCTGGGAAAACCTGTTGGATTTTTGCTGTGGCAGAATTCTAGCAAAAAAAAAAAAAGACAGGTTTTGGTCAAAGCTGGGTTTATATGCATCTAACATACTTTAAGAAGATAGTGGATATTTGTGTGTGATTTCCTCACCCAGAGAATGTCAGACCTTGATAAAGTTGTTAGATAGCCTAATCTTAAGCCTAATCAATTCAGTTTGTACTCAGAAACCGCTCCATAATCAACATGTAATCTTTCAGTGCAATTTTCAGGGGGTGATGGAGGACTTTAAAGTGCTATTTATGATATTTGATTATGAAACTGAGGTGTGTGTGCCAGAGGCTGCTGAAAATAAAGATTCTCTTTTTGGTGTGAAACCACAAAATGAAAACTTAAAGGTAAAGAAATATTAACAGAATTTTAGTGAAGGAAACGATGGCCCAAGAGGTTTGTCTATTGCAGTCCTTTCTTTTTTTCTACTGAAATTAATGTGTTTATAGATAATTATAGGAGTGTACTAGTTTTTTGTTTGTTTCTTAAATGAAACTTCTTAAGGCTGAACTCCGGTAGAAACATACCGTATGTTCATGCACATGTTTATTTTATGGTCATATTTTATGGTCATATATTACTGTAGCCAATTTTTATAAATGGCAAATTTAGATTTAAATTATTTGATATTTGGCTGGTCACAAATTATACAGTCTGCACTGTGTATTGTAGTGTAGAGCCACTTTACAATACACTATAGCACTATAAATAAATGACTACTAGGTATAATACATTTTATATGTTTTTGCAACAGTGGTATTCTCTCATTAAATACTCAGATTATCTATAGTTATAAAATAAGACAATATTTATATTGATAAAATAATGAAAAGTTAATTATAATGACCATAAAATAAAGGCACATCACTTTACACACATGTATGATGACATCACTTCTACCAGATATTTTATATATTTATTCAACTGCTATATAAAACATGGAGAGGTGCCACAACTAAGTACATTTAAAAAGCTCCACAAATAATCTACTCTCAAAAAATGCTATGTGTAGTATTAAGTGTTTCAAAAATTATGACCAGCTGGAAGAAGTGTCCTTACTATGATTTCTAACCGACTTAAAAACTGACACAGGATCCAGGTGCACAGTAAGAAGTGGAATGCTGTAAAACTCCAAAATCTATATTCTGCTGTCACTTTATTTTATAACAGCTAAAAGATCTTTGCTACCAAAGTCTCTAAGAATTTTTATTGTATGTATGCTTCATATTACAGGTGCTGTGATCGTGTCCACTCCACAGGACATCGCTTTGTTAGATGCACGCAGAGGTGCTGAGATGTTCCGTAAGGTTAACGTACCGGTGAGACTCTAAAAGCATCTGTAAAGCATGTGTAGGAACCAAAAACATCCCTGGTAGGCGGCCATGAATTCCAGATGTTTCTGGCTGTATAGGGGAAAGCTCACTCAATATGTTATCAAAAGAATGAACGATGGTTGAGGCTACCATCTAAATCGTAATAACTAAACTAACAAACTGACTAACTAGCAATGCTAACAGCGGAATACCAACTTGAAGCTAATGGCGCCACAAAGTTCCATAGCGTTCAGTGAAAAAAATACACTCACTGAGGCAGAAGAGATGAGATGAGAGGAGGTTATTCCTAGCTTTACAGGGCTTTTTTTTTTTTTTTCTAACAAAATGCAGTGCTTAATTTGTAAAACATGAGGTACCAGAACACCAAGCGAGAGGTGATAGAGCAAATGATCAGGAAGGGAAGAGATCCTGGAAAGTATAGACACAACAGCACTCCAAATTCTTCACATGATACACTAGTGTTGAATGTCGTCATTCAGGGCTAATAGAGTAGGAATGATGACCGTGGCACAAGGAAGTATTGCAGCTATAACATTTCAGTGATGCCGTGGGAGGACCTGAGGAGACAACTGCTCATTTCCTATGTGTAAGCTTCGAAATATGGGCTTACCCTCACATCAAACATTTTGCTCAGAATACTAGGTCTTAAAAAGTACATTATGCACTTTAAATAACATAATACGAATATAACAAGAAGAACGGTCTCCTAACAGTGTCGCGATTTTGCTCTGCTTGTCTGTGGCAGAATGGTGTCTTTTAGAAATCCAGAAAAATGTACATATGTCACAGGGTGGATTTAAAGAATTTGGAAATGATAACAAAATCAGCCTTTTTTCACCATATCCATGCATGAGCACGACTGATAACGCAAGTATGCTATGATTACTAGTTACCAATTGATCATCATGAAAGAGAGGTGATGTAAAAAAAAAAAAAAAAATTCAGGAAAATTATTTTATTATTATTATCACTACATTAGTTAATTTTATTTTTATTAAAAGAAACAATCTGCAGAGGTGCCTGTTCCACCTAAATATGTTCTAATGAGAGGTGGCGGATCCTGTTCCAGCACGAGCCGGCAAAAATTAATTGCGGTCTAAAGGGTTGTTTTCTCCTCTACCACTGATTCTTCCCACATTCTGCAGGATTCATGGAAAGATGGCTGTATGACTATTATTTATTGCAAATACTGCGTCATGTGGTTACTTAATGACTTTGTTGAAAGGTCTCACCGTGTATGTGCATGCGCACAATAAGGCATTTAGGTGATTATCCAGGGTTCATGGAACCACAGTTACAATAATAAGTAGTGTTTTGTGTGTTCAATTTCATAAATTGAAATTTCAAGAATAAAGAACTCCTAACAGAAATAATCATTGTTTAATTTTGTAAATTCTTACACAAGAGTGAAGTTATGTTGTTATGGTTGAACGTTTTGCTCATTATATTCTAGTTTGAAGATTTAAAAAGATTTCTCTCTCTCTCGCTCTCTTTTTTTTTGTAGGTGCTTGGCTTGGTTCAAAACATGAGTGTTTTCCAGTGTCCTCAGTGCAACCATCAGACACACATCTTTGGCTCAGATGGAGCGAGAGAATTGGCACGTGCCCTTGGAGTAGAGGTTCTTGGTAAGATTTGTTTACCAAATAAAACCTATAAAACAAGCGAAACCACCAAAAACATAAATGATTAAAAAAAAGAATGTGAATTATTGTCAGCATTACATAGCAGTACATAGTTATAAGGGTGTTTTCACACTTGACTTGAATCCTTACCCGGGGTTGATTCTGAGTTAGTTTGGGGGAGGACGTCATCATTACAGGTTTCAGTACCTTCTGCAACTTTGCTGTGCATGCATTTTTGCAAAATGGAGGATAAAAAGTATATATACTTTATATACTTATATAGTATAAGAAGATCTAAAGTACATATACCCTTTATTGTTCTTAAAGTTTAATATATTAATATTAATATTAGCATTTATAGAGTTGTAGTCATGTCTTCTCACTCGATTTTTATAGAATATTTATAGCATTCCATCTGGCATTCCTGTCGTGAAATTTAAAATAAAATGTGACGTAGTGAGTTCAGTTGATTTAATGCCTGGCCCTTGGAGTAGATATAATGTGTCATATATAAAATTATAGGAGTATACTTGTTTTATAGTGCTTTAAATAAAACACTATGAAAAAGATAAAAAAGGACATCCTTTATACCCTTTATTGTTCTTAAGGTTTATTTTTAGCTTATGTTATTCAATCAGTGTTCTGTTCATTTACTTGACACTGATCAACCATTATGGTATGGCCTTTCAGCTGAAGCTGTGCACTTTTTCATAATAATAATTTTCACTCAATATTTATAGAAGGCATTCCGTCTAGCATTCCTGGCACTGTGCAACTTAAAATGTAACATAGTGAGGTTAGTTGATTTAATGCCTGGCTTTGGGAGTAGATCGCTTACACACAGCTGAACAGAGATCTGTTCCAGGTTCGAAAACAGCTTTTACAAATCATCAAATGTACAAACCCAAAATGTGGAGAACCATAGCCCCAGAAAAAACATGAATAAAATGTGAAAACACCCTTAAATTTATTAGTACATGTGGAGTGAATGTGGAAATTTGGACAGTATATGGAGTGTAATACAAATTGTAGGGAAAGAAGTAAAGTAGAATACATGTTTGACCCTGCATATGAGATCTTAGGTCATATGTTTGTTTTGTGTCCACTACAGGTGACATTCCACTTCATCTGAACATCAGAGAGACATCAGACAAGGGTCAGCCCGTGGTTGTGTCCTCTCCTGACAGTCCTGAGGTGATCGCGTCATGATTAAATTATACATATCGAAGCTGTTCTTCATAAATACCGTCTCTACTTAGAGGTTGTGTTTTTGGAGAACAGTTTCAAATGCGTAATGTAAATAATGTAAGAAGCTGGACATACACTCGCTAAGCATTTTATTAGGAACACTGTACTATTACTGGGTATGGGCTCCCTTTGCTCAATTCTTCATGGCATGGATTCCACAAGATGTTGGAAATATTCCTTTGAGATTCTGGTCCATGTTGACATGATTGCATCAGACAATTCCTGCAGATTTTTCAGGTGCACTTTCATGCTGCGAATCTCCCGTTTTACCACATCCCAAAGGTGATCTATTGGATTCAGATCCGGAGACTGGGAAGGCCACTGAAGAACACTGAACTCATTGTCATGTTCATGAAACCAGTTTGAGATGACTTTTGCTTTGTCACATGGTGCATTATCATGCTGGAAGTAGCCATTAGAAGATGGGTAAATTGTGGCCTTGAAGGGATGCACATGGTAGGCAACAATGCTCAAATAGTCTGTGGCATTCAAGCGATGATTGATTGGTATTAACGGGTCCAAAGTGTGCCAAGAAAACATTCCCCACACAGTTACACCACCTCCACCAGCCTGGACTGTTGACACAAAGCAGGTTGGGTCCATGGATTCATGCTCTTGGCACCAAATTCTGACCCTACCATCTGTGTGCCTCAGCAGAAATCAAGATTCATCAGACCAGGCTATGTTCTTCCGGTCTTCAACTATCCAGTTTTGGTGAGCCTGTGCCCACTGCAGCCTCAGCTTTCTGCTCTTGGCTGACAGAAGTGGAATCCGACATGATCTTCTGCTGTTATAGCCCATCCACTTCAAGGTTCAACATGTTGTGCATTCTGAGATGTTTTTCTGCTCACCACACTTGTACAAAGTGGTTATCTGAGTTACTGTAGTCTTTCTGTCAGCTTGAACCAGTCTGGCCACTCACTGGATGTTTTTTCTTTATTGCACCATTCTGAGTAAACTCTAGACACTGTTGTGTGTGAAAATATCAGGAGATCAGTAATTAACCAGCCTGTCTGTCACCAACAATCAGGCCACGGTCAAAATCACTGAGACCACATTTTTTTCCCCATTCTGATGGTTGACGTGAACTCGAAGCTGCTGGCCCATATCTGCATGATTTTATGCACTGCTACCACACTATTGGCTATTTAGAGAATTCCATAAATGAATAGGTGTACAGGTGTCCTAATAAAGTGCTCAGTGAGTGTGTATAATCTGTATTACGTTACACTATATGGCCAAAAGTATGTGGACACCTGGCCATCATACCCATATGTGCATCTTTCCAAAACTGATGGCACAAAGTTGGAAGCAATCTATTGTCTAGGATATCTTTGTATGCAGTAGCATTTAGATTTCCTTTCACTGGAACTAAGAGGCCCAAACATGTTCCAGCATGACAGTAACCCCTTTGCACAAAGTGAGCTCCATGAAGACATGGTTTGCCGAGGTTGAAGTAGAAGAACTCGAGTTCCCTGCACAGAGCCCTGACCTCAACCCCACTGAACACCTTTGGGATGAACTGGAACGCTGACTGCACCCCAGGCCTCCTCACCCGACATCAGTGTCTGACCTCACTAATGCTCCTGTGGCTGAATGATCACAAATCCCCACAGCCACGCTTCAAAATCTAGTGGAAAGCCTTCCCAGAAGAGTGGAGGTTATTATAACAGCAAAGAGGGATTAAATCTGGAATGGGATTTTCAAAAAGCAAATATGGATATGATGGTCCAGTGTCCACAAACTTTTGACAATATAGTGTGTATGTATAATAATGATGATGTGATTTACATTGCACAATTGAAACTGTTCTCCAAAAAAAAAAAATTCACTTTTATGCTCTATAGGGTTCCTATGCACTAGGTAGTAAAATTATGGAAAATTATGGAATGTGAGTTAGATCATTTCAAGGTCTGGTAAAGTTTGGATAAAATACTTAAAATAGTATTTTTAAATAGCATTTATAACTGAGAGTTTTTGTAAATTATTTTATAATTACATTCAAGGTGATATGATTGTTAATCATAGCTTGTCACTACTTTTTCTTGAAATAGGGATATTATAGGTTCTTTGCTAGTGACCTAAATGTTTCAGAGTCACATGTCAAGCCCTTGACCTGCTGTCAGCACCAGCAGCATGCAGTAGCAGTAACTAATATAGCATTACGGTGTTAAACTGAACAGTATGATATAGCGAGACAAGGCAATGTCTTTTCAAATGCTGATATTAATATACCAACTATCTGCTGTTGGCAGAATGATAGGAGAGCCATGAAACAGTATCAGGGCTAAGCCATCTGTTATGTCTTGTTATAAATCTATTAGACCTTTTTAATTGAACATTTATTAACAACAACAAGAACATAAATAATATCCCCATGTAAATTGAATAACTTTATGTTGGTTGACTGGGTGATGAGACTCATTTGTGTTCACATTTTTTTTTCTTCTCCATTACGTGCAGGCTGAAGCATACAGAAGAATCGCCTCAGCAGTGGTGCGTCGCCTCACAGAGGAGTCCGGCTGAATGACTTCAACACTGCTATGCTATTTATTTATTAGTCACTAGTACTGAGAAATTTCAATAAATATTTTACTCATGACCATAGTTCATGTGGTTTTTACTGGGTTTACCAGCAGGTTACATTTTAAGAGCCTTATTTTTTTCTTTTTTTTCTATCAGCTCATTTAGGTTGTTTTACTTCATACGAACAACAAAAAAATTTTTTAAGTTCATTAAGTCATTGAAACTGTGCTTCAGTATTTTGTGTGTATGTGAAAAATTAGGATTCCATTTTGGGGAAGAAATACACTGCTGAATGTCCTGCATACGTTATAAAATATTTGTCAGTCCAGCTTCTAGAAAGGCCTGGCACAGCAGGGGAAAGGTGTGTATTTCAGAAAAAAAGAAGATAATAGACAAGGCAAGTTTATTTATATAGCACATTTCATACACAATGGTAATTCAAAGTGCTTTACATAAAAGAAGTAAAATAATCATAAAAAATTAATCAACAATAAAAACAAGGAATTTAAAACTTTTAAAAAGATTTAGAAATTGATTTAAAATGAATTAAAACAGTTAAGAATAGAAAATGATTATAAATAAAATACAGTGCAATCAGTTCAGATGTAGCACAGTGCTCATTCAGTAAATGCACAGCTAAACAGATGAGTTTTGAATATAGATTTAAATGTGGCTAATGTTTTAGCACATCTGATCTCTTCTGGAAGCTGGTTCCAACTGCAGGCGGCATAATAGCTAAAAGCGGACTCCCCTTGTTTTGTGTAAACCCTTGGTGTTTCTAACTGACTCGATCCTAATGATCTGAGTGGTCTCTTAGGTTTATATTCAGTGAGCATATCTGCAATGTATTTAGGTCCTAGGCCATTGAGTGATTTATAAACGAGTGAAAGTACTTTAAAATCAATCCTAAATGTAACTGGAAGCCAGTGTAAGGACCTGAGGACTGGTGTGATATGCTCAGATTTTCTGGCTCTTGTCAGAATCCTGGCAGCAGCGTTCTGTATGAGCTGCAGCTGTCTAATGGTTTTCTTGGGAAGGCCGGTGAGGAGACCATTACAATAGTCCACCCTCCTGGTGATAAAAGCATGAACAAGTTTCTCCAAGTCTTGACTGGAAACAAAACAACTAATTCTTGCAATGTTTTTGAGATGATAGTATGCTGATTTAGTTACTGCTTTGACATGACTACTGAAGCTAAGGTCTGATTCCAGAATCACACCAAGATTCTTGACTTGATTTTTAGTTGTTTGACCCCTAGAGTCAAGAACTTCATCTTTGTTTCCGAATGCAATGACTTCAGTTTTCTCCTTGTTTAACTGAAGAAAGTTCTGGCACATCCAACTGTTAATTTCATCAGTGCATTGGCAGAGGGAGTCAATGGGGCTGTAGTCATTTGGCGATAAGGCTAGGTAAACCTGGGTATCATCTGCATAGCTGTGATAGGCAATTTGGTTTTTTCTCATTATTGTGGGAGTATATACAGGCTGAACAAGAGCAGACATGAGGACTCCGCATGTCATGGACGTCCACTTAGACTTATGCTCTCCTATACTCACATAATAACCTCTCCCTTCTAAGTATGACTTGAACCATCTGAGTACCATCCCAGAAAGCCTGACCCATAATAGGACAAAGCAGACACAGAAAGCAGTCTGAGATCATGAAGGAGCTAAAAATGGTGTATTTTGATATCATATGATTCACTGGTCTTCACACACTCATTAGCTAACTCATGTGCAGATAATAATGCTAACTACACTATATGTCCATAGGTTTGTGGACACCTGACCAGGCACATCCATATGTGCTTGTTGAACGTCCCATTGCAGATTTAGTCCCTCTTTGCTGTTATAATAACCTCCACTCTACTGGGAAGGTGTTCCACTAGATTTTGGAGTGTGGCTGTGGGGATTTATGCTTATTCAACCACAAGACCACTAGTGAGATCAGGCACTGATATCGGGGTGCAGTTGGCTTTCCAATTCATCCCAAAGGTGTTCTGTGGGGTTGAGGTCAGTGGTCTGTGCAGGCCACTTGAGTTCTTCCACCTTAACCCTAGCAAAACATGTTTTTATGGCCCTCACTTTGTGCACAGGGGCATCGTCTTACTGGAACAGGTTTGGGCCTCTTAGTTCCAGTGAAGGGAAATCATAATGCTACAGCATACAGAGACATCCTAGACAATAGTGTGTTTCCAACTTTGTGCCATCAGTTTAGAGAAGACCCACATATGGGTTTGATGGTCAGGTGTCCACATACTTTTGGCCATATAGCGTAACTAACACCGATAGTGACAGCTGAAAAACTCATGAGAGCTCATACCGATTTGCCACTGTGAGAATGGTCTGGAGTTTTTCTTTGTATTAAAACATAAACAGTTATTTTTAAGAAATAAAAAAAATCAACTGTTGCACCTTTGACAGAAACAAATTAAACAAATTAAACTGAAAATCAAGGCAGTGTTCCCGTTAAATCTGTCAAATTGGTGCTTCCACTAAAATAATTCTGGTTTTTTTTTTACTCACTGAGTGAAGTCAGATTGGTCCATTTACGGTACTAAAATTGCTCTGAAATCGATTAAGGATAGCATTTCACTGGAAATGAAGTCACATGAGAAAGTCTTCTAGAGGAATAGAAAAACATGGTGACTTCCTGCATAGTTCTCTGGCTGCTGTGACTCAGCTTTTGTACTCCCTCTAATGGCCAACAAAGCAGTCTGTGATTCATCAGGTCAAATAAGTTTGCTTTCTTATTTATCATACATCACTCTCCCTGGTAGGAACAGCCTTGAAGTTACAACTGCATAATGACTTTTATCTAGGCTTTAAAATTATATTATGTTGTGCTGCTATCTGTTTGGTGGAGTTTGCATTCCTGTCAATGTCGTGACCTTTGTAAACCTAATGAAAATCAGGGAGTGGATGATGTTAAGGTTATGCTGAGACATTCATGTTGTTTATTTACCTGGGGGTAATAAGGCATCTATCTAAGAGGAGGAGATCTGACAGATGGACTCAGGCCAGTCAGAGTAGATTTCAGGAGACAAAAAAAATAATGACTCTGGTTATCACATATTGGAAGAATTAAATCTATTAATAGTCTGATGTGAGATTTATAGTATGAGGGTGAGTCAGATGAAAACCTTAAAGGTGCAACATAACCTAGAATTGAATAAAAATATTTTCTAGAGGAATTCAGACACCTGGAAGTGCTGAAACACTTGCACTGAATTGAATTATCTTAAGTTTTCATTTGACTTACCATCATATAATAAACTATTTTAGTGTTTTTATAAGGGGAAAAACCTGTGTTCAGTCTAGCAGTGTGTTAAAAACAGCACCCACGTCTCACTATTCGATACTTTGGAAAATCGGAAACACTACAAAGCATACTAATTTAGGCAATGTAATTTGTAATTCAAATGAAGATTTCTGTGAACCGGGGCTTCATTTTGCCACCAGGGACCCTTTTATCTGTTTAAAAAAAATTCCACAAACCAATACAGAATACAGATTTGTTTTATCAACTTAATTCCACTATTCACATAATAGGTTCATTATTTAAATGTATACAGTACAATTTTGGCTATTTATTCAAGCTTTTTATTCCTTGACTCTCCACTCAGAACATATTTTTACTAAATTTGTCCAAGTTGACATTATTAATAGGCCTACTTGTTTTTGAGTTATTGTGGTTTGAATTAAACCTATTCACATGAAGTGACCAGGCAAAAATAACTAATAACTCTAAAAATTTATTAATAAATTTAATAGCTTTGAAAATAATGGGCTGTGATTTCCACCACTAACTAAACTTCAAGTCACAGACCCCCAGGCTTTGCCTTATGGACCCTGCGTTTTTGAGAACCATGCCTGCAAACCACGAGGTTTGCTCATCTTCTGTGATTCACGTTCCTTTGCATATATATTATCACAAATATCTTACTGTCAGGGTTCATATGAAAGTAGGGCTTTAAGATGTTTTTACCTAGCCTACTAGGTTTAAATGTTAGAATTCTATTGTGGCAGTTGTAAACTGTGTTTTACTATCAAAAAAAGCTTTAGTTGTGCTGTCCGTTTTATCTCTGTACCAGTGTTATTGTGGAGAGGTGTGAATTGTTTGCCCAGCAGGGGGCTCACACCCCTCCCCTTTCCCATCACCCTGCTCACCAGCAGCTAAACACAGAGTCATGATACTCTACACACAGAAACCCAACAGTGTCCTGACTAATCTTTTAACAGATTCGCAGCCATTAAATACTTCATTTGTTTATACGTTTATGCATTTTGTGTGCATTAAGTATTATGTTCTGCCATGTGGTGCTGAACCTGAATTTCACACCTTGGTCCAGACTATGGAAATGCACTGGGGAGGAAATTCAGGCCTATATCTATATAAGCTATTTCTTCTGTCATATTAAAAACACTCATATAAGTTCACAAACATGATATATAAATGACTTTGTTTGCCCTTAAATATTTAACAATTATTCACTTTCAGTTTACAAACAGAAAGACTCCTCATAATGGGACAGCCAACTTTGTTTAAAGTGGCTCTTTGTGTTGTCACTCAAACTTGGTGTCTTTTCTGATAAAGGATTGGATGATATCTGCCTTTAGGATCTCTATCACAGTTTAAAGCAAATAAATGACTCATTTAGACGAAATGGAGTATGCCTACTTTAAGTATTTTAAGTACTGCGTCACTGTTCTTCATACCATCCTTTTTTCCTTTCAGAAAAGGTTTCAAGCGGAACTACTTTCAAAAACTAGAAACATCAACCACACAAACAACCCTAGAAGGAATTTTTTTTTTTTAAAACTTTGACTGTAGTACAATATATAGTACATTTACTATACTATATGTGTTGAGCTATATCTAGCCTGCTGCATTATGCTGCTGCATACATTACCACACACATATTACCTATATATATATATATATATATATTTATTTATTTTAACAGTAACATTACAGTTACTGCTGTGGCTTTACCCATGGAGTATGAAGCTCTATCCCCATTCATCCCGACTCTCACTACAGGAATATATTTCATTTTTGTACGTGATGCACTGTATCACCACTCTTGTCTGGACATGACGAGGCATGAATGATCTGCAGTTCAGGAAATGTTTGGTGAAGGTTAGTGTTGTAGGTGTAAGTGTATGATATGATTAGTTTAGTTTATGCACACTATGAAATGTATCTGGCAGTAGCTACTAAACAGAAATAACAGTATGAGCCTGCCATAAGGACGTGGAGTGTTTACGTAGTATGTTATAGTCCTAATGGTCACTTTCAAGTAATGTGTTCTTTCACGGTTGAGGATTTTGAAACGTGACATGACTCAGCTGAGGAGTAAAGCTTTTGCTCAGTAAAGTAAGTAAAGCATATAATAGATAGAGAGAGTTCCTGCTTCTGGAGGCTGTGGGAGAAAATCAATAATTACATCAGGGGGTTAGGTTGCACAAGACAGGCCAGAGAGTGATTATGTTAAATGAATTTGAAGCAAAGTGATAAAGAGCTATAGCACATTTTCTGTTTCTCAATACATTAAAAATGATCACAAAGTGTAGGTCAAGACAGATACATGAGCCACAAATGAGTCATTTTGTTTTATGGCACAGTCAATAGTGCAATCCATATATAATACATCTAAGCTCTACACACAGCATGCTGTCAGAAAAGTCATTAATGAAGGAATTATAAAATTACATTTTCATGGTACTCTTTGCATTTTTAATAAACTAGTACTTTAAATTTTTCATGTTCCGAACTAAGTCATGAATAGGAATCAAATTTGAATTGCTGGATCTCTCAGTTTCTCAAAACGAAACTAAAATGGTTTCCATATGGATTATATAGCAGATAAGCATGTATTATTGATTGGGCTTGGTTCAAGTGTGACTACTGGAGCCGTGGTGTTTAGGATATGCTAAATAATTTCTTATGAATGTTTGATAGCAGATTTCTAAAGCACTAGACCATACACACTGCAAAACTCTGAATCAGCCAGTTAATATTTGTCTTTCTAAATTCATTTCAACTTGAATTAGGCTTTGGTTTGTTTCAGCTGCTCTCTGCTCAGATGAACTGCAGACAAAAAAACCCTCGCCATTGTTTTGAAAGCCACTTCCTGCATTCCAAAAGGCAAAATGGATCCATCAGGAGAATTGTAAGGAGCTGTAAATTTCAGCAGGACTTTCCTCTTTCGAAACAGCTGGACATCCACACCCTCTTGCAAAAAAAAAGTACACTGTAAATGGTTTAGCAGAACTTTGGACTCCTGAACCCAGAAATAAAATCTTTATGCACATCACTGAAGAGCCGAAAAGCAGATTTGATTCAGCTGAATATGTGTCAGACAGGATGAGCGATGTCACAGGGTATGTCTGAAACTGCACTGCAGTGCTAGCATGCTAGTAGTAGTTTATGTTTTACATATTATTTGCTATAGTAGTGTGTGGTTCAGGACGTAGCCCTCGTCTCCCCAACCCTGGCCCCATGGCAGTGCAGCTGTGGTGCTGCCTAGGATAAATAGCAGCAGCTGGTTCCAATTGCCCTGCATGATCAGGGACTGGAGGGAGAGATGTAAGCATGCATGGGGGGTAGGTGGGTTCGGGGGCCAGTCTGCCCCCCTTTTCTAACCATAATATACACTGAACTCTGATTATGGCTCTCCATTAGGTCAGCTAAAGCAGTCACCGACATTTGAATACTAGTGAACAGGCAGCCTAAAGAGTTTCGGGGAACTTCATTCAGAGCAGATATCTCCCTGACTCTCAGCTGGCCTTATGTCCAGAAAGATGACCTCAATTACATAACTGCCAATTTTAAAGGTCAGAAAATTGCTCAGCTATGTGCTCTTAGGGATAATTACACTGGTCTAGCAGAAAGTGTCTATACACCAGGGGTTGCTCGGTATGGCATTCCAGTACAGCTGACCATGAATCAGCATTGGAAAAAAGTAGGTCCAGGAAATTTGGCTGTAGGGGAGATAAATTAGTCATGGTGATGGAGAATGGAGAGTGAGGGGAGATTTAAAAGAGGCACAGACTGATATAAAGCTTGCCAGCTTTTAAAATAAGCACAAACAAGTACAGGTTCGTTAGAGATGGGTCCAACACCACATAATTGACACCGAATCTGTTAATTAATGTTGCATGCTTCAGTTAGCAAGATGAGTCAAGATGTGTTTATTGTTCAAGTTTACTGAAGTGAGTGGGAATGAGATGTTGCATGTTTTTTCATGTCATGACCAAATCCTAATCTCATTAACTCCATGCACTGGGAATTTCTCTGATGTAACACGTGTGACTCAGCTCGGAAAATTATATCAAAAATGTAAGAACTGTGAAGTTACAAAATATTCACAGTGATCATGGTATTTTTCAAATGTTCTCATCAAATGTATTCAGTCACATCAGTACTCATTATTAATTGTTCAGAGTAATTTCAAAAGTCAGATCATACACTGTATGACCAATGGTTTGTGGACACCTGACCATCACACCCATATGTGCTTGGTGAACTTCCCATTCCAGATTTAGTCCCCTCTTTGCTGTTATAATAACCTCCACTCTTCTGGGAAGGCTTTCTACTAGATTTTGGAGCGTGGCTGTGCGGATTTGCTCATTCAGCCACAACAGCATTAGTGAGGTCAGACACGGATGTCGGGTGAAGAGCCCTGGGGTGCAGTCGGCGTTCCAATTCATCCCAAAGGTGTTCAGTGGAGTTGAGGTCAGGCATATTGGGGCCTCTTAGCTCCAGAGAAGGGAAATTTTAATGCTACAGCGTACAAAGACATTCTAGACAATTGTGTGCTTCCAGCTTTGTGGCAACAGTTTGGGAAAGAACCACATATGGGTGTGATGGTCTGGTGTCCATGTACATATTACATGGACTTACATTCAAATTCCAATCTATGCGTCACTATCACTTAGAATAGACATGTTTTGTGTTTGCTGTAAAGTGAGCGTGTCGCAAAAGTAGTCTCTATTCAACAAGCTACGTCATGTTTTTCTTTTAATGACTGTACTGTTGTACTGTACATACAATAAACATATTTTTTGCTGACAGCAGAGCACTTTCAGTGCAGTTTAATGGCAAAGGGAAACCCCAGATGTTGCATGTTGTTCTAAGGGCAATGATAAGGGGTTGAATGAGGCGTGTGCATGTTTGATAACCTACACATTATGCATCACAGAATTTTACACATTAGAGTCTATTTATATTCTTTGTTTGCTGTGATGTTCACAGTCCACTAGTCTACTATAAAATGCTCACATTTGCAGACATACAGTTCAGTGTAACTCAGAATGCAGAAGAAAGTGAAGTTGAAGATTGGTGTTAAAATGTTCTGAAGGTTGCACAATAGCTGACAGAAAGGACAGTTGTCAAATACATACAGCATGATGCCTTTTATTCTGGAGAATCCAGTGCCTCTGAGAGTAACTGACCTACAGGCAGAGAAAATACTACCATAATGTACTTATAACCAGCAGATAAATAGGTTGTATAGTTATAAAGTGAGATATTACTGTGCAAAAAAACTTCTTTGTCCTCAAATCGTTTTAAATAAACTTTACTGAGCATCATGTCATGATGTCAGTAATAACCATGTTATAGTGCAATTCCACTAGCTGTGAATATGATATTGTGAATTCATGCTTTTGGCATCGGAAAGCAAACATACCATATGATCGCTTTTCAAGTGGTTAATATGGTTAATATGTTAATATGAGTTAGCTAGCATTTCTTATATACAATGTAAAGGGAGAATGACAATGACGTAACTAATGTGACACTGAAATTAGACTTAACACTGAAATACTTTTTACTCACGTTAGCCAGTTAATGAGTTCATGTACTACAACTAAACCCATAAATCAATGAATTACATTAAAGATGATTTGGAGGTCATCTGTAGTACAATGAGCTGGAATCGCCTAAGTATATTAAAAAAAGATATTAAAAAATATCTTGTTCCTGTTCGTAATGTCTGATGGCGAAAAGCCAAACGACACCACAAGAACCACCACTTGATCTGTAACTAAATGTAATATAAGAATGGTCATGTTTCATTCCCAGAAAACTGTGATATAATATTTATACATATATATTATGATAATAAGTTGTGACACTGAAATTAAAAAGTAGTCTCCAGATAAAAAGGGAAATGGATCCAGTTGAAACTTGCAGACATAAGTGGATGGTGTAAACAGGACAGGGTGTCGTGTTCTGCTCAGGCTGTTGTGTACTGCATTTGAATGGCAGAGAGACAGCTGAGCCCACACCCAGAGAAGCTTAAGGGACAATGGGACTGTGGCTTCCACCGATAAATTTAGTAACACATGCTTTTACAAAAACATGGAGCAAGGACTTCAGTGCATCCTGCAAATTTATTCCACAAACAGGTAATGTCTCACACACACAAAAAAAAGAACATCATTTCTGGATGTGAAACTAAATGTGAGAGTTTCGGTGAACAGTTGATAATATAAATATGTGCTGTGTTCATGTTTTTATGAGTTAAGCTATTTCCTGTGGTTAGACACCTGGCTGAAAAGCTAGGCAAGTAAGTAATATTTAAGGAAGAGGCTTGATGGTATTTATTTGTATGCACTAATACGTGTTATCTACACTAATATGTGCTTTAGCTTTGTATTGCAGGAGACACATTTCCTTTTTTGACTGATTAGGCTCAGTTTCACCTGCAGGCTGTTGGAACAAAACTATTTTCTAAATAAAATGTCAAAATTATATTTTCAGTTACCTAATTATAGATGTAATTTATAATTAAATACTTATAAAAAATTTAAATAAATGTGTATGATTACAAATTTATAACAAAATTAAGAACACCACAAACAAAATTGACCCTGAGTGATACAAAACACTCCTAAACGTGGTATAGTTATTTTTGGTTTGAATTACAGAATAGGAAAAAAAATTAATGTTGTTTGTACATTAATTATCATGAATACAATAAACAGTAATAAGATTTAACTATTTAACTACTACTACTAATAATAATAATTACATTTACAATGTAACAAATAATAAATTACTGTAAATATATTTATTATTATAATAATAATATATAATATATAATACTAATAATAAATGTATAATAAATTATTATTTGTTACATTATTATTATTATTATTATTATTAAGATTTTTATAATAATAACATTTACAGTGCAACAAATAATAAAGTATTGTACATTTATTATTATTATTATTGTTGTTGTTGTTGTTGTTGTAAATAATAATAACAATAATAATAATACTTGAATTTACAATGTAACAAATAATATATTATTGTAAATTTATTATTATTGTTGTTGTTGTTGTGTTCTTGTAAATAATAATAATAATACTTGCATTTACAATGTAACTAATAATAAATTATTGTAAATTTATTATTATTATTATTATTATTGTTGTTGTTGTTGTTGTTGTTTGTCTGTTAATATTTAATTGTTGCTGAAGGTAACTGTGAACACGCGCCGCTCCAGCACTGAGCAAAATGGAAAAGTTATTGAGTGTGTGTGTGTGTGTGTGTGTGTGTGTGTGTGTGTGTGTGAGTGAGTGAGTGAGAGAGAGAGAGAGAGAGAGAGATCCATCGGTCGCCATTACCGACTGGAATGAGAGGGGAGGGAGTCAGGCTCGGATTACGCGCATACCAAAAATTCTGTATTAATAAATCCAGAGCAGTCGTGTATGAACTCCAGCGCGGATTAATCCTTCCACCTGAACATCTGGACTATCCTGAATCTCACTGGAAGAGGGAATTACTGGGAATAAAGGGAAATCTTCGGGAATGCCACCTCCTTCCTCTCCGCGGTGTCGGGAGATGGGAGCGACCATGTTAGGTAGGAGAAAGCTTTCGGGAGAGTATCTCCTCCAGTCTGTGTGCTGAGTGTGTGTGTGGGATGTGTGTGTGGGATGTGTGTTTAAGTTGCGCATTAAGGTCATGGTGTTGTGTGTGTGAACTGTGGCAGTGGGATTTGTACAGATGGACTGCGCTACGTGGGTTAAAACAGCGCAGTGTAACACCAACACTTAGCCAGAGCGAGCTAGCAGGAGCTCTCTCTCTCTCTTTCTCTCTCTCTCTCTCTCACACACTCACTGAGGAAGCGTTGTTCGGGCAAGGCCTGGGTCCATGATAACCTTTATTACAGTTAACGATTAACCAAACGCCATGAAACATGCTTATTTGGATAGTTTGCTTATTATTTACACCGAGTGTCCGCCTTAGCAGCGTCTCTGTATCCACAATTACCTCAGCTGAACCTGTATTCCTGGCGGCTATGCTAGCTAATGAAGGCTACGAGTCAGTCCTACCTATTGGGTCGAAAGGGTGGTATTTCTCCAAGTAGTTAGCCCAATATGAAGTGGGAATTTATGTGGGTGTGTTTTGCTAGGAAATATTAGGAGTTGTTCGGTTTTACGTGCGTTGTTAACGAATGAAGGCTAATTCCTGTGTAGAAAAGTCCTCGCGCTGGAAGTTAGCAGGCGTGGAGCTCTGAACAATACACTCGGCTCACCTCCCATAGACATCAGCTCTCTGGTTACTTTTCTCAATGCCGATCACTTGGTGTTTACAGTCTCTAATTATCCCCCATGAGACGCTAACCCAGCTAGCAACCAAGGTGTATAAAGTGCTAGATTAGCGGCAGACCTCAAATAGCAGCGTTTGGCCAGCAGCGGTTTAACGCCTCATGTCTGTGTATGAAGGCAGGAGAGCTGAACTAAACACCGTGTCAAAACACTGCGACTCTCCCTCTGACCCATTGTACACAGGCCTGGGATTAGTCAAACACCACAGTTTCCAACCTAAACACAAAACAAACCCCTTCATAATCCACTGACTAGGTTTCCTGCTTTACTAACCACAGTACTCGAGTCACTGGACCAAATTCTTTCATTTGTTTAAAGACTGTCTCATAGATAGTGTGTGACTAATACCTTAAATATTGCACTCATCAGCCCAGAGTTGAGTGAGCACATTTGCTTCGCACCTCCAGGGTTGGGGGTTCGATTCCCGCCTCCACCCTACGTGCGTGGAGCTTGGATGATTTCACCGTGCTTCAGGGGTTTCCTCCGGGTACTCCGGTTTCCTCCCCCAGTCCAAAGACATGCGTTGTAGGCTGATTGGCGTTTCCAGATTCTCCATAGTGTGTGTGTGTGATTGTGCCCTGCGATGGGTTGGCATCCCATCCAAGGCGTCCCATGCTTTGTGCCCCGAGTCCCCTGGGATAGGTGCTACAGAAAATGGATGGATGGAGGGATATATTGAAATAGTTCTGATGCGCTTAGTGATTCTGATGCTAATTTGTTGGTTATTTCTGGGAGAAGTTAGTGGTTATATGCCGCTCTGATGTCCCAGGTGGACATTGTTGAAATAAAAAAATGTCAGCAATGTCAGATAAGGGATAACGGTCCAGTTTTGCTTTTAGCTCCTAAATACAAAACTGAAAGAGCTTCTTATCTCATTCGCCATTTCCAACAACCTTCAATGTCCTATTAACCAGTTTATAAGTAGTGGAGACAGGAAACGTTGGACTCAGAAGGCAGTGCGGCTATACAAAGCAATTGCTCTGAGTTATGGGGAAAAAATACTCGAAACAGCTGTCTAACTGCTGGTGTTCATGTTGTGTATTTTCATGTTGCTTGACAAGCTTTGCATACAAAGCCCTATGAAAAAAAAGAACAGTGTGAATTTTGAGTACTACAATACTAATCATACCCATTACAAGTCAATCATCCCACAACCTCCAAAGAATATTTCCTAATTTTATTTATTTTTTTTAATTTGATGGGGTAGTGAACACGGGTGCTCAACCAGGGTATATAAAATATGGATTAGTAACCACTCTGGACCGTATGGCACTGTTTGGCGAAAGAGTGCTATTAGTCATCCATGACATGGATCGAAGTGTGAAGGCAGTGTTATGTTCATTTTAGAAAGGATTTTATTCTCGACATGTTTTTTTTATTACAGGGAATCCTATGGTTCCACTTCAAATTAGGCAAACTGTCTTTTTTCTTATTAATTTGTGCATACATTCTGTAGGTACTTCATTAGTAACCAATAATACCTAACATATCTTAATTCAGTATGTTATAGTCTTGGTCCCACTGTTGTACCGAGAAGTCAGTGGATTGATGGTAAATTGCATTGTACTGAGCACAGTTGGATCATGTTTCCAGGGGCCTCTGTCCATGAATGAGTGCATGTGTTGTCTGGTTAGTTTGTATAATATATGCATTTGTATAATATATGGACACATTTGGTCTGTGTCATAGGTAATGAAAGAAGAAACATGAAATTAAAACACTTCTAAATCCTGAGTCGCGCATACACCCGACCTTTAGGTACAACCCTGCTTGTACACTCGACCCAATAAAGGTTTGTACAAACTGTATTTACAAATGCATTCATAAATGTGTATGAAAAACATCTAGCTACCACCTGTCCCTTTGTGTAAAACCAGGTCAGTGATGAAAGAGGCCAAAAAAGACTGATGTGCGTTACACAACTCCACTACATTCAATCACTTGACTTCAGAGTACAACAGTTGTGCTTTTATGAAAACATCATTCACTACTGACTGTATAAAGTATGACAAATTATTAGGTAGTGTATCTAATACTGCTGAGTGTATGAGGATATGTTCCGATGATATTGTTTTGGTAATATCAGTCTTACTCGCTCTTTGTTCCTCTCTCTCTTTGAAATGTACTGTATATAAAGATGGTCTGTTGCTATAATAGAGTTTGATTTGCAGGTGAATTAGTATCTTTATTGACAATAACTCCACTGTCGTATTTTTGGTGATATGTATATGCTGATGTCCTGTCCTTTTATATATTGCAGGTAGGTGATGCCCGAGGAGAAGCGCAGCTGCTCCATAACCGACGATCCAGAGGAAAGGAATATCCACATCTGTTCATAGCGAGAAATGGAAATGCATCACCAGTAGCCAATGGAACTTTATCCTTGCCTTGCTGGCAGACTTTGCTGAGAGTAACAAGGCAATGAGAGGGGCTGTATAATGGCCAAGAACAAAGAGCCCCGTCCACCGACATACACTATCAGTGTAGTTGGGCTCTCAGGCACTGAGAAAGAAAAGGGCAACTGTGGTGTGGGCAAGTCCTGCCTATGCAACAGATACGTGCGTCCCAGCGCAGACTGCTACTACTCAGAGCACACTTCTGTGTTGAGCACAATCGACTTTGGAGGTCGTGTGGTGAACAATGATCACTTCCTGTACTGGGGGGAAGTGTTACACAGAGGAGACGATGGCCTTGACTGTCGAATTCAAGTCATCGAACAGACTGAATTTATTGACGACCAGACCTTTTTGCCTCATCGGAGCACAAATTTGCAACCCTACTCTAAGCGGGCTGCGACTTCAAAGCTGCAGTCTGCTGAAAAACTGATGTATATTTGCACAGATCAGCTTGGCTTGGAGCAGGATTTTGATCAGAAGCAGATGCCTGATGGAAAGCTGAATATTGATGGTTTTGTCTTGTGCATAGATGTAAGCAAAGGATGCAACAGAAAATTTGATGACCAGATGAAATTTGTCAATAGCCTGTACTCACAAATTGCCAAGTCAAAAAAATCTATTATCATTGCTGCAACGAAATGTGATTCGTGTGTAGAGCAATACTTACGGGATGTCCAGACTTTTGCTGCAAGCAAAAAGAATCTTCTGGTGGTTGAGACATCGGCTCTATCATCTGTCAACGTGGACCTCTGTTTTAACGCGCTAACCCAGCAAATGGACAAAACACGAGGTAAACCCAAAATTATCCCATACTTGGAGGCTTACAAAGCTCAGAGACAATTAGTAGCCACAGTCACGGTCAAGTTTGAAAAGCTTATTGTTCAGTCTGTCAGAGATTATCACACGAGCTGGAAAGTTGTGAGCAACTCATTGAAAAACCATCCAGACTACGAGGAATACATTAATTTGGAAGGTACTCGGAAAGCTAGAAACACCTTTTCGAAGCATATTGAACAGCTGAGACAAGAGCATATCAAGAAGAGAAGAGACGATTATCTCTCCAGTTTGCCAAAAATTCTTAACAAGATGCTTAACAACTTGGAAGAGATTGAGAACCTGAGCTGGACAGATGCTCAGAACCTGTTAAAAAGCAAGAATGAATTTCAGTACTACTTTGTTGTGCTGGACCAAACCCCATGGGATGAGACAGACCATGTTAACAAAACAGATGACAGAAGAGTCCCCTTTGACATCCTTAAAACGGCAGAAGGTGAGAGGATCTACCAAAACCATGTCCAGCATTTGATATCTGAAAAGAGGCGACTGGAAATGAAGGAAAAATTCAAGAAGACACTGGAGCGAGTGCATTTCATAAGTCCTGGCCAACCGTGGGAAGAGATTATATGTTTTGTCATGGAGGACGAGGCGTACAAGTATATCACAGAAGCTGATCGCAGAGACGTGTATGCGCTGCATCAGCAGGAAATAGTTGAAGGGGCCAAAGAGGAGTTTCAGGAAATGCTATTTGAGCATGCCGAGCTGTTTTATGACTTGGATTTGAATGCCACCCCAAGTTGTGACAAAATGAGCGAAATCCACACTGTACTCAACGAGGAGCCCAGATACAGAGCTCTACAGAAACTTGCCCCAGATAGGGAGTCCCTTTTACTGAAACACATCGGATTTGTTTATCATCCCACCAAAGAGACGTGTCTGAGTGGTGTGAGCTGTGTGGATCTGAAAGTTGAGCAGGTGCTTGCAAATAGGCTGGTTCAGTTGGACCACGGTCGCACTAATCTGTACTACAACAGTTCCAATCTTGATAAAGTGAACTTGTGTCTTCTTGGCCGTGAAGGACTAGCTCAAGAACTTGCTAATGAAATAAAAGCTCAGTCCACAGATGATGAATATACCCTTGATGGTAAGATCTATGAATTGGAACTTTTATCTGTTGATGTAAATTCTCCCATGCTTTTGAACCATTCCTGGCTATCAAATTTCAAACCTCATGGGTTCTTCTGTGTCTTCAGTTCAATAGAGTCACTTAATTACATTGGCGATCGCATAAGCCGAATCCGAGCTGAGATTTCTCACGGCAAAAGAGACAGATTTGCCCAGCCATCGCCATTTATTCTAATCTTAGCAGGTCAGCGAGACAGTGTTTGCAAAAACATGCCTATTTTAAGGCATCAGGGCCAACAGCTTGCCAATAAGCTACAGTGCACATTCATAGACATGCCCTCTGGGACCTTTCCCCGAAAGTTTAACGAATCTCAAATAAAACAAGCGCTCAGAGCAGTCCTAGAAGGCCTAAAGCACAATTTTGACTTGATGAGTCCCGTGCCCTCCATCAAAGATTTGTCTGAAACAGATTTGCGAATAGTTATGTGTGCCATGTGCGGAGATCCATTCAGCGTGGATCTTATTCTCTCACCTTTTCTGGATTCACATTCCTGTAGTGCTGGTCAGCCTGGTCAGAGCAACACCCTGTACCTCGACAAAATCATTGGTGACAGTCGTAGGCGCATACAGGTCACTGTCCTCTCATACCACTCCTCAATTGGAATCAGAAAGGATGAATTGGTGCATGGATATATACTTGTCTACTCAGCAAAACGAAAGGCTTCCATGGCTATGTTGCGGGCATTCTTGGCAGAGGTCCAAGATGTCATTCCGGTCCAAATGGTGGCTATAACGGACAGCCAGGCTGATTTCTTTGAGAATGAGGCAATCAAGGAGCTGATGACTGAAGGGGAACACATCGCTACAGAAATCACAGCCAAATTTACAGCACTCTACTCGTTGTCTCAGTACCACAGGCAAACGGAAGTCTTCACACCATTTTTCAACGAAGTACTTGAGAAAAAGAACAGTATAGAGAGCTCCTTCATGTTTGATAGCACACGGGACCATGGCACCTCTGAAGATGTCTTCCCTCAGTCACCACACAACCATTCACCAGCGTACTCTTATTACCCTGACTCTGAAGATGATGCTGAGGGACCGCCACCTTATAGCCCTATAGGGGATGATGTACAGCTGCTGCCCACCCCTAGTGAAAGAAAGTATAAAATTGACTTGGAAGGGAACGAGTACCCTGTCCATAGCACACCTGTAGGTGATCATGAACGCAACCACAAAGTGCCTCCCCCAGTGAGACCTAAACCTGTGCTAAACAAGCCTAATGTTAAGAAGCTGGACCCCAACCTTTTGAAGACCATTGAGGCTGGAATGAAGGCCAGCAGGAGAACACGAGGTCCAGTTATGGTCCATGATGACCTTGAGGTAGCTGACAATTATGCAGATCCAGCAGACACTCTCCCCAAATCAAAAGGTTTCAACGATGACATTTATGCTGTTCCAGAGGACACCCATAGCAGGATAGTCAAGATGCGCAACTCATTTGGTGGCCATCATGGTTTTTATGGTGATGAGGAGAATGGTTTTGACCGTACATTGAAGTCACAGGGTAGCAGGCGACCGTCTAAATACAAACATCGATCAAAGATCCTGTTCAGCAAGACAAAAGCGTATCATAGACGAGTGCACTCTGATGTCAGTGACGATGAATCAGGGCCGGCAGTGCAGAAGAAGAAAAAAGGCAGGGGTAACCGTGGAAGTGAAGAGGACCCTTTACTTTCACCTGTGGATCCATGGAAAGGAGGGATAGACAATCCAGCCATCACTTCAGACCCAGAGCAGGATGACAAGAAGTTGAAGAAAAAGAAAGCAGCAAAAAACAAGGAACCGAAAAAGGTAAGCTGGCATATTTATTTTTACATTTCAGTTTATGAGATGCACAGTGACGCAGCAGGTATCGTTGCTGCCTCACTGCATCCTTGGTTTGAGCTCAGGTTCCTGACTGTGTGGAGTTTCATGTTTGGTTTCGCATGGGTTTCCTCTGGTTTCTCCGGTATCCCCCCGCTGTCTGAAAAAACAGGCACGTAGGAGGATTGGCTACACTAAATTGCCCGTGCGTGAATGTGTGTGTTTGGTGCAATGGACTGGCGTCCCATCCGGAGTGTATTCTCCCACCTTGTGCCCAGTATTCCCGGCATAGGCGCAGGATTCGCCCCAACCCTGACCTGGATAAAGCTGTTACTGAAGATGAATTTCAGTTTACTGCCTTAAAAATCATTCTTTACCAAATATTTCCATCAATGATTCAGAACTTTTGAACGTTTTAATGGTAGAACACTAGAAGAATCATGATAAATTGTGTTTTCTTGTGTGCGTTTTGTTTATGGCATGTAAAGTCTACTGTTTTATTTCTTTTTATAGGTTAAAGCAAAAGTTCCAAAGCCACTGTATCCACCAACTCGAAGAAATTGGGAAAGCAACTATTTTGGTGTTCCTCTGCAGAACTTGGTCGCCCCAGACAGGCCTATTCCTCTGTTTATTGAGAAGTGTGTGGACTACATTGAACGTACAGGTCAGTCTTACCGGTTTTGCTTAATATTCCTTGGGGAAAAAAACCTGCTTTATTGTTTGTCGTGTAGTTCAGTAGTAGAGCCAATTTACTGTTGAAGGTTGCACATTGTAATTCACCATTCAAGTAGAAACTAATAGGATTATTTCAGTTATCAGTGCATGATGTCAAGTGGTTGAATATTTTCTTCAGTGGGTGGTGATAGTTTTGGATCTATAGCCTGACCTTGAGTGTTGCTAGTGTAAATGGTAAGAGTTAATGCAGACGAATACATGTGGCCACCGTTCAGAGAAACCATCATGAGGAAGGCATTACACAGAGCCCAGTCAGCAGTGCTAGGGATGCTACTTTAGCAGTGTAGTTACTCTTTAAAAATCTTTGTAATGGAGAAATGTAGCTGCTACATTACAAGCTACTCGAACTTAAGCGCTTGTATGTGATGTCCAATATGAAACCACAGAGAGTAGGCAAATTTGTAGGCGTGTGAAGATAGTTTCGTCTTTGCGTAACCCTTGCAGAAGTCATTTCTGCTTTAAGTATGCTGAGGCCTTTAGACCTGCAGCTAATCCACAGTGAGCGTGTTTAGATGATTCAGCAAAATAGCAGCACGGTGAGCAAAGAGCCTCATAACCAGTAGGCAGATACACACCTCCTCGCTGATGGGGCTCTTTTCCTGCATTTACCCCTGGACTGATCTCTATAAAATAGTTTAATTTAACAAGCTACTTGATATACAATAAATGACTGTACAGGGAAATGTAGTTAATCTAATGACTTCACTGTTTGTAGCTATGCAGCTGCCCAGCATTGCATCTCTGACAGCCTGTTTTCAAATGTCTTCATGTCATCACAGCTTCACTGCGTCTTCATACGTCACTACTGTTGTGCAGGTGTGGCAGTGATCAGAGGTTTCTGTGTCAGAAAACAACTTTTCTGAACTGCCTTGTTTGTGAGAATGTTACCACCAAACTCTCGTGCTGTAATACCCTGAACCACATTTCGGTATCGTTGTATTGTTATGTTGGCTGTTGACTTCTGCAGTGAAGGCTTAGTACGCCTGTGGCTGTATCTCAGTACTCTAGGTCTTTATTTAAAAGCCTTTTCAGTGCATTTTGTGGATAAAAGGGGTCATCAAGCTCCCACACACACGCATGCATAGTTGCTCGCATTCTTTGCTGTGTTTTAAAACCCGGAGGAAATGCTTTTGCCTTTTTGTCCATCACAGCTAGCTTTTTACCAGTCTGAACATGCTGTGTGCTTTGGCTTGTCTCCTCGCCTTCCATTTTGTGATTTACAGACTCGAGCATTAGTGAATTTTTGCTTTTTGGTTATTTTTTTTTATGGATTTTTCTTAATAGGCTTTGAAGATTTACTTATCACCTCTAGCAGCAATATGCCACTTCTCCCAGCTTTCTCACTGCACTTACTCTATTTGGAAAACTTATTCAGTATTGATTAGGCTCGGGACGATTGACAGTATTGGGAATTGCCGATAGCCATTGTGATAGATGGAGTCTATCAAGATAGACGATTTAAAATATCTGTCAGAAAACATGGCGTCTGCAGCTTTAAGATTTGACAAGAATAAATTGTTTTGTATCTCATAATATGTGTTACCTTATGTGTTATTTTTTATTCTCTATGAATCTTAATAGCCTATGTTGTCTGACTTTGGAGCAGACCACCAGAACATCCTTCTCCGAAGCATGTCAGCTTCCTTTCACTGTACTCACCAAACAGATAAAGCCATGAATATCCTCACTCGCAAAACATGAACGGGGGCTGAAATTACACAGCACGTCCCACATGACAATCGGCGATAGTTAGTGGGCATGATAGGACGATAAAATATCACACACGATCTCACAAGCCTAGTATTAATATGACTTTTATATGAGATTTATATTTGCAAGCTGTAGACTGCATATTGGAAGTGACTTATGTTGAGAGGCAAATTGCAGAGCATGACTAGCTAAAGGAGCTCAGTCCTTTAATTAGAGATATGAGTGTACTTGAGCATTTTATCTAATATAAATGTGCTGCTTTTTTGTTGTTTGGAGTTTTCCTTGGGCACTGCAGTTTCTGTCATTTCGATTGAATATTTATGTTGTTAAGAGCATTTAAACCAGAAAGCGGTGATCTTCAGGGCAAAAAAGCCAGTACGGAAAGCATTTTAAATTGTGTTACTGCAATAAGCTATTCAATGTTGTTTTGCAATAAAATGCATCGAACTCCTTGCGAGAACTGCGTACTTCTTAAATACCCTGATTTTTAAGAGTTTTAATCTTACGCGATCGGATGACCTCTTAATGCAGAAAGATGATGTTTTAAGTGAAGGAGATGTTAACGATTCAAAATATGCTGCATTTAAATGGCACTGGATAAAGAGCAGCAGTAATGATGATGATGGTGATGACGATGATGATGACAGTGATGATGATGATGATGATGGTTGATCTGACGTCATACTTGGGCATCTCTTAACAGTGCTGATTTTTTTGCGATTATGTATAGCCAAACAATCCATTCAGAGGACAACCCTTCACCAGCAGAGGTGAACAGCTAGACATTGATCTGTGGAATAGATTCGACTCGGCTGTTGGGACATCCTTCTTCACCACCTGGCTCTTTGTCAGCTGTTCTCTGCTGCTTTCGTGATGACGGGCAGATTTTGCATTGTCTGTTAAAATGGCTAGGACTACTACCTATCTATGCAACCTGAAAAAGATATAATGATAATGAGCTGGTAAATTGTTTTTCTAGCAACTTCTAAAAGCTGGCAGCCAGAACTAACATGCCCCCCTGCAGCAATAGCACTCTGAAGAGTAACGGCAGTAATTAGATTTTTTTTGTGTGTGTGTGTCAGTACCCGAGTATAAAAAAAAAAAAAAAAAGATCAAAATGGGCACCTGTGTTGTCTTATAGCCAGTTTGCTTTTGTCTGGTGCTGAAGTTATAATGCAGGTGTATTTAACTAAACGTTTTGAAGGTTCGATGTGATCGATGTACATAAAATTCCTTGCTTGCATACTAACATGACTGAATCAATACCTTTTTATTGCTTAAACATGAATGATTAGTTTATGGCTGTAAATGAGACACATCGATTTGAAGTGATTCTGTTTTGTTTCGTAGTGATGCTTCGCTTTACCACTTTTCACTAGCGCCATGGACTCAGTTGAGACAGATTTGTTTTGAAGTATGCAGAGAATACACACATACTTTCTTGTCTAATTATCTTTGAACATTCCACAGAGGGTAAATTAAATAAAAAGCTGATGAAATTCTGTGAAAACTCGTCTCGATGAACTAACTTCACGTAAATAATTTACATGAATGCATGTGATGGTTTGCAACAAGCCACAACAGAGGATCTGCTACAGAAGCCCTTATGTTTAAAAAAAAAAAGTTGTTGCTGAGCTACAGCCATTTGTTTCGTACGTTGATCAGGTCTGCTGCAATATTTTTCAAGACCTTGCTTCGATAGACTTTGCTTTATCCACATCCTGACTGTGGTCTGTCATTCGTCACATCTGTAATGTCTGTAATTGTGCATCTGTAATGTCACGTACAGTTTGAGAGGAATACTTGAAACTTAACAGTAGATGATAAAATTGTTCTTTAAAGCATAGACCTTTAGCCTGCTTTTTTTTTTTTTAATAACTCAGATATAGCCGAGCACTTGTCTGAAAAATGGATGTTTTTTTCCTCCATGCGGTTAGTTAGTGTTTTAGGCTGTGTCTTCTGTTGTCTCCTGTTCAACCAAGCAGAGCTTTTTTGACACATGTACCAGGTCTCTGGTGAATGCTTAGCAAAAAAATGTTCAACAACACAAAGTCCCAGTATTCCCAGTGGCATTCTGCTGTCTGTGGTATACAAGGGAAGGAGTTGTTGGAACAAATGACTTCTGACAGGCTGTCGCCACACATCAGACAGTGTAGTTAGTCCAGAGTGTAGGCATCGGAGTGGACATCAGCATTGGAGCTCACACGAATGAGCCAGTGAAAGCGTCACAAGATAAGGTAGGCTTGTACGATGTGGAGAAAGATAACATATTACAATTAATATACCTTGTCGTATATTAAGACAAAAAGGTGAATTGACACGTCACAGTTAAAGACTGACCTGCACTAATTGACCAAAATGAGCTGTTTGTCTCTTAGGCTGCTCATATTTCTCATAGAAGACCAGAAAAACTGTTGTTGGTTAGAATGCTCATTTACATATTGTAGATATCTGGCATATCAGTAAGACAATATTGTGATAACAACTAATAATATTATATTATTAGCTTGTCATGCAATTTAAAGCTTCAGCATGCAGCACAGTCCCATGTTTTGGTTGCCTGGAAACCTAATTGAGTAGGCTAAAATGTGGTTGCTAACACGTCAGCAAGTCACTGGCCAACGTTTCACTGGCTATGTTCTGCCCTCTGATCTTTATTTCTTCTCAATACGTTTAACTGCAAGGTGACTGTGTGTAGTACGCAGGAGAGTTACACTATATGGCCAAAAGTTTGTGGACACCTGACCATCACACCCATGTGCTTTTTGAACATCCCATTCCAGATTTAGTCCCCTTTTGCTGTTATGGTAACCTCCACTCTTCTGGGAAGGCTTTCCGCTAGATTTTGGAGCGTGGCCGTGGAGATTTGCCCATTCAGCCACATGAGTATTAGTGAGGTCAGGAACTGATGTCCATTGAGGAGGCCTGGGGAGCAATCGGTTGTTCCAGTTTATCCCAAAGGTGTTCAGTGGGGTTGAGGTCAGGGCTTTGTGCAGACCACTTGAGTTCTATCTTGGCAACGATGTCTCATGACCTCACTTTGTGCACGGGAGCATTGTCATGCTAGAACAGGTTTGGGCACCTTAGTTCCAGTGAAGGGAAACTGTAACGCTACAGCATACAAAGACATTCTAGATACTTATGTGCTTCCAATTTTGTGGCAACAGTCTGGGGAAGATGCTCATATGGGTTTGATGGTCAGGTGTCCACATGCTTTTGGCCGTATAGTGTAGCTAACACCGATAGTGACCACTGAAAAACTCATGAGAGCTCATACCGATTTGCCGCTGTGAGGATGGTCAGGAGTGCATTTGATGTCCTGTTTTTTTGTTTGTATAAAAACATATTTAATTGATGCAAAGACCCATGTATGGGTGTGATGATGTATCAGCTGTCCACAAACTTTTGGTTATACAGTGTACATGATAACTTTGTTCTGAACTTTATTTTGCTTGGTTTCATCAATGTTTCCACATTCCACAGTACTATAAAAAAAACAAAGTGTTGGAGTGTTGGAGCTGTTCTTCAGATTTACCATTACCTTTGACTACAAATTTAAAAAATTGTGCTTGTTATATATCCATAGGCTGTAATGTTATAGCTCATATGGCAATACGGCATAACTTTAGCTGCTGGCCTTTGATTCTTTAATCCGTTTTCAACCTCACAGTACAACACAGTGAAAAATAATGCTATCACTGTCATTTTTCCCAAAGCCATGTCTCCTCCCAAGCGAGACATTTCATCCACTCCAGATTATGCAGTCGTATGCAGAAAAGCCTTTTTAAAAAAATCGTAACCCATCTGCTCGCTATGAATTAGAGATGAGCTGGAGTGATGTGCAGATGTCCTGGGCCACTGTACAGCCCCTGTGTGTGCTAAGCACCGTGGCACGCGTTCTGCTGGTTTGCGCACAGAGCCAGGCTCATGTTGTCCAAAGCACTTCTGCATAAGGATGTGTGTTTCACACACACAAGCAATCTAGAGAATTGGTGCTTTTACTGCATCAAATGTCACCTGTGTCAACATAGCAGGGGTCCATGTGTGCATGTGTGGAGCAAATCTTTGTAAATGATTAATCCTGTGTCACTATTGTAAGAGACGAGTCTAGCTGCAGGCAGCAGATAAGTCTCTTCACTTCTGCTAAACCCTCTGCTAGCAATTTCGTAGGGGCTTTGCTTACCACACACGCATATACACACACGCGCACACACACACACACCATTGGATAAAACCCAACTCAGTCTATTCACACTAACAGACTGTAGTGCTTATTTAAAAGCACTCAGAGCTGTCTTTTATCTGTTGTCTCCTCATGACTAAACCTGCTGTCAAGTCTTGAGTGTTAAAACACAGTTGGAGCTGCTCGTTATTGTGAAGACACTAAAAGGTGGCGTTATAAGTCCCGTTCTACTGATTTGCATCGCTACATTGAGGAAATGCACGCATTTGTCATGACATCAGCTACTAACCGTGTCTTAACACTCATGTCTTTGAGCTTGTCCCTGCTTTGGATGGAACCACCCAGCTTTTATCCTGCTATAGATTTTTTCATGAAAACAAAGATGGAGTTTGCACCCTCTGACCTTTTCCCCCCTCCCCCTTCCTTTGTGTCGTCTGCTTTGATTTATAGGAACTGCAGGACAAATATTAATGTCCTGTTCTTGAAATTGATGATTCTGCTTATATTCCAACCTCCTTAAATTTCTCAAATAAGCATTTTCGTAAGGGAGCTCATTTTGTTCTGTCCAATCAATGCTCAAGTAACTTCTGCTACGTTCGAATAAATCTGTTTAGGTATATTGAAGTTGCGTGATGAATATGTACAATAAAGCGTTATATTTAAACTAATTTCCTGTGGAACGTGCATGTGAATTTGCCTTCTTGTGATTTATCTTGTGCGGTAGAAACTTCACCTTTGACTCTTCCTAACACAATTATGCAGCATCTCGTCGGCCAAGGTACATTTCATCACTATGTAGTCATGCTGATCTGTCAATATCTGAGCCCTGATTCAGTCAGTCATGCATTTCCTTTATTCACCTTTGTGTGTTTTTGTGTACCAAGACAAAACTCTAGCTGTATTATTGTATAAACCTAGTATAATGCATCACTGTAATACGCATCATACAGCACTGTGCTTCACTCTAATTATTGCTAGTCAGATATACTTGGTACATTTAAAAGAAAATTCTGTTAAAGCCATTTGTGGAGAAGGCAATGTAGAAGAAGGGAGTAACCCCTCATTCGCTTTGCACGGTCTAAAAAAAGATGTTCATCCAGGAGCTCATTTTGATCTGCATGACCACAAGGAGGTCTTTTTTTATTTATTTATTTTTTCTTTTTTTATGAGTTATTGCTGATTTGCATGCGGGTGCTATGTAAAACACTACCCATGACTGCAGAAGTGCCTGTGTAGACTGTCTTCCTTTATCATATTGCAGCTGTGCTTTTAATCTTAATGTTGATGAGAAATAAAACTAACAGAGTAAAGGTATTAAGCTCTAATTATATACTACACAGATTGGTTTGACACAGAAAAATACAAACGTTATTTTGTATTTCGTATCAAAATTGATTGCAAAGTAGCTTGTCTCGTGCAAAAAAATATACGACAGCTACCAAGAAGGCTAACACGTGCTTCCTTTGAGAGATGTGATCTTTTCGAACTGCTGCTCATGCTGCATCACGGGGCGGTGTAACACACTCAAAGGAAAGCACTATCCGCCCCTTCTGCATGCGTGAGACACCCACTCACAGACACTCGTGATTGGCTAGTGTTGCTAGAGGGGAGAGAGAATATGCCATCCCTCCCAGTCAGAGAGCTCAGACAATTTTGCTGTCTTGGTCTCCCAGCCATCGCTGGACGATAGGGTGAACACCTTTCTGCATTTTTTAATCAATTTTTTAATCGTAAATCTTACATTACGCATTGAATGAAGTACTTCTCCATTATTTCTTGTATAAGTAAGGAGTAAAACATGACAGCGCGTGCTGTGATAGGAAAATAATCCACGCTGGGATGTTGCGGAGGTCCACTACTACTGATTATTTTACAATAACTGCACGTCCCAAAGTGTCTTATTCCTCTTAAACTTCTGCAGTTTGCCAGGTATTATATTATTTATTAAAGAACCACACATCATATTTTTATCCGTTTATGATTAAGTTAATAATGTAGAATGTTCATGAAACAAGTTAGTTCCTGTAACCTACATTATAACAGCTGTAAACACTCGTACCCTTGCCAGTTCCTTTCTTTTTTCATTGTTGACGTTAATAAGAAAAAACAAAATAAAAAAAACCACACAGCTTGGCATGTTACTGAGACGCTGAAAACTGCTCTGTGCTGAAGACTTTGCCGTGGTGGAAAACTTAGTTACAACTTTACTTCTGACTGTTACAGTGCTGACACTGGAGACTCCTTCCAAAAATGCAAAACAAACATGTCCTCACGGAAATCTTCACCATATCAACAATCACACACTTTTTAAAATCCGTTTTTGTGGAATATCTGCGTACAAGTCTGTTTAAGTTGTCACTGTACAAATGATAACATGATAACTTCAATACGATAAAATGATAACATGATGAAATAACTTTGCAACTGAAACTACTGTCCATGCTATGATGTTTTAGAAAATTAATCAACACCTTCTGACCAATCAGAGTCAAGAAGCCAACAGCGCTTTGGTATAAAATACTCTTAAGAGATGAAAGGAACTCCAAAAAAATTACGTACATTATGTAAAAAGGTGCGCAAAATAACAAGCTGTAAATTCTTCTCTAAACATCTGATAATGGTGAAACAAGAGAAATCTTTTGATTAGCATACTTCACAGCACAGTAGTGGAATTCAGGTTCTCTAAAATGATAATCACGCATTATCTCTGATGCGTGACGATAGCTTCTGCAGATGATAGCACTCTCTCACTTGTAAAGAAGAGTAACATTCAAATAGCTTTGAAAGGTACAAACCGTTTTTTTATCTCCGCCATGCCTGGTGATTTCAGTGAATTACATTCAGTCAATAACTTTCTCCAGCCTATAGAGCAACCTAATGGGATTTTTTTTTTTTTTTTTTTTTTTTTTTTTTTTTTTTTTTTTTTTTTTTTTTTTTTTTTTTTTTTTTTTTTTTTTTTTTTTTTTTTTTTTTTTTTTTTTTTTTTTTTTTTTTTTGGTATCTTGCTGAACTGGTCTGGCTTTCACTGAAGTCATCTCCAAACATTTCATTGAGTGCTGATTTTTTAGTGGGAGGAGATGTTCTGCTGGTAGAGGCACTTTCTGAATCACCACGGCCGTGGTTTCGTTGTGACTCGGTGCTTGGTTTGAAAAATAAGGCATAAAACAGATGCAATAAATAATATATAATGCATGCACATAAATCTGTAGCTCTTCCAGTTTTTGTATTCACCATTGTTTGTGTGGTGATATGTGATAAATGTTTCACTGGCTTGAAACTTCTTGTAATATATTTCTTCAGCAAAATGATGAATGCCTCACTTCAAGAAGCATTATTTAGCTGGACCAGACATTTGAATTTGGGATCTAATTACTTCATTAGTTACTCCTGAAGGATTCTGTATGGTGTATGGTGCACTAGCACATTTTACATTCTCTAAGGTGTGTGTATCTGCTGCATCCTCCTCCATGAATGTTAAAATGCTGCATTAGAGATGAAGAAACACTCGGTCAGTGGGTTGCCGCTCTCTACAGTACATGGGTGTGAGTGTTTTCAGACGCTTGAGCACTTGCAACAACATCCTCCAGTGCACTCACATCTTGATCAGACAGCGTGAACAGGTCTTTCTTGTCAGTGTCATTTGCAGCTCTTGGCACTGCATGATCATATCACAAAGCTGCAGTTTCTGTGATGTATGTGGCAGTAGTTGTGTTCAGATTTGGAGAAAAGTGTACAATCCTCCTGTGGTTCACTTTCACCCCACTTGATGATCCACACTGTGTAATATGTATGCTACATGTGGGGAGAGATCCAGCCTTGTTCCATGCATTGCCTATGTTCCTGGCATTGTTTATTGTTCCAGGAATTACTTAAGTGGTGACACATGTGTGATTGCATGTGCAGCAAAGATGGTAGTAGTAGTGGGTGTAGTATAATGTTTGATCCATTGTGCCGTTTGTATTTCCTCAGAAGGTGTGGATTTTATCTATGCTGTTATTCCAGTATGGACAACCTTTACGTAAGAAAACAAAGTTATAAGGAATAAAACATGACTGGGCATGCCGTTATAGAAAACAATCCAGCCTGGGGTAGTGTGATGCTACATAACCACCCAGAGTAGATTATGTAAGGAATAACACATGACAGACCGGGCTGTTATACGAAAATAATGTCCCCTGTCAGAACTGCATTATTGTTGTACACAGTCTGGAGTGTATAACTCCACTTTACCCACAGCGATTTGACAATGATTACAATGTGTACTTTATTAATGAACGACACATCACACATTTCTATTTTATAGTTAGATTTAATGTCATGGAACGTTCGAGTTAGTACATTAGTTCCCGTTGTCACCTGCGTTATAGCTGTGATAAACTGTCAACTGTCTCACCAGCCTCTCTCTCTCTCTCTCTCTCTCTCTCTCTGACACACACACACACACACAGAGCGCAGCCTGTCATTTTACCAAGAAAACAGAGGAAACGGAAAGCCGGAGACTGAGAGCACTTACAACTGAGACTTCTTCCATAAATGTCTCCTAACAAAAAAACACTTCACCACATCAGTGATTATAAGAATCACTTTGTTAAACAACAACCCCTTTTTAAATCGGCTTATTATTCTTAGATTAAGTCTTAGGTTACGTGGAGTGTCCGCATATGTGTGTATGTGTATATGCTGCTACTATAGAAACAAAAACATAATAGAACAAGCACATTAATATTAACATTCATGTTACAGCCAGAACTACCTGTACTGTTATATGAAAATAAGGCACACCTTCTGACCAATCAGATTCGAGCGTTCAACTGTGCTGTGGTACAATTTCCAATAAGTCCCGATGTGTTTTATAGTTACATGTTGTAGAGACAGTTCCTGTTATCACTTATAGATTATACATGATAGTAGCTATGTTATAAACAGTTGTTTCCTTACAAGCCTCTCCTTTTTACTTTCTTCTGAAATCAATAAAACAAAAAAATGCAGCTTGCTCTGTTGATGAGAAACTGGAAGGTCCTCTGTCCTGAACACTTTCCCATGGTGGAAAACCTAAAGTTACACTTTACCTCTGGTTTTACAAAATGCAGACACTCGAGACTCCTACCATACCATAAACTTCTCCTTACAGACAGCTTCATCATATGATTGGCTCTAGTGGTTGGTCTTTACCATTCAAAAAAAAAAAAGGAAAAAAAACCCAGACCAAATTTAATTCACTTGCAGCATGTTTGGAGGAACATTTATGTTAACGCCTGTTATAAACAATGCAAAAAAAATATATTTTTTTAAATAAATCATGCTATTTATTTATAACCACTAATGATGAAGCAGTGTTGCTTCTGTATTGGGTTCAGTGTTCTTTGTATTGAAATTGTTGCATTCTCATTTATATGCTCAAGCAGTATTTCTTGAGGTATAAGTGGAGTTTAATACAGGCTGCCATTTTTTGTTTTATGCATGCATCCTCTACATCAAGGAGCCATGGCCACATGGGAAGCAGACCTAGTTATAAAAGGTTACACTCTCCATGTGACCTTTATCTCAGCACAGTGTGATCCTGCACAAACAAGCACAGCACCATTTATAGAATCCGCTGTTAGTTTGAAATGTGGATGTGCCGTTCTGATAGAAATGAGTGTTGTAGTGATTACTATTAAAAAGCTTTTTAGTGCATTCCAGTAGTACTGACGCAGTCCCTGGAAGAGCCTGTGATGTGAGTCATGCCTGAGATTTGTGTCGCTGCTGTGATCTGACAGAAAGCTTACTTGAGGAATAATTAGGGGTGTAACAATACATACAAATCCAATTCAATATGATACAGTAGTCTCTCGATACAGTACATTATAGATGCACTAGAAATCAGCATTGCATGAATATGGGCCCTAGACTTCTATTTTCAGTCGATTAAAACATTCAACATTATAAAAGTAGAATAGCTGAAACGTAATAATGAGACAGTGTTAGCAGCAGGTAAAGAAAACAACATCTGTGCATTACTATGTGACAAAATTAAACATGGCTAACTTTCACGTGTGACTTACAAGGTGACGTGTCTGAAGTGTGGAGCTTTTCCCATTCTGCTGTTAGTTAGTTGTGCTATCAGAGTCACGCAGCTCTCTGTAGCCCTAGATGTGTTTTTGAATCTTGTATTCTCCACTATATCATCTCCAATATTAACTTCCCAGTGGCCACGATGATTTCTTTAGCCCGGATTGAATCAGTGAGGAAGGGCTGCCTGAATGCTGCAGAGAGAATGTTGCCGTGTGTGTGTGTGTGTATGTTTAGCCGTATGTTTGCGATATTAGTGACAGTGCATTTGGGGATTCAGCACACTGTAACGTTTCGGTCCACCAATCCCTGGGCATCAGCATTGTAACTTACCGGGAGGCTGAAGGCTCCCACACACCAGACCTCAATGTAGCCATTGCAGTTTTTCTTAAGCTAGTACACAAGCATGCTAGCATATTGGCTAGTGAAAACAACATGCTTAGGAGAAGTGTAATTTATTTATTTTTGGTAACCTCTCTTGAATCAAGAGTGAGAGTGTGGGCTTAATTAAGTGTAAATATTTTTCACCTCACGTAATATAAGCAGTATTTTATGATGAATAGTCTACTTTATTATGCAGTCTGTTGAATGTGGAATGTGGAACCTTGTATCAAACGAAACAATACGAGTAATAATGTATATGCTGTAACTCTAAAATAACAATTTGCAGTGCACTGCAGGCTGCTCCGTGCCGAACCTGTTTAGGCGACTTCACACACCCGCTTACTGTGTTTAATCAGATGACCTTTTCCAGGTTGCTCTGCAATTCAGCCTGATGGACCTCCCAGAAAAAAAGCATTTGTGAAGTAAACTGATATTGACCTTTTTCATTTTTACAGTAACAAAGCAAGCGGCCCGCAGAGTGAGGGTGTGGTAGTCTGATTTTTTTTTTTTTTTTTTTTAGCTGCACCTGAATTAAAATTGAATGGCAATGTGATAGATTAGGAAATAATATATTGAATAAATGATTAGTCAGCACTGTGAGGTTTAAAGGGGTTACTATGATAGTGATACCAGTTTAGGAACTCCAGTCCTAATGTTGTAATTCATCTGATTTAATTTCCTAACATAGGATACACCTATTACAGTGTAGAGAATTGTTTTCCCAGTGGCTGGGATTTAGAGCTAAAGCTTTGTCTAGTGATTTGCATTGAATCATAAAAGCCAGCTAAATAAGTTTCCACTACTGTTTAAGAGAACTCATTTGAAAAGCTTCAAGCTTTTAAGTGAAACCATCACAGCGGGGATAAAATAGACCAAATGCTTTCTTAAGCTGGTAACAGTATCTAAGGAGGGGGTGTGCAGAGGCCATTTAATACCGTGCATATGCACATTGATGCAATCTTCCTTGGTCTCCGTGTGCATAGATTTGAGTAATGTCTTCTGCTTCCTGCACACTGACAGGCTTTTATTGTACGCGGGGGCAAAGCATGATGGTAATCTGTTGATGAAGAGCTGCAGATGGGTCTGATGAGAGGGCTCTGAGGGAGAGCAGAACATCCTGCTGAGCCACATGTAAATTAACATCACTTCCCTCACCACTGCTTCCTGCCGCTCTGTTTTCATGACATGCTTGACCTCAACCTTCCTCTCAGCATTTGACTGAGTTACATCATTGTCATTTAATTGGTGGGTCATCGTGAGCACAAAAGAGTTTTTTTTGGTTTCAGCACAGCTGCGGTGTTATTGTAGGGAAGTGTGTCTGCGCCATAACAGGTACTGCGACCATGACGACCATGAGTGATATTAAGGGGCTAGATGTGACGCACCTTTACAAAATTATCTGGATATTTGTCCACATGTATCTATTTTAAAATGGTTGGCACATTCACATTTGAATACATTACAGGTTGCTTAAAGCAAGCAGAATGTATGCAGACTTATGTATAAAGATCATGTATTGACAGTGCTTCAGATGAACAGTCAAAATGTGGTGTATTTCTTTTATCTGCCTCTTGTGCTATGGTTGACTAGTAGCTCTTCCTCACAAGCAGTCAAATGGGCATCACATTACTGCAGTAACTGCAGCAAAACAGTGGAACGTGAGAAGCTTTGTACATTTTATTTTATTTATTCATCTACTCATAAATTGTAGCAGTTATAACTGTGAGTCAGTAACAATATATACATCATACTCTTGAAGCCTAACACATTTGATACCTCAAGACCACTGAATTCTCGATTCTAATTGGTCAGAAGTGTACAGATGTTCCTAATAAAGTGGACGGTGAGTGTATATTAATGTCCTTGTTCTGATATATGTTGCTTTCTTTAAGGAGACATTCATTTATCATTTATGGCACTTTGTAACAGACAGTAAGTTTTCCACCATGGGAGAGTGTTCAGGACAGATGCCTTTGCACTTTTCCCGGTTTCTCTGTAACATGACAAGCTGCATTTTTTTGTGTTATTTACTGGCTGGTGAGAGCACAACACTTTATCGGCTTCTGTAACCTACGTGATAACAGGAAATAGCTTGTCTTGCAGACTTTTTGCAACATTAAATGTAATAAACGTTTAAAAGTAAGACCGCTCATTTTTTAATCGGTTAAATTCAGGGTGTGCTAAAGGAAAATCTAAATCAGGGTGGTAATGACGCTGTACACAAACCCACTGTTGATTATTTTCCTATAACAGCACACCCATTGTATTTTATTCTTTACTTAATGCACAGTAAGATTGCTGTTGTTTATAATTGTCACAACAGAAAGAAATACAGTCAGGTCCGGAAGTATTTGGACAATGACAGAGTTTTTGTGATTTTGCCTTTATACACCACCACAACGGATTTGAAATAAAACAATCAAGATGTGATCGAAGTGTAGACTTTCAGCTTTATTTTAAGATGTTCCACAAAAATATGGCATTTACCATTTAGGAATTACAGCCATTTTAAGCAAAGTACTTCCATTTTCAGGGGCTCAAAGGTATTTGGTGACATAATTGTAAATATAACCATAATTTTAATACTTGGATGAAAATCCTTTGCAGTCAATGACTGCCTGAAGTCTGGAGCCCATGTTCTCAAAATTTAAATTCTGAGTTTCCTCCCTGGAGATGCTTTGCCAGGCCTTCACTGCAGCCACCTGCATAAAAAACTGCATAACACTCTCAGTAGTACGCTAGGCTTGAGACGACTAAAGATAGTACCAGGAATTGCCAGTAGATTCCATCTATCAAGTTGGAAGATTTCCGAAAGCACGGTCTTTCGGAAAACATGGTGTCTGCAGCTTTCCTGTTGACAAAAACAAATTGTGTAAATCTCGTAATGTGTTTCCTTTTAACCTATTTTGTATTCTGTGCAACCTTTAATAGCTTATGTTGTCTGACTTGGGAGCAACAAAACATCTTTTGCTGATGGATCTTACCAAACAGATAAAGCCGCACTAACCTTCCATGATTGCAGTGTCTTGAACATGAACAGGGGCTTAAATTAAGAAAATAAAACGGTGTTTATCAGAGTTACTTCGCTATACAAGAATTAAATAAGTATCTCCACTGCTGTTCAACACTGAGCACATGCAACTTCAGTTTTGCAAGCATTACTGACTTTGTTAATGTGTAATTAATAATAATAATTTAAAGCTGACTTCTGGTATTTTTTGCTGTAATGATATTACTTGTACATGACATGTGTTACCTATTTCTGGCCACGCCCACAAGTCAGCATCGCTGCAGCCTACACCCCTCCGAAGCTACGAGTGATACTTTCGTCAGTCGGTGATAGCTAGGGGGCATGATGGTATTGTACACGAGCTCACAAGCGTATAGTACACCACTTAGAGAACACAGCAAACCCAGGATAAGAGCAAACAAAAAGCTTGCAGCTTTCCAGCTTGTGCGTTGCGTTGCGTTTTGGTCGGCTTTAGCTTTGTTCTGCTCGCAGCAAGGTGTAACACGTTAGTCATAACCCCTCTGGCTTATTCTCAAGCACCCCTCTCCTCTCTCTCAGGCTAAACCATACCCCTAGCTGCTACAAACTGCAACAGTGATGCTTTGGAAACCAAACAATTTCTCCTAACCAGTGGTTTGTTGGTATTGCACTTACCATGGCAGCCCTGGAGGCAACTCGGTCTATAAGAGCAAGGCCACTGAACACGTGTACACTTTGCTGCAGGGAGTGAATATAAAGTGTGATGAAAAAGGCAAGGTCACCTGTCAGTCATGCTACAGCATTTCCGCAGCCAAACAATGGCGAACAGTAGTGGTGGCCAAAAAGCTTATGCACAGCAAAATACGTGCTGCTGACAAAGCCTGAGTGAAACCAGTGTTCACTTTGTGTACGCTGCAGACATTTAACCAGCCCGCTCCACCCACCCAGTTTAGTTAGTGCTGCAGTGCTGGGGGATTTAGACAGTGTGCTAAGTGCTGCTCCTGTGCATGTGGTTTCAACTCTCAGATCAATGCAATGGCCAAGGTTTAACTAAGAGTTAATCTTTTGTCATGACATTTACTCAGCTAGACATATAATCTACCTGGTCATCTGGCAAGCGCAATGCTTTGTCCTGCTGTTTTGTGTGTGTGGATGCAGCGTGGTTCTTGATTTTTTCATATCAGTGAGGGTTGTTCCAGCATTTCTTTGGGAAGTGTATGATCTTTCTTACTGCCCCCATAAACTGATTGAGTCATCTGAGAAGTTGTGATCTTGAACTTAATTACTGTCTTAAGTACATATTTAATATGCATTAACATCTGGCCTACCACATACATACTTACATACACACACACGCAAACACGCAAGCGCGCACATACAGCCACACACACAAATTCGTTACATGGTAGTCAGGGACTGATCCCATATCGACCTATATTAACCTGAGGATTGTAAGGTTCTACCTAAGCAATTCTATGCAACGTTGCAACTATAAGGTAGCATAATTTGTGTTTATAATTCAAGAATCCTGAGATGTTTCGAAAAAAATGAGTAGGCTAGTTCTCTAAGGTTGGTTTTGTGACTTTCTAAAACTGCTCCTCAATATCAAATGACAAGTAATAGAAATATGACAGCTATTTTATCAGTCTACATGTTCAGTAATTTAAAAAAAAAAAGCATTGCAATGCTTTTATGAAATCTTTTTTATATGAAATTTTATATTTGAGTAAATGTATTTCTTAAATTTTTCACTTTCAGAGAACATTAACATCAAGAGGTCCTTTACATTAAAATGCATTTATTTATTTTTTAAACCTGACATTCCAAGTTTTCAGATTAAAACTAGAAAGGGGACATTGATTGGCTGTTCTCTCACATCTTTCCACACGTAATGATTGCTTGGCTGTGATACAACCTGAGTTGACTCGAGTTACTGTTTGGCTGGTTGTCTACAATGCAAACCGCATGAGGTTAGATAATTGCTAAAATCAATCTGACCCACATGACACCGTGAGCAATACTTCATTCAATTGACTGAGATCAAGGAAGGAAAGCTGTACAACTACTCATTTAAATGGAAGTGCTTCACCTTGTTTGACTCCTGAGTAAGAGTAGTACATCAGATTGCCTCAACTTCCTGCACCTGTCCTTTGTATAAACAGGCCTGTTTGTCTGTGCGTAACATCGTGCCTCACCTTAAACCCCTAGTGCTACTGGCTCTGACATGTGGGAGCATCCCAGGAATGCACAGTAGTTCAGATTTAACGTTTGCTGGACAAAACCAAGTGACTAAACCACTCTGAACTAGCAACCTAAAGCACTAAGCAAGTCCATTTTTAAGAAATGACTTTATCTTTCATAGACGTTGTTAGATTAAACATTCCACAGGAAATTCGAGTAATTGTATGCATCAACAGAGACCAGTTTTGATTAGATCAGCCTTGATATGTGGCAGTGTACTGTTTTCCTATTTTCTCTTTTTGGGGATGAGGGCGAATATGTTTCATTGTTGTAATGAATTAAAGTCATACAAAGGCTGAAGAAGGTGGCGTCAGTGCAATCAGTGAATGTTTACAGTGAAAAACCACTCTACATCCTGAAAGAGGATGATCGTAATGATCATATACAGGAAATATTCCACTGTTATGTAAAACAAAGCAAAAGCTCAGCCTTTTAGCGCTTGGACAGAAATGGAACAGGCCTATGACATGATAAATGATACAACTAACCATCTGACCTCCTGTATACTGCTGATATGGAGCTAAATTAGGACTCACTATGTAGGACAGTTTTAAAAAGGAGGTTGGAACAGTCAACATTGTTGCGCCTTCAATAGCACACAGTCCACAAATAGAGAATTAGCCTAGCCTAATTTCACCTCATGCAAGTTTTCAGGCAGATCTGCTCCCTTTGCATTCGCATTCCTAATATTTCATCATTTACTTCATCCCTAATAGTAATCACTGTGCTGCTTTATTTCATGTGGTACTTTCTCAACCCTTGTGCTGTTTGAGGCTTTAACTACTAACAGCTTTTTTCCGTTAGCAGTTTCCTAAATTTATTTATTTGTTTCCTTCTTTTCCAGGGCTCACCACAGAAGGTCTGTATCGTGTGAGTGGCAACAAGACTGATCAAGACAACATTCAGAAACAGTTTGACCAAGGTACTTAATCAGAAACTGTGCTGGCAGATAATAGCCTTTCATTTCCTCAGAATTGATATAATGATGTGATTGCTGAGAAACACAGTGTAGGTAAGCTGGTTAATAATGAATCTCTGTTTTAGATGTCAGTTTCCATCTTCCTTAATTTCTGCAGAAAAATCATTCCTCTCATCTCTCTTTGCTCTACAGGCTAATGTATTCACCAGAGAGAAACACAGCGTTTTACTAATCTAATGGCCTGTTAGTCAAAAGCAGATGAGAGAGACCTCAATAGATAATAAGATGGGAGTAATTGTGTTAATGTCTGACAGGGTTAGTGTCTATAAATGTGATGTAGACAGTTTCAGTGTTGTGTTTCCTTCCCTGCCAGTTTATAGTTTTTAATTTTTTTTAAATTTTTCTTCCATTTTCTCCCCAATTTGGTCATTTGCCAGTTCCCTCCCACCAGCCAGCTGTACCCCTGCCATACAACAGCTGCCAACTGGGGAGGGTGAAGGATAATCTGTGCTTCCTCCCAGGCGAATAAGGCACTTTTTTTTTTCAAACTGCAGCTCTTGCTTCGTCACAAGGCAGTGTAACACACTCAAAAGAAAGCCCTATCTTGGAGGAAAGTGCTATCTGCCTTCTTCCACATACATGAGCTCACAGATGCCCATGATTGGATAGTGTCACTGTGATTGACAAGGGAGAGAATGTAAGCCATCCCTCCTGCACAGAAAGCACAGCTGATTATGCTTTGTTGATTTCAGATGGCTGTGGCATCATTGGTTTTTTTTGTACTCTCCATCTTCTGACAACAGGGCGAATGCTTTTCTGCTGTGCCACTCGGGAGCCCCAAAAAGTATTTTAATTGTGCTGTGTTTTGTACAAATTAGCAGGCGTAAACAACAATTTAGAGTGTCGTTTGTTCTTTGAGTCATTTGATCATTGAGTAGTAATAATAACTGATTGTTAGAATAAGCAGTGTATCTCTGGCTATTTTCAGATTAGTTCGTAATTCTTAATTTATCCTGACGTTCTTGTTAAGCCACGCTTACGCTGTTCCAGATTGAAGTCTCACATCGTAAGAAAACAGTTCTTTGGTCACGAGTTGAGATAGGAGGACAGCGTAAGATGCTGAGAAACTTGCAGGACAGCTACGAATGGCGAAATGCAAACGAAACAGGCTAACAGACTTTTTTTTTATTACCTCAAGCTCACCTTGAAGCTCACCTTGTTTCTGTTTACGCAACCATTTTCTGCACGAGTGTGGATCGTGCTCACGTAAGCAGGACATAGTAATTTTCTTTAATCACAGGTCTATCATTAGAAGATCTTCATCTTATATAATCTGACATGGAGAACAGGTTGTCGTGCAGTATGATGCTATAAAATTTGGCCAGGATTTTATTAGGATTTTCTCATACAGCATGACAAGTAAAATCTTAAAGACTGCTGCACAATGTAAAACCGGCTTCAGGGTGGACGGGCTTTTCACAAGCGGTTAGTGGAAGTAGGTTTATGGCTGAAATTCTATTTTTATGGCTGAAATACAGAGATTTTGCTTTTTGCTTGTATCCATGTTTCACATTAAAGCCCAGTCATAGCAGCCTGATGAACTGTGCAGATGAGTTGATGGACAGTGACCAGATTATTCAGTCATCCAGAGTTTGGTTAAAAAAAAAATAAAAAAATCTGTGGGCATCAGTTTGCCTGCTGGCCAGGAGTTATTATCTTGCCTCTCTGTCCATAGAATTTCTGTTTTTCTGTGTTTGCTACAAAGTGAGATCTACTATGACAGCTGTCAGTTCACCTTCAGTTTAGCCTTTTGTTTTTACTTTCCCTGTTTTTACATTTTTCCTCCCTTTCTCTTCTTCACTACCCCTTTTATTTCTCTCTATACACCTACTCATTCTGTCTTTGTCACCTTCTGTGTTCTCGTTTACTCAATTAAACAACACTGCCAAAACATCCAACGAAGATATTAAGATGCAGGTTTTACATTGCTATCACTTTCCTCACTCTAACGTCTTTGTTGTTTCTCTACACAGACCACAGTGTGGATTTTATGGCCATGGATGTTGCTGTGAATGCTGTAGCCGGGGCACTGAAAGCTTTCTTCGCTGATCTACCAGACCCCCTCATCCCCTACAGTCTCCATCCAGAGCTCGTAGAAGCAGCTAGTGAGTACATCTTCTCTCTTTCTCTTTTTAGACGTTCCTCAGTCAGAGTTGTGGGATTGTTAGCAATCTCAGTAGGCTTACATTAAAGAGAACGGCCTTTAAATTGTGGAGAAATTTTAAGTATCATGGAATGAATTACAATGAAACTCTCCCTTGCTTGAGCTTGGGTTATAATTGCTGTGCCTGAATTTGTTCCCTACTTTTTAAATAGTGCTCCAGAGCTGGGTGATATCTAAAAATAATTATAATGATATCCTTTTGTTTAAAAAAAAGAAAGTGATAACTGATTGTATTGCCCTGCCTCCCATCCCCATGTGTAATACTGTTTACAGCAGGGTTGTCATGGAAACCTGTTTCTCACCGGTTTACTACTTTTTTCCCGCCCAGCTCTCATTCTCATCTGTCACACATTTTAAAGTCTGCACCAGAATATAAAACTATTTATAAGCTTCTTCTATATAAACGTGGCTTAACTAAAAAACCCAGACGCTGGGCAGACAGAGCACGTCATCCCCCTACCCACATGAGCCGCCGTGATCTCACATGATTGGCGGAAATACTCAGCCTAAGCAAAAAAACAGAAGAAGAAAAAAAGTATTTTTGCATTGTAGTACTTCAGTCATTAGTAAGTTAAAATAATTAAACCCATTTTAGTTCAATTTTGAGTGATTTATTCCTGCATTCTGTAATAGTGCCTCATAAATAATTGCTTTTATCACAAAACATAAGCAAACACGCAGTGAGGAATTTATTTAAAGGCAGCTGCTGTGGTCAGTTTACCTGTAGCCCACACCTAGCTTCATCATTCAGAGAAATATTTGTAGGAGAAGTCACTTTAAGTAACGTGTAAATATTTGGATAATCTTAGCCTATTTTACAAGCTATTTAAAATAATGCCTCACTAGTGCTGTATTCGTTTCCAAAATAAACGATATCATCTTCTGTTTAGGATTAGAGGCGATTACGTTAGACATCACAGAGACACTTAGACGTTAGACGTTTGATTACGTTGTCCCAATTAGGAACACTCGTGCACTATTAGGAATGCAGCCTTTTGTAGAGCTGTCCAAATTCTCACTGGATAAATTATATTCCCTGAATTGTGACAATATTTTTACCCATACTCCGCTATTGCACCACAGGATTAATACCAGTGGAACTACCTTTGCATATAAACGTAACTAAAAAATGTTGTTAATCACCCAGTAAAGCCAACAAGTGCTTTTAAGTGGTGCATTTAATACCATGACTTTTCATAATTCTGTATTTTTCTGGTTTCAGTTTGCTAGGTAGCTTGACGTATTTTAGAAGAGCTCACTGGTCAGTGTTTTCTGAGGTCAAACTGGTGTCCCCTTTCTGCTGCTGTATATAGTGCACTATACAAAATAGTCTGTACAGTAAATAGTAAACTTCACCTGGATACTGTAGACTTAAATTTAATACTCGAATGAAATCTAAAACCACTCTAATGCTCGTACGCAATATGCTTACAACACACTTAGCACCACATGACTCTATAGTACACAGCTGTGAATGCGTAATGCCTCATAATCACACTGTCCATCATGCTGATATCATGCAGCTAGTCATGTGACCAGAACCCAGCTAATAATATGAGACAAAAGCAAAGCACAAAATGCCATCTGTTTCATCTGAAATAATATTATGTGTAATATTATGTGGAAGTTTGTCTCCAAATCCACCAGAGAAGATAGCAGTGGAGGTTTATGTGGGTGTCCTTCAGTCTCAGAATGTAGTATAGTTTAATAAGTGTGAGAGATTTTCTCATTGATTATAACTGTATAAATATACAGTGTGTCCCAAAAGTCTCCATACATAGGGGAAATTAACATTTTTTTTTTAGTAAAATGTCTTAATAATATATATATATATATATATATATATATATATATATATATATATATATATATATATATATATATATATTCAGATAGCCTTTAAGAATGCCTTAGACAAAAGAAGAAGACAAAAGAAGAAATCATTCTCACGGCTGGATTGGGAAGCTGTTGCAAGGTTGCGATGGACAAGCATACATGGATAACACCAGATGTGCTAACACGATTTCATCATGAGTGGGAGAGATGACTCCGTGTGTGTTTACAAAGAAATGGCAATCATGTTTTGTAACTAAAGTTTTGTAAATGAAGTTATATTTTATTAAAAAGTGTTAATTTCCCCTATGTATGGAGAGCTTTGGACACCCTGTAGTGTACTATAGTAAATAAACAGAGCAGTAGTGCTGATGTGTCGAAGGGCAAAGATCTGAATCGGTTGTTTTTGGCCTTTACTGCTGTGTGGTTGCTGCGTAAGCTACAGCACAGCTTACATTTAGAGGAAGGTGGTGAGTTTGAATCCCGATACCGCTAAGCTGTCACTGTTGGGTCCTTGAGCAAGGCTGTTAACCCTCCTCTCTCACGCTCAATTATAAATCACTTTGACCAAAGTCTGCTGCGTGAATAAATAACTGTAAATGTCTCTCTGCTGATGATGAGACAGCCAGCAAGAACCAATTTTGTATCTCCAGCCTCTTGATTTTGCAGGAACAAAGAAATCTGTGCTGATCTCAACAGGAAATAAATCCTATCATCACTCTATAATCCCATCCCCAAGGAGGCTGGTGATTAGTAATTTAAATGCATGTGTATTTTTTTTATTCAAACCTATGCTGTAGGATTCTTTTTTTTTTCTTGAGCTAGGATTTATTTTCTTCCCCCCCAAACCGTGGTGCTGGATCTAATCTGGAGTCTGGTATGACGTGTTCTTGATCACTCTGTAGGCACTCGGCAGTAGGCTAATGTCTCTGTGCTGCATTGCTTCTCCTCCTCTTTGTGTGTCTCTTTCCATCTGCCTCTGTGCCTCATTTTACTGTCTTATTGCTCAAGCTGCTGCCAGATTTCCAGTCATCTCTTCTCACTCAGACAGCCATTGTGCAGTGTGCTCTGAGCAAACATTTTTCCTTGGTGACGTCAGCGTCAGACTCGCAGATGTGTTGCGACTAGTCTCACGCCGGTCTCGGTGCCACTGTTAGCAGGAAGACAGATGATCGAGCTGCTTCGGAGACACTATTAAACATCAAACCGAAATCAGAATGGATATTTTAGGACACAGTTTGTTAAATTGCTCTAAAAATGTTAGAAAATGGAGTGATTAATGATCTCAAGGCATCTATAAATCTGATTTATGTTTAATGTGCTTCCATCTTTGCAGAAATAATGGACCATACTGAAAGACTGCAAGTGCTGAAGGACATAGTGAGGAAATTTCCATCTGTGAATTATGAAGTTTTCAAATATGTGATCACTCACCTCAACAGGTAAAACCTTTTGTTCCTCAGGCTGGTTGTTATGCTCAGTTAATGAACACACACATTTATTTTAGTATCCTTGTGAAGACCTTATATTGGCATCTTTATTAATCTTACCCTATCAACAAAAAGGAAACCTTTGGCTCAGAACCTGCTAAATGTCCCCACAAGGTCAAAACTGTCGGATATTCCTGTCCTTGTAGGGACATTTGGTCCCCACCAAGATATTAAAAAATGTGAATACACACACACACACACACACACACACACACACACACACGTTGCTCTAGTTTTTGCCTTAGCTAGGAAATGGTTTTTCAGCTTGTTAATTGTATTAACCCTGCTGTAACTTAAAGGCAGAATATTATGTTGCTAATTAGCTTTGCATGTATAATGCAATGGTCACCTGCTTAAAGATGAAAGGTAATCCTTTTTTAATAAACATTAATATTAATAAAACCCTTTTAATAATGTACTGAGCATTTATCTTGGGACTCCAGTGTCTAGCAAGGCCACATGGTCAAAGCAGGCGAAAGCAGTGACTGTGATGACTAAAACTATGAAAAAGGAGACATAATAACCAAAGGCTTCTCTTTTTTCCTGAAAAACTTTCATGTGTACCTTGGGCTTGGGCTTTTTAATTACATTTTGAATAGTGAGGAAAACTCAGCCTAGCAGGCCTTTTGAATACAGGTTTAACGCTTTTGCCTTTTATCAGACATAAGCTCTTTGGTAATGGTTCATTTCTCTGTCAAAGAAGCGTTAAAGGTTTTTAATGGCTGTTTAAAACTTGTAGAACTGCTGACAGACCGTTTAATTTGCTCTGATCGGTGGTCAGGATGATGTTTCATCATCCAATTATCTTTGAATTTCTGTACCCCAGTGTAGAGACTTACCAAATGCAATGTTGTGCTAAAATTGCCTTCAGATTTTAGCAGTAAAGGCATTAAATAAACCGTATACACTCACCATGCACTTTATTAGGAACGCCTGTACACCTGCACATTCATGCAGTTATCTAATCGGCCAATCATGTGGCAGCAGCACGATGCATAAAATCATGCAGGTCAAGAGCTTCAGTTAATGTTCACATCAAACATCAGACTGAAGAAAAAGTGTGATTTCTGTGACGTTAACTGTGGCATGGATGTTAGTACCAGATGCACTGCTTTGAGTTTTTCAGAAACTGTTGATCTCCTGAAATTTTCACATACAACAGTCTCTAGAGTTTACACAGAAAGGGGTGAAAAACATAAAACATCGAGTGAGCGACAGTTCTGTGGGCGGTAACGCCTTGTTGATGAAGTTCAGAATATTAACATATTGGAAAGCAAAAATTCCAATTTGAATGTTTAAGATCCCATGTTCTACTTTTAGTCCATTAATTACAATGTGCCTCTCTAATCTTTTTGTCTAAATGACCTTTGTGGTATCATTGGAGCATTTATTTTATTTTCATGTTTTGTACTTGAAACGTATAACATATTGTATAAGGGAAACACATTCTAGACGTATAATTAATTTTAAATTTTAATTTAGATCTCGAGTGCTGTTCTATTGGTCAAACAGTGCACTGCATAGGAACTACAATGGTGTTATATTATGCCCTATGTAGTGAGCATATACAGGAAGTAGTAAGGCATTTGGGATTTGGTCTGATTCTGTTCTGATCTGAGGTGCTTGAAAATGATGAGTGTGAAGATGGTGGATTTTTAATGAAAAATGTAAAATCCAGCTAACTATCAGTAAAAAGCTAACAGTGATGTAGGTAAATAAATAAAAATGAACCCAAAGCATTTACGTTTCTCATAAAACTTTCCTCCTTGTGATTTTCTTTGCTGAAGAAAGCAACATATAATTTTTACTTTCAGTGGATTATGTAACTTCTGCAGTTCGCTTTGTCTTTAAAATTAACGGCTCATAAACATTCACTAAACATTTTAAGTAATTTTTTAAAATGCATTTAAAAAGAATTTTAGATCCCCAGCGCATGTTTGTAATGGGTTTTGCCTAAACGAACCATTGATGATAAATGATTAATATTACGTGTTCAAAACACGGCATCGTAGCTGTATGTACCGTACAGTTAAGATTTTCACGTATGCCGAGGTAACCACGTCACTTTCTTTCACGCAGAGTGAGCCAGCAGAGTAAGACGACGCTGATGACGGCAGACAATCTGTCCATCTGCTTCTGGCCGACGCTTATGAGGCCTGACTTTGAGAACAAGGACACGCTGTCTACCACCACACTCAACCGATCGGTCATCGAGAGCTTCATCCAGCAGTGCCACTACTTCTTCTACGGTGGCGAAATTATCGAGCCTTCTGGCGCCGCAGGCACGTCGCCTCCACAGGCCGGGCACGTGGGACACGCCGGGCACGGGATGGTGGAGTCACTGCTGGCTCTACAGCTCCCACCACCACTGCAGCCACAGCAGATTCAACACCCGCTGCCCTCCGAACCCCTCATTTAACTGACCTTTTCAAAGTGGGAAAGGGGGAAGAAAAAGAAAAGAAAATTCATTTTTGTATCAAGATGATGAATTCCCATCACAGGTCACAGATATGCATTTTCTTAAAAAAAAAAAGATGAATTTAAATCTCTGTGACTGAAAAAAAAAAAGAAACAAATGACTGATAATTTGTTCATGAAATGTGGTGAACCGGTCTGGCCAGACAAGCATGATTGCAAATATAAGGAAGATATATTTATACTACAATTTTTTTTTTTTTTTGGTAAAGAAAATCGAACCATTCTGTGTACACTACATGCACAATCTATTTTAATGGCTTTATCTTGTGTCATTTTTGTCTGCTTGTTTTTTTTTTTTTTTTCTTTTCTCTAAAAAGACTTCTTTTGTAGAAATCTGTTTCTAAAAGATAATGAAAACTAATGTGGTGATGGAGTCCTGAGCCCTTTGGACTGTTGGGATGAGAATTACAACACATATAAACCACACACACACACGTAACAGGTGCACAGCAGCCTGGGATGGACACCAGCAGTAAAAATCACGCTCCTCACATTCTGATAGCCACCGAAGGGAAAAACTCCACTGGAACTCTTTGGCACATCTGAGAAAAGCGGGCGTTAGATTGTGGCCTGGCTCCTCGCTCCTCCTTCAGTCCTTTTTAGACCTTTTTATTGGTCTCCGTGTTTTTTCTTTCTGTCTCAAAATCTTGTTTTTGCACACCAACATGCATTGATGTTCTTTAACTAAATTTGCATGTCATTTGCCACTTGTAATAACTGAAAGATAGAAAAAAATGACATACAACCTTAACCGTTTTTATGCAAGACTTTTTTTTTTTTTTTTTTTAATCAATCTTATTTGAGGGAACATGGGGTAAAACAGGGGTAAAATTATATCTGCTCATTTTATCATGCCATAGGTTAATTTTTAATATCATATTTCATTTTTAATTGTTTCTCTAAATAGAGAAAATATATATATATGAATATAAATATAGAAATATATATATATATAAATAGATTATATATATATATGTCAGCACAATTTGCTGATAAATCATGGGGTACTGGAGCTCTGTATAATCTTGTAAAACTTATAATCAGATTTCTTTGTGGTTTGCTGTACTAAAATTTGGACTTAGATGAATTGACTGTACTTAATATTCCCGATCTAAAAAAGAAAAGATAATGTTTTTTTTTTTTTTCTTTTTTTTTTCTTCTGTAGATGGTACTGAATTTTGTTCCGCTGTAACAAGATGCTGCTTAGAAAGTTTAGTCTTCGTGTGGAAACTAGCTCGATACAGCCATGGGTAGACTTGAGAGACTGATATAAGAAAGCTTGTATATGAAAGGGTGGTCAGAGAAATAGTCAAATAGTTTCTCTCAGAAACTTTGTAAGAAGACAAAAATTTATATCTCAGTCAAATCAACATTACAGGAAAAGGGCTCAATAGGTTTGGGGGAAGCGCACTGCTGCTAGGATCCCATTTGTGTAGTTAGAAGAAGCAACATTTGTTCATATGACCTGCCTCATACAAACCTGTTGTACAAACTGAAAAAAAATTAACATCATTGCTATGTATTATAGTAAATAAATGATTTTGACAAATCAAGTTGATCTCACTTCTTTGATCTTCAGCATCTTTGTCTGTTGTCAATCCCTTGATATGTTTTCACACAGTGGCTGTTATTTCTGAGACTGACTGGTCAGCCTGAAGAAGTCAGCCCGAAGAACCACTTGGCAAATCAAATAACCACTCTTTACAACCGTGGTGAGAAGAGAAGTATCTCGGAACACACATCACAGCCAAATCTGGAGGCGGATAGGCTACAGCAGGAGGCCACATCAGATTCCTCTCCTGACAGGAACAGTAATCTGAGGCTACAGTGGACACAGACTCACCAAAACTGGCCAATTGAACATTGGAAAAAAAAGACCATGTGATGTTTTTCCAATCTTTAATTGTTCACTTTAGGTGCCACATGAGTGGCTGATTGGATAATTGCATGAATGAGCAGTTGAACAGGTGGTCATAGTATATATTACATAAGTATTCACCCCTCCTTGAATTTCTTCTTGGTGTTGTGCATATACTACATTCTTAAAGGGCCCCCTGGTGGCTGGCTTGGGGACCGTTAACTGAAATGCATTTTAAAGCCATTTCTCTGGAATACTGTAGCTTAGTACATCCTAAAGAACTATATGAATACTTTTGAATCTGTTTGCATAGCCTCAGTTTGCAGGCACCAGTAAAAACCCTGTTGCTGCTGTAGATTCAGCTCTTATATTTTGGGAAGACAGTTTTCAAGCCACTGCAGTCACGAGTAGATTCTGCAGCAAAGCAATTTTTTTTTTCATGGCAGCTGATTTGTGCTTCAATCCTCTGGCACAAAAAATGTGATTTAAGCACATTTCAGATGAGGGATTTTTTTTTTTTCTGCTCTCGCCTTTAATCCTGACAGAATTTCTTGGTCCCTGCTGAGGACAGCCTCTCCAATCACTGCCACACTCCACTTTAGAGATGGTTCTGTGAAATATAAGCAGTTTTAGATGTAACCATAGCATTTCTGCTTAGCCCTGTGTTTCCCTTGTTGTCTGATGTAACCTTAAATCCTTTTTCACTGTTGTGGTTGGAGCCCTCTTGTGAGGACTCCTTGAAATTGACCTCATAGTGCCTTCTTTAACATGTTTTTCAATGGACATGCTCTGTTCACCTGGAAATGAATGGTATTGTGCAGCAAGATTTTTGAAAACGTTCAAAAAAAAACCAGAAAATTTTCATCATGTCTGACTTTACACAAATGTGCTGTCCTGAGAGTACCTCCCTAAATAGTTGTGGGTTGACGTCACCATTAACTAGAGGTAGTTGACTGACAAGCTGCCTATATGACACAAACATGCTTGTGTGTGTGAGAAAAAAAAAGGTTCATCTCTTGAACAGACAGAATTATGTGCAACCATAAAAACTCCCAAATGATAGTCATGTCAGCAGCCAGTACACTTGAAGCAGTTGTTTTCAACATAATGGATTAGAAGATTGTGTATGTTTTGTGTGAAGCAACACACAAACAAATCATTGCTGTTACACTTTAACAAATAAGGCAGAGTTGTGTGCTTGAACTGAGCCAAACTGAATCCTGTAACTGTGATGGTTAAGCCTTTTGAGCATTGCTCATTTCAGATACTGGACATTTCAGTGGACTTAAAAGATGACACTCAGACTTCTCCTTCCCCACTTTGTAACACCTCCATCACCATCCACATCTATTACAGTTCAGTCTGACACATGAGAAATTCAGAGCTCCACATCTCTTCCCATGTGACTCCTGTGACTAAATGAAACACCTGCAGGAGTATCAGTCCAGAATGAATCACTGAGCTGAACTGCATCATCAACTGAGTGATTTTTCCTCAGGTATTTGACTAACACTCACATATGCAGGAAAGACTTCAGTTTTCCTCTGTTACCGCAGGTCTTCTACGATGGATAGTCTGGAACATTAAGGGCAACAAAGTTCTTCCACATTCTTTCTACTAACAAATACTTCCCTTTAACTGACACATCAGACATCTTACTCAGATACACTATATGGCCAAAAGTATATGGACACCTGACCATCACACCCATATGTGGTTCTTCCCCAAACTGTTGCCACAAAGTTGGAAGCACACAATTGTCTGGAATGTCTTTGTATGCTGTAGCGTTACAATTTCCCTTCACTGGAACTAAGAGGCCCAAACCTGTTCCAGCATGACAATGCCTCTGTGCACAAAGTGAGCTCCATGAAGACATGGCTTGCCAAGGTTGGAGTGGAAGAACTCGAGTGGTCTGCACAGAGCCCTGACCTCAACCCCACTGAACACCTTTGGAATGAACTGGAACGCTGACTGTGCCCCAGGTCACTTCACCAGACATCACTGCCTGAAATCCACATGAACGGAAAGAGAACATATAAAACTCTGCACAAAGAGTAACCCAAGCTCAAGATCAAACGCAAGACCCTGAGGTGGCATTGCTACCCTCTGTGCCGTCCCAAACCTAATATAATTATTCCAAATTGTTTCTCAGTAACATCAATCTTCACTAATAGAAGTGCAGAAAGAACAGGGACTACAAGACACTGAGGGTGGACATACCCTTTAAGTAACTTTTATGTACTCCATTAATAAAAGAAAGAAACCGGCATTAAACAGTACCAGCAAGATATGACAAATACATCCATACTTCATGAAAGATTCTTAAAACAGACTATGCAAACACATACTGCATCTGCTGCTTTTTACAGAGTTATGGAAAGTTCACTTGAATAGCCTGAAAATAAAAGCTTTCAATGAGCCACTTATGTCAACATTTGCATGAATATAACAGGGGTTTTTGTCATCCAGGTGACACCATAATGTTCAGTCCAGACTTATTTCAGTCGAGTTGTGTAGATAAGTACAGGCAAGAAAACCAGCAGGGTGATCTGTAAATGTGGTGCTTCACATGAGTAATACTATGCCAATTGTTTCTTACTTTTTTATTTGGTAATCTTATATCTTGGCCAAAAATAATAATTATGTATAATTTTTTGTGCACATTGATTCTTTGCTGGCTTCCTCATATACACTTATTAGATAAGGCATAAGCATTATTTTTATGTCCTTTAGCAAGAGTCATCAAAGAACGTGCTAAATTTTCTAACTGGTTGTTACAGAAGTCCATTTGACTGCCAGTATAGACTTCATTTCTCTTCATCCACAATTACAGTGTCATCTCAAGATTCACTTCCACCTGCTCCGCTAGCGCGTTGTTTGCTCAAGCAAATACATCTTGCCCTTTCTCAGTTGTCTTATCCATGTCACTATTCTGGCAGAAAACATTGTTATTCCCCTCGGAATTTATCATCTGCCTGTCCTGTCTGCCTGTTCTGCCAGCACCTTCTCTGCTCAAACAAGTGTGTCTTCCACCTCTTCGATTAACTCGTCTAAGCTGTTTTTCCTCAAGGGAAATGCTGTTGTTATTTCTGAGAGGTTCACATCTCATTTTTCACATGCAGAAGTACTAATGTCTATCCACAGACATTAGTACTACATACATCAAAATGGCATTACAGAGCAACATAAACACAAGTTTGTTCTTTTCCATTTCATGCTGTAAGCATGTTATGTTGAAGGTGTTATGCTGAATTGTATTTCTACCCTGCCAGCAAGCATGTTTGTGTTGGATGACTATGAAAAAGTGGTTTTATGAATAATTATAAGGATGTAGCTGTAGTGCCGGTAATAGCTCTGCTATGTGGAGCTGACGCAGATGCAGCACTACGTTGCATTTGTTGTTTGAGTATAAACACTGGATAACTACCAGGAGTGGTGGAAATCACCTGTAGGCATTCTTGTGCATGAGCACATGCATCACCTTGATAGCGTATGCCAACAACATCATGAGCAACCGACACGCCTTAGACTAACCGGAAATGTGATTAGAGATGACTCCCGCAGTCACACCACTGGGAGGGGCAATGCTGACCTTGTAGAACCTGGAGAAAGTGCACAGTGATATGCAGGTGGCAGAAGCACAGACTTTCTGGAGCAGCAAATAATGCCAAAAAGTAAGAGATGCTCCAAGTAGAGTGGCATGTTACCTGTAGGCCATGGAGATGATTCATGCTTTGACAAGGGAGCCTCCCTGTGCCTTTCCACTGCAAGAGTTGTTCACCGTCCAGTCTAAACAGTAGGGTGCATATGGACACAGCAAGAAATGCACTGCAAGTTTGCCTTCAGGGAATGCTCCATGGTCAGACAACTGATTGACAAAATTGGATCCCAGAATCCCAGATTCAACTACATGGTCACCTCAGAGTTATCTTTCCTCTGGGAAACTACATAGGCCAGGTCCAGCACATATTTCACCCAATGTTTTTGGTCAAGTAAGCAAAAAAGCAGCTTTCAGCTGTCAGTTTGGCATCTTGCAAAGGCATTAAGGTACTCCAAACAGATCCAGCATATGGGATGCGGACCAGTCTTAGAATAGCTCCTTTTGCACTTAGGAGTGTTTCCTAGCCTGCTCACTTTCAGAAAAATCATAGTAGATGGTAACGCCAGTCATGGGTGAAACATAATTGTTGACACTAAGAAGTAAGTCCACCTACACTTTGCCAAACAACACTGCAAAGTGTCAACTCTATGAGATGAGCGAGAGGATGGGCCATCTGAGATTTTGTGCAACATGGAGAGATCTACACAAACTTTTGCCGCAATGACAGCTACAACATCGTCAGAGTGAAACAATATGTTGATATGACAACAATATGACTCACAGCTGGTAAGAACAACATGGCTTCTGGACTTGAGTCAGATTTGACTCTAAATTAGGGTCTAAACTTGCCAGCCAAGTGTGCAATGTTGCACATTCAGCACTGGGGATGTCAAAATCAGATCTTGTGTCTTTTTGATGGTCACATAGATGGTGGATGATTTTGGCTTCCCAAGGATTCAGACACTGGCTGCATGAGTGCACCTTGCAGCATGGCTCTTTATGTTAACCACTCAGTGTATAGCAAAAAAAAGAAGAGAATAAGGGGTCTGTTGTGTAGAAGGGAAAACTAACTCCAACTCCAGAGCTGAGTATTATCAGAAATCCAGCTAACATAGTAGACTCCAAGTTTGTGATATGGTACAGGAAAAAGTCTACTGGGAAAAAGTCTATAATATTGGTCGGCTAGGCAGAGGAGGACATGGAAATAGCTAACTTACACTTAAGCTCAGATTCTTTAGTCAGCTAGATGGCAGGAGATGTGGAACACATGGAGAGACAACTACAAGGGATAAGCTGACTAGCATGGAGAATGAGTGGAAAGTGCCACTTACTGAGCAGAGAGAAAAAACAACAAGGTGCAAGTTTGTAGGAAATGTGGCAAACAGCACAATGAGTGAGGGTTAATAAGGCTAGCAATGCAAGCAAGGGCAGACCGAATCCAAGCTAACAGATGCCACAGTTCCATATCAGTCTACAAAAAAGGTGCTAGTAATGTATAAAAATAAATACACTGAGGCAGAAGAGATGAGAGAAGGCTTTGGAAGAGAGGATACTTGTAGCTCTTTTCTTGTTAAATAAAGTTCACATATCTTATAGTGTTCAACTGTCCTTGTGATCCTGGTGATGGAAACAATGGCACGCCGCACCCCGAAAAGCATGCGTTTCCACATCCTTGCATCCCCTCTTAAACTGAACCGAGCACAGACTTCAGCACAGAGATTATTTGCTCTGGTGGTTATTTGTGATGAGAATGAGAAGGTAAATTGTGACAGTCAAATATCTAATTTTTGTAATCACACAGCTTTAAAAAAACCTGTCACATTCAGGCAAAAAAAAAAAAAAAAAATCATAGTCTTCACATACACTCTAGTGTAATACACATTCATGTGACCGTAATGAGAACAGTGTGCCTATCACTGTCAGTGCCATGCTTCTCACAACAAAAATGGCAAATATTACTTGTCTGGTCTTTTTACACAAATAACAAATCATCTCTGCAACAAAGGCTACAAATATGTTCATTTTTTGCCACTGCAAGGAAGTGTACAAAAAAAAAGGTCTTTTTTTTTTGCTGTTGTTTATAACGCATCTGTTTAATGGATGTGATGCTACTGATTTAGAAAACGTGTGCGTGAGGGTTATTACAGGGCAGAGATCTGTTCACATAGGTAACATATATAAGTCATTTACAAAAAGCTAGTGTAAACTGTCAAGGCAGAAAGATTAGTTGGTGCAAAAAAAGTTTTTAATATGAAGGTATTCATCAGTGAGATTTAAAAACTTCTATCATTTTGAAAAGGTTCATATTTTGTGTTTATATAATTTTGAATGTGTCTATAGTGGAGTTCCAAATTTCTCAAATGGTTAAAAAAAAAAATCACAGAATTCAAGGTTTTGTTTTTTTTTTTAAACAAAAGACCATTTATCTGAGCCTACATGTTGAGATAAATGACATTAAGACACTTAGCTAAGACAACCAGTTTACAGGGACCACCAGCCTTTAAATATTTATCCAAGAAATGTAAAAGGTGAAACCTAAAGCTCTTTTGTGTGTTTATAGCTTTTTATTATTGTGGAACATTCTTCACAGCTCTGACTATGTATAAGACTTGTATACAAAAGAGACATATACAAGCCTTATACATTATATACTGTATGTGTATAATAATGTATAAGTGTTGTGCCTAGCCTTCATTTTTCACGCAATTACAACAATATTGCTAATCATAACAATACAGTGCTGCAATTCTCAATGTCAGTCATGATTTAAATAAATTTCTATTAACATTATAACTGCATCTTCATTAAGCGTTACTGTTTTACCTTCTCATCTAAAACATGTACCACAACCAGGACTGCACGTTGAATGCTTACAGTCGTTGCCACAATATACATAAGACCAAAAAAAGAAACCTCTATTAGAATATATTGATTAAATGCATATTGCAGGAATAAACCAGTCATGTGCCTTTGTTCTGCTTACCACTGGAAGAGATAAAAGGTGAGCAACTCCAATTTCACCTGATGTTAAAATGTAAAATATTATCTCAAGATTCATGACAAGGAACATGGCCATTAATAAGTATGAAGCAGCTAAACTGTTTCAGATGTCATATGTTAAAGGTAGATGCCATACAAATTTCATTTTATAGGCAGTGCCTTATTGTGGAGAGACTTTAGAGAGAAATGTATGTAATATTCCTTAAGCATGGAATGAACGCACCTTTAAGACAGGCCACTTTCCTGTCAGATCAAGTAAGGCGAAGCAAATCAAAAGCTTAAAGTTCAACTTTGCAGAATAAAAAACAAATCATGTTTCCACCTTATAAATGCACAAACAATGTTGATGTGGTGTTTGTTTCATGGTGTTTCAAATCTGAGTTAGGTTCAACATTCTGATAACTGATTACCAACCTTTCACGTCCACCTTTGAAGCTTGACTTCACAACAGAAAGGTGGGCTTGATAAACGTACCACTCCACTGCTTTGACAAATCCAGTTTTTGTATTTGCACCAAAGCCATGAGGGCAGGGACTGAGATGGAATTAAGCAAGCTGCTGTAAAAGAATCCTGAGATTGAAAGGTTTGTGAAGGCTTCGTGTTCGCCCTCTTCAGTTTAACACACAACAAGCTGGAGTTCAGTGGCATGGAAGAGAGACGTTTACTCCAACCATATGACTGATAGGATTCTTATAAAGTACAATGAAAAGTGCAGATGAACACAAAATATCTGTTCATTTAGGGAGACTTTTTCTGTTTAAATCAAATCAAATCAAATGGTATCACTAATTTGTATTTGTAAAAGTAATATAAGCACCCCTAATCAAAGTAACATAAATGGCCAAAGTATCCTTTTTTTGGTAGTTTCCATAAAGAGGCCAACAAAAAAACGACTGTTACTGTAGAGTGAAAGTTCAGTTTTTATGAGTTGGGGATAAAATCAGTCAGATTTGTTAAGTCAAACTGAAAAACAGTTGACAGTGGCAAGAAAGCTCACATGGAGATGAGTTTGAAGGCCGCAGAAGACATCATTCCCTTTGCTTTTTCTACTTGAATGCGGATTGAGAGAAGGCCAAAAATAGTGCAAGAGGTAAATGCTAATAATCGCATGATCTAAGTTGGTAGCAGTGCTTATAAGTAATCGATAAGTGGGATGATGTCTCCCCTCTCAGAGAGAGTTGAGGACATGAGAAAGAGAGAGAGAAACGGGGGGGGGGAGTGGGAGAGAGAGAGAGATAGAGAGAGAAATGGTCAAAATGGCAGGTGTGAATAAGGGATTTTCCCCTGCTGCTGTCCTGCAGCAAGATACAGTGGTCACCTGCCATTCTTTCTCAGCCCTCTCTTTCCTCCTCTCTCTTTTCCCATAATGTCTAGCTCTGTCCGTTTGTCCTTTTCTCCCCTGATTTTGGGTGCTGGATCAGGACGAGCCACTGGAGCTATGAGCGTCTCCGTCAGGCCAAAGTGTGGCCGGCCGTCCTAAAGATTCAGTCAAATGAGGGGATTGAAACTGCTCGCTAACTAAGTTCTCATATTCACTACTGTCCTCATCTTCGTCATCATCCTCTTCGTCATCATGGTCTTCCTGGCCAATGGTGTGCCGGTTTAGAGAGTCAGAGCTGGAGCCGTCTCCGTTGCCCATGCCTATGCCTGGACTAGGTGAGGGATGTCCAGGCGAGCCCACGGCCTGGGGGCGGGGCAGCAGGATGGCACTGGGTGGGTCAGGTGCCAGCTCGTTGGTGTAAAGTGCCGCAGGCTCTGAGTTTGCATGCCAATCCAGGCTCTGCTCTAGCGGAGGGCTCTGGAGAGCCACGCGTGTCAGTGAGGGAGGGGACGAATCAGACAGAACTGAGTCGTCCTGCAGTGAGTGGACGTCAGAATTCAGAGACTCTTGGTTTCCTAAGAAAGCAAGGGACATAGTGAATGATGATGGAAACAGTGAATGAAGGATAACTTTTTGAAGAAGTGACAATACAATAATGGAAGTTAAACTAAATCGATCTGATGACTGCTAAAATGCATACTCCTCTCCTCTGCAGCAGTGCTACGTTTTCTGAGAGCAATCTCCTCTTTCAGATTTTTAACTTCCTCCTGGATTTTCTCCTTCACTCGTTCGCTTTGATCCACCTCCGCACAAACAGCCTAGTAAAAGACAGAACAGTGTTACACCACCATATCACACTCACATGATCCAACAGCCTACAAACAAGCAAGAATAAATAAGACCACTGTACAATTTATAGAAAATAATTGTAGTTAGAATACATGGATATGAGTTAGTCACACCATAAAAGTCAGCTTATTTAGCTCAGGCAGCTAAAAGTAAAATGTTTAGACGTACCATCTGTATCATTTCCGAATACTAACAACTAACAAATGTGCACAGAGCTAAATTTTCCGTAAACTGAAAGACCACCAGACATGATCAAATACAGATAACACTGTATTACACAGACAAGTGCAGAAGTCATTAATATGTCAACATGCTTGTGGCAAGAACTTGTCTGTGTCTAAATAATTAGCTAAGATATAGTCTCTATATAATCATCAACAATGTAGGACACTGATTTGGTCTTTATAAATGTTAGAAATCATTCTGAATTGTAGGTGACTTTGATTATGATCAAAAACGTAGGGTTCTGTTTATTGACCACTTTGAGTTTAAGTCCATGATAAAATCCCATTTTTGACCATAATGTCTATCACCTGGACAAGTGCAAGAGTGTCACACAATGTTCAGCTATTCCACCAGATATTACAAAATATAAAAACATCCCTGGCACTCATATATAAACGTATATAAAACTGTGCAAGTAAGCACCTGAATTATACAGTCCTCTGTGCATTCTGCAGTAGAGTGTGGTGTGTGTTTTATGTTTTGACTCACCTGCACTTTCTCCTGAAGGGCACTGTACACCTGAAAAATGGCTCGAATATCTTTCATCACTCCATCCTTGTCAAAAAACTCAGCTCTAAAAATGCAATTCACATAAAAATTAGACAATTAAGACAAGCTTTCCAGACCAACCTAAGCCGCTGTCACTCCGGATTTACGCTTTGTGAATTTCTTCCCTGGAGCTAAACCAGGCGTTTATGAGCAGTCCTGGTGTGACATGTTTCTGAGGGGAAAGTACAGGTTCAGTGAACACCTTGACCATCTAGTGGCTAGTTTGTCATTTGTGAGTGATAAGAGACATTATGTTGACTAATCTTTGCAGACTGCAAATTGCTACTAGCTTGTTAGCTTGTTAAATAGAACATTATTAGCAGATTTATTCAGATAGTTTGTGGTAGTTTGCTAGGTCCTGCTAACCATTTGCTAAAATTATATAGATGGAGTACTGTGCAAAAAGTCTTAGGCACATGCAAGAAAATGCTGTAAAGCAAAAATGCCTTCAAAAATTATTTAAATAAATGTTCTATAAATGTTCTAATTAAATACTATAAAGTCCAGTAAACAGTAATAAACTAAACAAAGACAATATTTGCTGTGACAATCCTTTGCTTCAGGAAGGGAAAAAAAAAACACCAGCAGTCTCAGGTAGACGTTGTACAGTTTTCTAAGGAAATTGGTTGGTAAGTTTTACTGAGCATGTTAGAGAATCTGCCATAGTTCTTCTGGAGACTTTGACTGTTGCACTTGCTTCTTTTTTTGAAGATTTTTTTAATCTTACATACAAACATGTGTCTATAACATTTAATTTTTGTTGGAAAAGTAATGTTTGGAAATATAAAATGTTTTTGTACTGACTCAGCAATGCAGAAGCCATAAAATAAACATCTATAACAAAATTTGTGCTAAATAAATGAGGCGACTAAGACTAAGACTACTACTGTATGTACTGATGCTGTGTGAAATGATAATTATACGTTCCTCCAAGCTGCATCTTAAAGAAAGATGTGCTTCAGCCCTGCGTTTTTGTTTTCTACTGGCCATCCTTCCAAGTCTTTTGTAATGGTTAAAGTTAGATGAAGTTGGTGGGAAATGAAATCAAATGAGGTAAACGTGAAATTAAATAAGAAGCAAATCTCCGTTTTCACATACTGTGAATCCCCTTTTTTGCTTCCTTTCAAGTGAACAAGCTTTTTCACCAGGTGGATTTTATTTGTGTCCTGTGTGACCATGGCTTTAGTCTCACAACACTGGGCCAACAGTTGAACTATGATCCTATTTTTTGTTCATGTTTTAGCATATATAGTACAATCCATGCAATGAATTCTGACTACAAGCAGCAGATACTCTCACCCATGTTCTTTAATAACACTGGCGTAGTTCTTGGAGGTGTTGGGGACAGAAGACACTTTATACTCCTGCTGACTGGTGTTGCCCAGGTTTGGGATGCTCAAAGATATCCTCTGGTTATATCTGCTAAAAGTCAGAACGTCACCAAAAAAAAAAAAAAAAATAAAAAAAATCATCAGACACTATCAGAAATCAAAAATCCTTGAGTAGGTGTAGCCATTGTAGTAGAGGAAGACTGAAGTGTGGAGTGTGGCCTTACCTTCTGTTGGGCCTGAAGAGAACGTACTCTAGTGCGTGTGTTGAACTGTTGGCTGTTGAGATGAAGCTGAAGAGAAGGAAGACGAGATCTGGGATGCCCAGTATGTGCGTGAGCTGCTTATGGATCACCTGTTCCCTGAACGACATCTGCTGCTGTGTGTTCCTGCGGAACCGGTACCAGCCAATAACATTCTGTAAGGCAAATATGAAAGGTCACTTATATAACAGAGTAACTCAGAAAGAGAAAAAGTTACATCTGCTATAACATCTGAGAGTTTTACTAACTTCTGTGCAGCAAAAATAAAAGCCTGTTACACATTAGTGAGAGAGCCAATTATCTAGACACAGTAAAAAGTTAATCAATTATTAACTGATAAAACATCCGTTCATTCATCAGCACAGCTTACTTTTCTTCTGTCTTTGAGGATTCGGTTGAGATTTTCTTCATTGACTTTACCTGCGTAGTCATAAAAGCTGAAACATACAGAAGGGTATCTGTTTGCACCAAACTCCAACAACAGAGAATGTACAATGTGCTCTAGACTTCTAAACTCCAAACCATTATCTGACTCCACTAAAGCATTATTTGATACCCTATACAGTGAACTTACACAGGTAGTACAAGGACATTTGAATTTCAGCTTAAAATAGTATCACAGTCTATATTAGCCTGAGGTAAGTCATACATTATGACTTTTACGGATTTTGGACCGATGTGTTAGTACTCTCTACCACCACCATCAACACCAAAACACCAGCTGAGGGAATATCTTTTGGAAGAAGACTGTTCTGGCCAAACACTTTACTAAGACACTTTATGTTGGGTTTTCCTTTAATTTATTAAAGAAATAAATTCTTTTTTTTTTTTAATAAAGAAATAAAGAATTAAAGGCCTGATCCAAAACTGAATAAATGAATGGAGAAACCAATGTCACTTTAGTCACTGTTGCTATTGAAAGCACCAGTTAAGCAGTCCTTGTAACTCTAATATTGATCCTTCATTCAAAGTTACTTAAACCTTTCCCTCTTGCCATCTTGACCCAAAATCAGGGTCTGCTCGGCATATTTATACATCTCAGAGCACGGTAGGATGTTAGTTGCTTAATTGTATCTTGCATTAACTGTCTTATGTTTCTCCACTCATTATATCAGATTTTTCCTTTAATCTGTCAACTGTATGTATACACACTGACTAAAACTGAATATTAACTAAATATTACTGACTTAAACCTTACCTAAAGAGCTGTGCACATGGTTCATGATTATGGACCTCTGAAAAGCAAGCAAAACATAAAACTAGGTTCAATTTTGTACAATTTTATATAATCATATAAAATCAATTTTATACATCTGAACCCATAATTTTATACATTAACCCCAATGCTTATAAACCAACACAAATGCATACAACCTCTTTAGGCGACATTCACACTAAAGGTTTTAGACTAAATACACTATATTGGCAAAAGTATGTGGACACTATATGTGTTTGCTGAACATCCCACTCCAGATTTAGTCCCCTTTTGCTCTTATATTAAGCTCCTAGGAAGGCTTTCCTCTATATTTTGGAGCATGGCTCTGGGGATTTGTGCTCACTCAGCCACAAGAGCATTGGTGAGGTCGGGCACTGATGTTGGGTGAGGAGGCCCGGGACACTCCAATTCATCCCAAAGGTGTTCAGTGGGGTTGAGGTCAGGGCTCGGTGCAGGCAAGTTGAGTTCTTCTACACCAACCTTGGCAAACCATGTGTTCGTGGAGCTTGCTTTGTGTGCAGGGGCATTGTCATGCTGGAACATGTTCAGGCTCCTTAGTTCCAGTGAAGGGAAATTGTAATGCTGCAGCATACAAAGACATCCTACACAATTGTGTGCTTCCAACTTTGTGGCAACAGTTTTGGGAAGAAACACATATGGGTGTGATGGTCAGGTGTCCACACACTTTTGGCCATATAATGTTTGTTGTTTTCCTAAATGTGACTCAGATGTAACTTTGTCAGAGATATCTGAAAAACAAAAAAATCTAGCCTATTTCCCAATTAGCCCTGCACTGGTTCTCTACTGGCCCAGCCTCAGGACATATTTTTCTTTTAGCATGAGCTTAGGAGCTTTTCCTTACCATGAGCTTTTCCTTAACCTTTCTAGCTTATTACATAAAATGAATAATGCAGTGACAGAATATAAAGACGAAACAAATGAAAGGTCTAAAAATCCATACAAACGTGTCAGATTACATCTACAGCCTCCGAAATGAAAGTACTGCATTCCACATATTGTCTAGTGACAGTGACGATGTGGTAGTCCTATATGGATTAACAGGCCATGCACAAACATTTAAATGATAAATTATTGCAATAATAGCACATATAAGGACTTGCCTAATTAAGCTGCAGTTTGTGTGCTTAAGAAGCTGATCTTCTTGATCTTCTAGCTTTAAAATAATGGGATATTTTGGCATCTCTGTTTTTATGCTTAAGCTTAAAAGACTTCATATGTTTGTTCTGTAATATCTCAAACAGACGACACTGTGGTTTCTTTTGTTGTGTCTTTATTGTAAGAAACATTTTTTAAATGTATATTTCAGTTCAAAGGCCATGCTGAGAGACAACACTGCAACAAACTGCTGTGTGTGTGTGTGTGTGTGTATGTGTGTGAGAGAGCGAGTTTTTAATCAGACTGATTTAAACTTGACTGTAAGTCACTGAACAGTTGGTGTCTCTACAAATATACACACCCAGTTCTGTAAAGTTGCAAAAATAAATGTTTGACAGTTTAATGGAGAACAGGAACACACCCATGACCCACTCCGTGCCTGCTCATGACCCACTTTTGTGATCTGCTGAGCAGATACTGAGCAGATACATGGCCATGCGACTGTATTGACTGGAATTCAAGCGTTTTTTTTTTGTTTGTTTTTTTTTTAAACATTGCGCTTATTGCGTATGCGCATATCTCTGTATCACTGCTGGCTCTTCTCCACACCTTCTCTCAGTAAAGGCTGCAACAACAGTAAATGCTCTACTCCAGCCATTTTCACCTTCATAACCTCATCATGAGCAACCATCAGAGGAAACTATCTCTCGATGAAAGCTTGTGTGGGAAGTTTTTTTTTTTTAGTTTTTATTTTATTGTTACTGCTAAGATGGACTTGTAACTATGACTTTTTGTTGTAAGCTGATAATGCACATTACTGATTTTTAAAATGTATGGGCCAAGACCTGTTCATGCTAATGACAGGTCACTAACGCAAATGTGAAAATCACATCTGAGCAAAAACCAATCAGAATCAAGCAAAAAGGAAGTAATGAGAATGTAGCCCTGGGAATAAGAATGGAGTTCTTTATGTTCATTGGTCTTTGCATTAATAGGTGAATTTTAGAAGGATAATAATAACTATAATAATAATAATCATAACAATAACAGATGGATATTTGGATGCAGTGATATTTACTGCAGTTAGTAAAAAGAGGGCACTGATTTACCTACTATGTGCAGGAATTCTGAAGTACTAATCTGAGAGTCACTTATACTTAAAGTCTCCTCTTGCCTCACTTCTCCCAACAGGAATCCCTCCTGCAAAAAAACAAATGTGAAGGATATGAAATTACATTTTGCCATTGTAAACAGAGCAATAAATATCATCTGACATGGAGTGTGGGGTGTTCAGTTGGTTACAGTCAGACAAGCAGCCTGAAATTTAACGAAGAAAAAAAAACAAAAAAAAAAACCAAAACAAACAAAAAAAAAAACAAAAAAACAGAACAATAGCAAACAAACAAACAAAAAAAATTCACAGCAAAGAATTGCAACCTTTGCAATCCAACCTAGCAGGAAAATTGGAACCTCTAGGATACTTTTCATGCTATTAACTGCACTGACCACCTTGAAATGTTGAAAACTATATTTTTCTTTTTCCACCACAGGGAGCCATTAACACTGGTCTGTGTTTAAGCATCACTGAAAGGAAGAAAGGCAGCTAAATGCCTGCCTGTCAGGAAGCCTAGATTGCTAGGACAAATTAGCCCACGCCTAAGGTTGTGTTGTGTCAATCTGTGCCGAAAAATGATTTATGAGTCCAGAATACTTGTGTCAAATCCCTTGTGACAGCTCTGACGTTAAGTTACTATTTTAGGCTTGAACAACTTGCAGCAGTGCAGGACCATCAGCTTGGAGTGTTTTTCTTATTAACTTAAAAATCCTATGTACAGAGTTAGAATAATGCCATTATGAATTTGAATGCAAAAATCTGAATTTGAATGTTTTAATGTTTTAAAGACTAAAAATAAAGAATAAGAATAAGAATAAAGCGGAGGGGAGAGGACATCTGTGTTTGACTGCTTTTCGCTGGAGGTTATCTGGAGGTTATTTGGAAAGCAAATGTGAAAAATGTCACTTAATAAAGTGATTGAATGCTTTTCTATTCAAATTCTAATTGATTATATGTGTGCTTCATTTTGAATTTCAAACGCTCAGTCCGACACCCTTAAGCATGAAATTCAGTTTCCAATTATACAGGGTGTCTGAAAAGTCAGGAACCAATGAGAGTACCAAGAAGCACTATCTTTACCCTGTCATCCAATGTTAATGCCATTTTACAATTGTAAGAAGAAAAAAATTACACACACACACACACACACACACACACACATATATGTGTGTGTGTGTGTATATATATATATAAAACCATAAAAGTCCATTTCAGTTCAAATTCTATTTCAGATGGTATGATACAAATTCAAAATAACACTCATATTTAGATTATTGCATTTAAATTCATATTTCCAACAACATGACTGTACCTGTGGTTTAATTATTACAAAACATTTTGGGTACATCATAGTACACCATGCTAATTTCCTCCCTAGTTGTCCAGGCTATGACAGAAGCCATTGTTCTGAATGTCCCCATTTAAATAAATAAATAAATTAATTAATTAAAAAAAAAAAAAAAAACACTAGCAAATACAATGACAACAACAGATTGCAGTACATGTGCATCCTAAAACCCACGACCTGGTACGTCATGATTTATAAGAACAAAAATAATCCTTCATATGGCATGGTGCTAAAATAAAGGTCAACCACAATAAAGGAATCGAGATCACAGCTACGGTATATTGTCACTCTGGCTCTTCAGGACTAGAGACAACTGCAAACATGGCTGACTTCACCAAATCAAATCTTGCTCTGCTGCATTTTTTCTGACAAGTATGCCTGTTACACTTCCTGCCACACCATGATTTTCACTATTTAGTGTTTTATAAAGACCACTACACACTGCAGCAGTGAGGGACACTTCACACAACACTGACTTCTAGCTTCTGAAACATTACCATGACCCAGCATTACATCAGCAACCTGAAACCACAAAAAACATAGCATTAAAAGCAATTTTGTGTATTATATACACCACCGACAAGCTCCTGCTGGTTTTAGTGACTGTTTCACATCCTTTCAAGCTGAATGAAATCACTATGCATCGTGTTAATTAGTGGAGAAGTGGCAGACTTTGGTTGTTTGCTGGATTTATACAGCACTATCCAAGGGATATAATTCACCACCCGGGAATTCAGTCCCCAAATAGGTGGAAATTCAGACACTTGTATTCCCGGGTGGTGCCCTCCTAATAAAGAGAGTGAAAATTAAATCCTTGTTTTTAAAATCAGCTATTAGTATGAAGGGTATGGCATCAGGAAAGCACATGATCCACACATTAGTCATGTTGTAAAGATTCATGATACAAGATTCTGATTTATTTGTCACATACACAGTTATAGACAGTATATAACTTGCAGTGAAATGAAAACCTGGCCTACTCCTCTTTCAGCTGTGCATTTAAATAACTAACCAGAAATGAAAATAAGAAAGAATAAGAAAGAATAAGAAATAAGAAACATATATGCAACAGTGGAATTTACAGAATGTGTAAAGGTGACAGTATATTACGCAATTTAAGTAAGACAAGGAGTTTACTTCCTTGTGTTATTTAGTTACACAACTTCTCTAACTGTGTGCTTGTGAATTGTTTATGACATGTCATGAAACAATAACCACGCATTGATATGACAACATACTAAGCAGATATACTTTAGCAGGAGGAAAGCAAGTCTTATTAATTTACCCATTATGATATTATATTTGAAAGTCACCTGGCTAGTCAAGCACGTATATCAATACACATAGCTGCACTGGTTACCATTTTACCAGCCAGATATTAGGTATCTTCTATAAATATTGAAATATTATATATGACTGTAAAATAGGAAAGGTTATACTAAAACCAATAGGCAGGACAGGAATGCTAGCTACTAGCCGCTAGCCTGCTGTCATCGCCTATCATAAGCAACAGCGGGAGAGTTAGCTCGCCAGCTAGCTAGCGTTAGCTGCTACACCAGGAAGAGCGCACTCCAGCTAATAACATCCCACTAAAGCTCCTGCATTTTATAACAGCGTTATGCGTCCAGGGTTTTGCGCTAAATGCGCTGCGTACTTACATGGTCGGAGTTGCTGTTAGCGCTGTGATAACACACAGAACTAAAAGTATAACCCGAAATCGACGCCGCCATGATGGAAACATACCCGCCTCTCCCACAATCCCTTGCGCACGCCTTCCTCACAGATGTTTTGGAATGACGTCAGTCGGTTAATGAGAGAAAGGCTGGGCAGTGGAGACATTTGACATCAATATCTAAATAAAAGAAGTTTCTTTTAAAAAATAATGCAAAGAAGATATCCAGATATAAAGTAAAACACGTGCTGGAGCGTTTTAAACTAAATATTGATTACTTTTGATTACTTTTAACTTCTGTAAAGGTGAGCAGGAAACCATTTTGCACTTATGTTTCCATTGCATACATACAAAAATATTCAGGATTGATATGGAACCTTTAATGAAATTAAGAAATTAATTAATTACAGTTTAGTGGATTTGACATATTGATACACTTCAATGACCATGGAATTGATAAAGATAAAGCATATCTTATACAACTGTTCATTTTAATAGGAAAGTTTCACATTCATAGAATGAAATGGTCTCTCACTTTAAAAATGATTTCAAGCGTTATTGTAATGCTTTACACAAATGTAAAGGTAAAAAAGGTGATTAGAGCTTATAACATTGTAAGCAAGTGTGATATTGTTACATAAGTGGCACCCCTTTCCTGTTTGTTTTATTTTATTGTATTGTACTCTGGCACCTATACTATCTCTTGATTTGCTTTTTCTTACATTTGAATGAATATTTTTCATTATAGTGTTCTCGTATAGGGGGCACAGTGGCTTAGTGGTTAGCACATTTGCCTCGCAGCTCCAGAGTTGGGGATTCGATTCCCACCTCCACCCTGTGTGCACGGAGCTTGCATGATCTCCTCGTGCTTCAGGGGTTTCCTCCAGGTCCTCTCGTTTCCTCCCCCAGTCCAAGGATGTGTTGTAGGCTGACTGGTATTTCCAAATTGTCCATAGTGTGTGAATGTGTGTGTCCAGAAAGTCCCCTGCCTTGTGCCCCGAGTCCCCTGGGATAGGCTCCAGGCTCCAGGCTCGCTGCGACCCTCTGTAGGATAAGCAGTACAGAGAATGGATGGATGCTCTTGTATATGGAATTAATTAAAAAAAGGATAAAATTGGGCACTGTTCCTGTTATAAGATCATGAGGAACGATAGGGGAATGTTACTTTGCAGTTACAAAAAAACAAAAAACAAAAAACAATATCTAAAAACAACTTCTCTGGCAAATTCCTTATCAGTTGTCATATCACCATAAAAGAACATTATGATTGAAAGTTATCTCAATGTTTCAGGAACAGCACTGAATTTGTTAACCAAAACAGAACGTTCCTAGAGTGTTATGAAATGGTTCCCAAAAATAACCAAAGGGGAACCAGATGCTAACCCTAGGGAATTTGTGTTTGCTGAGACATGATCGCCTCATTCTGTTAAAGATATTATTAAAATGTGTCATTTCACCCAATATGTATAGACAAATCATTACAGTTACTTCTTGAACGTAAGCACAAATATGGTAGAATAGTCACAGATACAATGGGAAAGAGATTTCTCATAGTTTCACATTGGAAACCTTCACCATTAGTCATAACCTAATTATGGATGGAAAATTTTAGAGTTGTGTTGGAAGGATTGTAGATTTTGAAATCATATGCATGTTTTGGGATGATCCTAAATGGAAGCTATATTAGAAAATACAGTATATAGATATATAGAATTAAATGTCATTATAAATATTGGTTTAGCACTGAACCCACATTAGGGGTAATTCCTGGAAGGTTTTTGGACAAAAAAGTAATGTACACGATATGGCCAAAAGTTTGTGGACACCTGACCATCACACCCATATATGGTTCTTCCCCAAACTGTTGCCACAATGTTGGAAGCACACAATTGTATAGAATGTCTTTGTATGCTGTAGCGTTACAATTTCCCTTCATTGAAACTAAGGTCCCAAACCTGTTCCAGCATGACAGTGACCCTATGCAAGTGAGGTCTATGAAGATATGGTTTGCCAAGGTTGGAGTGGAAGATCTCAAGCCCTGAACTCAACCCCACTGAACACCTGTGGGATGATTTGGAATGGCAAGTGCACACCAGGCCTCCTCACCCGACATCAGACATTAGTGCCTAACCTCACTAATGCTCTTATGACTGAATGGACACAAAATACCACATCCATGCTCCAAACTCTAGTGGAGAGCCTTCCCAGAAGAGTGGAGGTTAATATAACATCAAAGAGGGGACTAAGTCTGGAATGGGATGTTCAAAAAGCACATATGGGTGTGATGATCAGGTGTCCACAAACTTTTGACCATATAGTGTACAGTCAGGTCCATAAATATTGGGACAGTGACACAGTTTTGGTAATTTTGCCTCTGTACACCACCACAGTGGATTTGAAATGAAGCAGTCAAGATGTGACTGAAGCGTAGACTTTCAGCTTTAATTCAAGGGGTTTAACAAAAATATTGCATTAAACGTTTAGGAATTACAGCCATTTTTTACAGAGTTCCTCCATTT